>OX578139.1:84902273-85395832 GCA_951213105.1 Amaurobius ferox | reverse complement strand
TGATCACATATACTGACAAAGTGATATCAAATTACGCATTTACTTGCAAACCTTATTACATTAAAATTTTACAGCAGTCTTATATGGAACGCACTATGTACAAACCTTTGCCATATAATTTAACTATAATGTCAAATAAGATCACTGCTTTATATAAAAGAATCGACATCAATATAAAAAAGGTAACCTTTCCTTATTTAGTACTTATTCCGAAGCTGCATAAAACACCAGTAAAATTCCGTACTGTTACAGTTGGTTGTAATACATATATTACGATAGCTAACAAAAAATTAATGAAAATACTTCAACCAGCTTATAAAGCTATATTGGAACAAAATTCTATAATCATTAAAAACAGCTATGAAGTTATTAAACGCTTAAAATATTGCAATAAAGATTTACAGTTCAGCAGCTATGACTTCCGGGACCTTTTCAATAACATTGATCTTAATAAATTGTATAAAATACTTTTACTGGTGCATTCTGAATATAATCTCAAAAGTGTAATAACTTTGCGTAGATATATGGATCTAATTCACCTGGTGTTATTTGAGAACATACTGTATAACGGTGAGGTTTTTTTTCAACAAATTAAAGGAATTCCCATGGGCGGCGGATGTTCGTCAGTCCTAGCTGACATCTATTTAACCTATTTTGAAAGGAATAATCACGTTTTATACGAGATTCCATATTACAGATTTGTGGACGATGTGATTTTGGGACATTACGCTAATACTCCTGAAATTGAATTTGACTTTTATCCACCGGAATTGGAACTAATTAAAAACCCTAATAATGTAAAAGACGAAGTAAATTTCCTTGATATAACCATAAGATTTAAACATAGAAATGGAATTCATACTGTAATGTACAATAAACGTAATAATTATGAAATGAAGATTAACCAAATTATAGGATGGAAGTCGAATTTAACTAGGAACATTTTCCGTAACATCATAACTGGACACCTCAGAAGAAATCGAAATAATAATACCTTCAAAAAGGATTGTCTCACAAACAATAAACAAATTTTGATGGAGGCATTGAAAAAACATTACCCAAGGAATTTCCTTAAAGTTATTTATAATTCTTTCTTTAAAGAAGAAGAATATTCATTCAATGCAGAATTGGGGATGTGACATCATATTGATCTTATCTCAGTACGCATGCGTACGGACATGCATTAAAGGCGGCGTTGCGAGTGTTCCATTACTGTTGGTGGTGTAGCTGAAAATTGTTTTTCGTCGTTCCTTTTCTGTCTACATTCTGGTGCTTTCATGTTTGCACATGGTACGGGGATCTGTCGTTGAATTGCATTGGTATCCGTGGGCGTTGTCTGACGTAAAAGTACTTTAAACGGGAATGAGAGGTCGCTATCCCTCTCAGCCATTTATATGCAATTCATATGGCTTCCCTCCCTTTACTTTATATTCGTTTTTCATGGTTATATCCTACTTCAGTTTTTTGAGCGGCATTGCGCCTTTTTCTGAGTGGTATTATATGTCTAATGTTATATATTAAACGTATCTTTTATAGTTGTATATATATATGTATATATATATATATATGTATATATATATATATATATGTATGTATATATATGTATATATATATATATATGTGTGTATATATATATATATGTATATATATATATATATGTGTGTATATATATATGTATGTATATATATGTATATATATATATATATATATATATATATATATATATATATATATATATATATATATATAAATATAAATTATTAAATCCAAAGTTAGAATGTATGTAGTAACTCATAATACACTATTCCAAAATTTTCTACAAATACAAAGAAATAAAAGAAATTAAGACAAAAAGAGGAAATAATAAAGGATAATGCAAGTCATAAGGACAAAGACAATCAACAAATTTCAAAAATGAGGAATGCAAATAAGAAAACAAAAAAATCAAGCAAAAAAGCTTGCACATGGAGGAGATTTAGGCTTACGAGATTAGGCTTACGAAAAGTTCATTTCGAAAAAATTCTCGTCGGGTCCATATATCCTTTCGAAATGAACACAAAAATGCTTGTTTCTGAAACACAAGATAGATTTTATCTATAAACTTGTGTTATATATATATATATGTGTGTGTGTGTGTGTGTGTGTGTGTGTGTGTGTACAATATCTATGTACAATAATAAACTAAGTGCATTATAACAATTTTCCCCTTATTAAAGCCATCTCAAAATCAATTAGAAACGTTCAATCATTTTGGCGTTAATTACATACAGGGTGTCTCAAGAAAGAGGGAATAGGGGAGTATTTTTTATCGCTTGATTGTATCTACATAGTTCCAAATGCAGAAAAGCTTTAAATAAGGAAGTTATGAAATAGTAATTTAATTGATGAGGAATATTTTTGTGAAAAAGAAAAAAAAATACCATCAATACAGCAACTCTAGAAAAAAAAAAGTTAAACTACAAAAATGTTGTCAATGTTTCAATTAGTCCAATTAATTAAAATTTTGATCTTAAAAGGTTCGAGTTTAAGATGGCGTAAATTGTCAAACTTCCTGACATACACCACTTTCTTATGATTTTTCAATACTCTTGTAATCACCAAAATTCGTGAATCCAGGGGCACGTTCACAAATTGAATCGATTGACAGAAATGTTTTAAGCAGGCATTCAAAATATCTTTAAAAGCAATAAAGACAGACAGACGGTACTGGTTAAAAGTTGTTTTAACACTTAACTAAATTAAATAAAACAGGGCCGATCCGGTGGTCGAGCGGTCAGGGGTATGCATTTACGTCTGATCGCTGGATTGCTGAGTTGCGGGTTCAAATCCCGCCAGCGGGCATGGATGTTGTCATGTCGAGGTCAAGTCAAACTTCTGCCCTTCGGGGATCATCTATAAAAGTGAAGCTGCAATGCATTTCCACCCTTCTCAGTGCGATACAGACGTTCTTCTTTTAGAAAACGTTCTGTATTGCTCTTGAACCTTTCTTTTGATTGAAACCCTTTTTTTTTTCGTTATCGCCTTTTCCTTGCCCCGCCCCCCCTCGTTGGATTCTCACAGTGTTTTTTAATACTATGTGCACTATTCCTAATTATCATCCATTGCTTCGGCAAGTCTCTATTCATGGCTTAAATAATCTTATTTAGCAAAATCTTTTGGAGATGCAGCACTCTGTGCTAGGGGCTCCAAAACAGTGTCTCATACACAACGAGGCTCCTCCCCTTCGCCATGGGATACCCTGGGTGGGGGGGGAGTCTTGTGGACGTGATGCGTAGGCGCTCCTTCACCACGGGGGAATTAGTAACGAACGAACGAACAAAATAAATAAAACAGGTTATTATAAATAAAATTTGGCATCACGTCTGATTTTCACGACTCGCGGTAAAAGCTAGGGATGTCAAAGGTGATAAACTTTCTACGGCCCTTGCTCATTCTGTTGTTAAAGAAAATTTTTGGCCCATTTTTGAAAGAACTTTCCTTCTTATGCGTTGTAATAACCCTCGTAATATTCTCCTTTTTGAGTCCCTCTTTATTTATGTTTACCGCGAGTCGATTTGTAATTTTGACCCCGTTCAAATTTTAAGTTAAGCTTGGCGACTCATTCTCGACTTCATGCAATTCAAGTCTCTTCATAGTTATCTTTAACGTCATCCTCTCGGGGATTGGACTTGATTGCCCCCATTTTTTGAAAATTTTTTGAATTTGAGAATTCTGTAATAAAATTGTAAATTTTTGTTGTAATAAAATTGTAAATTTAAATTGTAAATTTCTGTAATAAAATTGTTCTTTTCGTGATTTATGCTCGATTTTTTGCAAAATGTTTTGTATTTTTGGATTCTCCTTAGATAAACGTAAGTTTATTGATAATTATATTTATGCAAATTTGTCACCTTTTCTAGTCTATATATGAACGATCATTCCTATCTCCATGTAGCCACTGATGAAGAGCGTATTTACGCTCGAAAGCGCTCTGGCCTTTTTAAGTTTTGTACGTCTTAAAGAAGTGAAATAAAAACCTTCTATTACTGTTGTGATCTTGTTGTTTTTGCAGGTTATTATAATTTTGTCGGCTTGTCATATTTTCTAAATCTATGGAAAAATAAGCATGCTATACAATTCTTGAAATCGACTGAGATCATTTAAAACTACAGTTTTCAGTTGACTCAATAAGCTTCTAACACATTCTTGCAACTGCACTTTTCCCACCAGAATGAGAGCTCATGTAGGCAAATCGGCAAGGACTAATGCATTCGGTAGAGCAGTGGGCTGGTTCAAGTTAGTGAGCCTTCCTATCAATGCTTTCTAGTTAGAGTAGACGGGGGTGACGAGTTCAGGTAGACCGAGGAAGACGTTGTTCAGTCCCTACGACCCATACACTCTCATGTGCATAACAGGAAAATTGGTTAAAATATCTATTTCATCATTTTCCTTTAGTACTCTTGCCTTCCTGAGTCATATCGACGATGACATGAACCTGTTGATTGCAGTCGACATTCCAGTCGCAGAATAAAAAACCTGATGTGGACAGCACATGACTTTCCTTGCAGACTTATTTACACGTTCTCTTTATTTTAATTAAATTTAATTCACTATTAATTCAATTTTCGTTCTCATTTGGTAACTGGACTCATTTTCAAAGGTGGCGTAGAGAAAAAACAAAAATATCTCGAGAACGGCTAGTCCTAATGTAATGGGGTTGATCTTATTCTTTTGTTCGTTAAAAATTACATATAAAACAAGCATTTAATGGATAAATTTCAGCATACGTAGTTTTTTATTTTAGATTTAGCCGATTTTTTGGGGGCCATTTTGTAAAAAAAGGCAAGTTATTTTTTTCCGAATCGTACCAAAATCTAATCAGAACCAGGGTGACCCACAAGCGACTTATCTACCAAATTTTGTGAATTCAGTTCATTAGATTTTCAGCTAGAGTGGATACAAGCTTTTGCGGGCCATTTCGCGGCCCGCAAAAAAGGCGGGTTCTTTTATCCTGAATCGTACCCAAAAGTAATCAGCACCAGATTCGCCCACAAGTGACTTACCTACCAAATTTTATGAAATTCGGTCAATTAGTTTTTCAGTTAGAGTGGATAAAAAATCTGCACAGACAGACACACAGACGCCAGGCTAAAAATAGGTTTTTTGTATTCTAGAGGTCTCGAAACGTGTAGATCCGTCGAAAACTCGAGTTGCGATTTTCGGCATGATTCCAATACTTTCCCTATACAATACCATGTATTGCAGGGAAAGTAAAAATTCCAGAAGAATGCCGACTTTCCGGAAAAAGACGACAGTATATACCCTCACTGTATCACTGGGATATCGGTTGCATTCGCCGTAAGTCAAAATCTTATCAGAGTTCGTCATTGCTGAACAACACCATAATTTAAACTCTAGTTAGATAGCAGAGTTATTTGAATGCTTAAATACAAACTGTGAATCGGCGTGATTGTGAGATAATAGCTTTATTGAAATACATGTAAAAAATCTGATGTGGGCAGCACATAACTTTCCTTATATAATGCAATGAATTTACTACTTTTACAGTAAAAAGAAATAGGCTCTTTTTATAGTAGATACTTATATTCTTTCCAAGATACTGAATTTTCGTCAATGAGTCGTCGTTTTCATTGATTGGGCGTCATTTCTATCCATTTAGCGAGATTTTCGTTAATTTTCTAACATTTCAAAAAGTCGCCAAATTGGCGACATTCCGTCAAATTCGTCACCAAAATCTCGCCAAACGTTATGGAAGGAAAAATAAGTTATTCTTATGACAGAAAAATGACTATTGGCGTTCAAATACAAAAGTATTACTCAAAATATCTTTTCTCATGAATGGAACAAGCTAGATCCACGAGAATGATGTCACCAAATGTATCGCATGATATTGCATATGAAAAGTGAACATGTTTCTCAACAGTTAATATATTTTTTTCTATTTATGGGATTTTTTGATAAATTTATTGGGAAAATGTGCAATATCCCGAGAACGGTTCATGCTAGCGTTCTAAAGTTTATGTCAATCGTTTTCTAAGGAAAAATTACATAAGAAATGTCTATTTGCGTAAATTTATTAAAGGTTTTGAGGTTTTGATGAATATTTCAAAATTTCACTCGAAAATTTAGGTGGGTGCTGAACATTCGAGTGTGTTTAAAAACAATAGGCTTCCAGTATTCACGGATTGTAATTTTGGTACCAAATTTCATTCGAATCTCTCCATTTATTCGTGAGATATCGTCTCCACAGACTCACTGACACACGCACACACACAGACATCACCTCAAAAATGTTCGATTCGTGATCAAGGATGCTTGAAACGTGCTCTCCCGTCGAAAACTCGAATACGAATTTTCGACCCCGTCACAATATTTTCCTTATACATTATATGTATATAAGGAAAGTGAAAATATTTAAAGAGTATTTACGTATTTTGTATTAAGGTTTGAATTTTAATTCTTTCATTTTTTTTTTTTTTTGCACATACTTTATAAAGAATGCTTAATATTTTTTTAAAACCTAATCAAGCAAGATACTTAAAAAGAAAAGTATCCCAGAATGTTTCAATAACAAAACACTGCAAAAGCTACTACTCTTGGTAATTTTAGGCGTATTTTCATCAAAGGAGTTTCTGATAGATTCTTTTTAATTAAATGACATAATTGCTTCAAGTATTTTTTTTTTCGTATCTCTTTATATATGACAACAAAAAGTTGTTATTTGGGACCAAAGCAAATGTTGAAATAATCTTTTAATAACATAATTTGTACGCAAAAAATTAGAATAAAGAAATTTAGCCATTTGCTAGTAATGAGGTCATTTCACCAATAAATAAAATTTTATGAGTTTGAGGCTTAGAACGTCGTTATGTATTTCGCATTAGAATAATGCCACAGAATTTTATTTACAATTACTTTTTCTTGTTAAAATAAATTCGACTATCAATATTGAACAAATTGGTGCTCACTGTGCTCACTGTAAAACATATGTTTGTAAAAGTAGGGGGCTATACTCTGTGCGTTATGCTCACCAGCCCTTGTTTCCAATTTTTAATGTGTAACTAGTACACATTAAATGTCTAAAACAAATAAAAGTAGACTGGATCACAACGTAAAATGCAGCGCAAATAAAGTTAAATAATCAACCGTGCGTTTCGGAAATATTTTATTCCCTTTTTCGTGCCTAATGCTTTTTTCTCTGTTTCTCCTACATACATTGATTTCACATTATCTGCGTTTTATTTATTGTTTTTTATTATTATTTTTTTTCTTCTTAAATTCATATTTTTTTTCATTTTCAAGGTGGGGAGGGGTCGTATTACTTCACATTTGCCACGCTATATTGCACTAATATATTGGATTCTGAGTTTTAGCAATTTTCTGTTTGGCCGGCATAGTCTAGTGTCATTTCGGCGTTCAGGTTCAACCTTGTTCACACTGAGAGAAAGCCCCAAAAATTTCCTAAACGTACTTCTGCTCACTTCATTTCATTTGCGCCGCATTGTAAATATCGAACCATTTATTATATCGAACCATATTTCATCGTATAATTATATTATATTTGAATATTATATCGAACCATATTATATCGAATATTATTTGAATATTTATTCTTTGAATATTATTATTTGAATATTTATTATTTATTATTTTATTATATTATATTTATTTAATTGAATATTAAATTTATTATTTGAATATTAATTGAATTCGAATATTATTTGAATTAGTTATTTGAATTTGAATTTGAATTATTTGAATTTGAATTATTTGAATTATTTGAATTATTTGAATTATTGAATTTGAATTATTTGAATTTGAATATTATTATTTGAATATTTATTATTTATTATATTATATTTATTTAATTGAATATTATATTTATTATTTGAATATTAATTGAATTCGAATATTATTTGAATTAGTATTTGAATATTATATCGAACCATATTTATTATATCGAACCATATTTATTATATCGAACCATTTATTATATCGAACCATATTTGCGCCGCATTGTAAATATCTCCGTAGAATTGTAAAATGCGATCTAGTTTATTATTGATTATGCGTAAAGTCCCATTCTATAGTCAGTAAGCGTATTTCTTTTAAATGCCTGCTGTTATTGTTTATAAACTTAAAATATAAATAAAAGAATATGTATGTGTGTCAGTCTGTCTTTCTGTCTGTGCCGTCTGTACACTGTAAAACATTTAGCAACCTGTGCTCATTTTTTTTTCAGCTAATTGCGCTAATTGCGGCAACCTATCGAAAAAGCCTCAATTACAGGCATTCATGAAAATTCCAGCTTCATTTCTGAAATATTCAGCTAATTATCATCTGTTAAAGTGATATCTGTTAAAGATTATTGTATGACATATTGCAAAAAGAACCGTAAAGAAATATGTGCTAATTTTGAAGATTTGCTACAACTCAGCTCTATCCGTTTGGAATTAGATACACTGTAACCATGAGCTTATCTATCTCTACATCTGGAATTTATCATGAGTTTCTTCTATGAACTTCTGACGACGTAGCGCATCTACGAACATTCTTTTTAAAACTTTATACATGGTTAGAATATATTTTTATTCATACTTGTTTCATTTTATATGCTTTTATATGTTCTTGTGACTTTAAGATCTTCATTTCGGGATTCCGTTTTTTTCCCCTAGCATTCTGTTGATTGTTGTTTCGGACGTGTAGTGGTTTCTGGGAGTGTTTCCTGGGATTAAAAGCATGCTTAAACCAGAAAAAGGGGTCACAATCCCCCTTGACCTCTCCACAACCCCGTAAACACACAACTTCTAATTGTATTAATCCATTTTCAATCTCATTTTTTCTTATATATATATATATATATATATATATATATATATATATATATACGGACAGTTGATTCCTCTGAAACTTTCAGTAACATACGGAAAATCAAATTTTCGGACAACGACGAAATTCAGTACAGAAGTACTTCTGGTTCATGGGCAATATAGATGGGCGAGATATTTAAAAAATTCCAAACAGTTTAAAAGTAATGAACATCTAAAGCCGACAGTTAGTCGAAGTCTCAAATTCAAAATCAGTTTTATTCTGAGAGACGATAAAAGGCTGTAAATCATTAGAAGGTAACCTGCAAACAATATCTCCGACTTTTTGTCTGGAAGAGAACTATGTTGAGTGCTACTGTAGTTGCTATTTTCTAAATTTGTGAATTTAAAAGATAAATTTACATGTTTTGGAATATAGAATTATTTCAACATTACTGCAAGTGTCCCCTTAAAATGTGAATTCATTCGGATGAAAACTCGCTGAGCAATTATTTCTTTTAATTTTACTTCTGGGGTAATCCAAAAGAATAACCAACCCACCCGAAGGTATGCGGCAGATAAAGAGTCATTACGACAGCGATCCCACCGAGGGTACGACTCGGACCCCGCTGCCAGGACCCCTAGGGCACCACCCCCATGAGCACGACCGGGCTCCCAAACGGAACCCCCCACCAACCACGACAACAACATAGCTCGTGACAAGAAACCGAGTGGAAAATCACAAACACACCAGACGTAAACCAACAGACTGATTTGTTGAGATTAATCCTCTCCGAACCACTTTATTGAGAGTATTTATAGCACTTTATTCAAGTGTTTTCGTTTATTTGTGTTTATTTTAAGCAATCCAAAAGTTTAATTATGTTGAAAATCGGTTTTCCAACTTCACGAATTTGAAAGATATATAAGGCGTTTCAAAATAATGGGAAACTAGGCCGCATGCCAGAGGCTAAATTTAATTAAGACATGATATTCATTCTTTGACTACTTCGTATTGCGCACTTATTACTTTAACTAAAATTGGAAACACTAATCACATCCTTAAATTCCAGCCGGTAACGCATCGACGTCTCTATAGAACCAAATAGCATGTCCATAAAAGGTAATGTTGAGGATTCCTTCTTTCCTAGAATGGTGACATTATAACTTCTTGATTTCATATCATATGATATTGTCAGTTTGAATGACGTAGAACTTTTTAATTATACCCATCTAGAAATTTCATAACAATCCCTGCTTCGGCCACTTCGGTGCTGGTGTAAACACCACCAGAACATGCTTTGCGCGCTCCCAAATCTTGGGGCGTAGATACCGCTTCTATTAATACGCTGCTCAATGTTTAACCTAAAATGATGTACAGTTGTATCCTTCAGCTCCCGAGAACAACGGGAGAATAATATTTGAAAATTCAAGAGCGGTCAACACTCATTGTTACATTGTTAATAACACTTTATTACGACTGCCTTTGGACTCTGAGAATATTTCTATTTCAAATATCCCAAAGACTGATGTTACCCAAATTATATATATATATATATATATATATATATATATATATATATATATATATATATATATAACTAATTTAAACGATTTGAAAAAAGGAAAGGGGGAAAACCATATGAATTGCATAAAAATGGCTGAGAGCGATAGCGACCTCTCATTCCCGTTTTAAGTACTTTTCGTCTAGACAACGCCCACGGATACCAATGCAATTCAATGACAGATCCCCGTAGCATGTGCAAAAATGAAAGCTCCAAAATGCAGAAAAGGAGGCCTCAGAATGCAGACAGAAAGAAGACAGAAATGGAACGACGAAATCACACTGGCAATGATGCTACCGACTAAAACGTATCTTCCGTTTCGCCATATATAGTATGTACCCATACGCATGCGTACCTCGATTATTCAAATAAGAATAAGATGTCATGTTCTCAAGTCATCAAAGAATGAATAATCCTCTTCTTTAAAGAAAGAATTGTAAATATCTTTAAGGAAATTCCGTGGGTAATGATTTTTAAGTGCTTCCTGTAAAATGAGTTTGTTACATGTGAGACAATCTTTTTTGAAAGTATTATTATTACGATTTCTTCTCAGATGTCCTGTTATGATGTTACGGAAAATATTCCTAGACAAATTCGACTTCCATCCAATTATTTGGTTAATCCTCATATCATAATCATTACGTTTATTGTACAGAACTGTATGAATTCCATTTTTATGTTTGTATCTAATGGTTATGTCCAGGAAATTAACTTCGTTTTTGACACTATTAGGGTTCTTGATAAGATCCAATTCCGGAGGATAAAAGTCAAATTCAAATTCAGGAGTATTTGAGTAATGGCCTAAAATCACATCGTCCACATATCTGTAATATGGCATTTCATATAATACATGATTATTCCTTTTGTCGAATTTGTCTAGGAATATTTTCCGTAACATCATAACAGGACATCTGAGAAGAAATCGTAATAATAATACTTTCAAAAAAGATTGTCTCACATGTAACAAACTCATTTTACAGGAAGCACTTAAAAATCATTACCCACGGAATTTCCTTAAAGATATTTACAATTCTTTCTTTAAAGAAGAGGATTATTCATTCTTTGATGACTTGAGAACATGACATCTTATTCTTATTTGAATAATCGAGGTACGCATGCGTATGGGTACATACTATATATGGCGAAAAGGAAGATACGTTTTAGTCGGTAGCATCATTGCCAGTGTGATTTCGTCGTTCCATTTCTGTCTTCTTTCTGTCTGCATTCTGAGGCCTCCTTTTCTGCATTTTGGAGCTTTCATTTTTGCACATGCTACGGGGATCTGTCATTGAATTGCATTGGTATCCGTGGGCGTTGTCTAGACGAAAAGTACTTAAAACGGGAATGAGAGGTCGCTATCCCTCTCAGCCATTTTTATGCAATTCATATGGTTTTCCCCCTTTCCTTTTTTCAAATCGTTTAAATTAGTTATATCCTGCTTCAGTATATAGTGCTGCATTGCGCCTTTTTCTGAGTGGTATTATATTACATTTTTACGTATATTTCATATTTGTATAGATATATATATATATATATATATATACATACATACATACATATATATATATATAATATATATATATATGTATCTATTATATATATATATATATATATATATATATATATATATATATATATATATATATATACATACATAAATATATATATATATATATACATAAATATAAATATATATATATATATATATACATATATATGAATGTAAGCAGATAAATACGAGAGTGACCATTTGAATTACATAAAAATGGTAGGGGTGGATTGCGAAACCCCTTTCCCGCTTAAAGCAGCTTTTACAACCCGGGTAACGCTCACGGCACCAACATAATTCCATGGTCAGTGTCCCAAATGTGCGAAAACAAAAGCACCAAAACAAACCCAGAACCAAAGAAGAAACGAATTTTGAAAGAGAAACTTCCGTCAGTCTTACCCAATGGAACATCTCCTTATAAGAGTAAAGTTGCTCATGCGCAGAGATATCAGGATAACAGATTCGCAGTCATGAATATTAAACCTCAATTATCAATTCATCAAACCTCAATTATCAGTTCATCAAACCTCAATTATCAATATTTAAAATGTATACATAGTATAAAGTATAAGGAAAGTATTGTGACGGGATCGAAAATTCGAATTCGAGTTTACGACGGGAGCGCACTTTTCAAGCATCCCTAATCACGAATCGAACATTTTTGGGATGATGTCTGTGTGTGTGTATGTGTATGTGTGTGTCAGTGAATCTATGGAGACGATATCTCATGAACGTAGACTATGGAGACGATATCTCATGAGCGATTCGAATGAAATTTGATACAAAAATTGCAATCCGTAAATACTGGAAGCCTATTATTTTTAAACATAATCGAATGTTCAGAATCCTCTAAATTTTCGAGTGAAATTTTGAAAAAATTAGTCAAAAAATCAAAACCTTTAATAAAGTTACGCAAATGAACATTTCTTATGTAACGTTCTTTAGAAAGCTGTTCTTTATGTATGTTCTTTAGAACGCTGGCATGAACCATTCTCGACATATTGAACATATTTCAAATAAATGTATCAAAAAATTCCATAAATTAAAAAGAATCTTAACTGATGACAAACATGTTCACTTTTTAACACTTTACAACAAAGTTGAAAAGTGTTTATAACTTTGTTCATTCTGTCTGTCTGTCTGTCTGTCTGTGTGTCCGTTAGCACGATAACTGCCGTAAAAATGACTTAATCAAAATGAAATTTTAGTATGTTGTTCAGACAGTCTGTGGGACCTATGGGAATATAAATGAATAATATCACCCAATTAGTTTTAGATTGAACCCGGGTTGAAAAAATGAAATACATTGAGCCCTATGGGACCTAATTTTTCAAACATTTTTAAGCGGATTTAAAATTCACAAATTTCTTCGAAAATTTTAGGTAATATTTAAATTGTTCCATAAAACAAATAAAAAAAAATTCAGCGAAATATATTCAGCAGTTTTTAAAATAAAAATTAAAATAATAATTACACCTCTTATATGAAGAGATCACATGACCATGATATGAAAGGATCACGTGACCCATTTCAAAATAATGTATGGCATCCATCTTGTCTCAAAATCGTGATTTTCAAAGTTCTTTTTAATTCATATTGAGTGTTGTATCCGTCCTAAACCACTTAATTTTTGCTTAAATTCTGTGCATCTACATACTGAAACAACGCAATTACAATATATTTGAGTTTAAATGCTCATCCGAATTTTATTATTTCTACAACGAAGTCTATTTCTTAATTATGTAAAATGCAAACAGCAAAATATGTAGAATGAGTTGTATTAGAATTGCTGTATTTCTTTAACATATAATTATTTAGCTCATGGAGTCTGCAATATAGCTGATATGAATGAAATATTCATTGATTTTACAAAGACGATTTTTTTCGATGAAGTTTTAAGCATAGAGTTTAATTACTTGTAGCTCCATGGTCTTAATTTTTAAATAAAATAAATTATTATAGAATTGTGATGAATGAAATGAATGGGAAATTGTTTATGAATGAAATGCTGCTTTCATAGAGAGAGCCCGACGTGTTATTTTTTCTATGACGTCATTTGAATGAATTTCATTTCTTTTCGATGAAGTTTTCAAATATAATAAATTATCGCAGTATTATGATAATTTTAAAAATATTACCAAGGAATGTATGGCATTTTAGAGATGTTTAAACCAGGCAATTTATATTTCAATGCCTTCATTTGCATGAAATTCATTTTTTTCGATGAAGGTTTAAGTTTTCAAATATAACAAATTAATGTAGTAGTGTGATAAGTTTTAATATATTACAGAGGAATGTATTGCATTTTAGAGATGTTTAAATATATATATATATATATATGTGTATATATATATATATACACATTTTTGATCCTACCTTGTGTGTGTGTCCTACTAAGGTGTACCTTGTATGTGTGTCCTACTACCTTGTGTGTGTGTCCTACTAAGTGTGTGTATATATATATATATATATATACACACACTTTTTGATCCTACCTTGTGTGTATATATATATATATATATATATATATATATATATACACAAGGTAGGATCAAAAAGTTCGGAGACTGTGCTGATATCTCCAACCCTGATTGGAAGAGAGGAGAGCTATTTTACCGTGGCGTAGAGGCACATGTGACGCAAGATGTGAAAAGGAAGAAGCAGTTGTTTTTCCAGACAATGCGTGTCAGTGAACTATAGGCGTTCGCACCGACAGAGACATTGCAAGTGCTTCTGTCGGCGATTTCCCCAAACGCGGGCTGAATTTGATATTCGCACGTTGTTCTTCAAACGCCATTTCCGTTTTCGACGAACGCGAACGACTACAGTTCACTGACACGCATTGTCGGGGAAAACCCTGCACTGTGGACCTGCTTCTTCCTTTTCACATCTCGCGTCGCATGTGCCTCTACGCCACTGTAAAATATTTCCCCTCTCCTCCAATCAGGGTTGGGAATATCAACACAGTCTCCGAACTTTTTGATCCTACCTTATATATATATTATATATATATATTATATATAAATATATATATATATATATATATATATATATATATATATATATATATATATATATATATATATATATATATAAGAAAAAAAGGTCTGAAAATCCAATGAAAGAAAAGTGAAAAGCTGTAACACGAAAATTCAAATATCTAACAGGCTTACGAAATAATAGTATAAATCAACAAATCTTCAAGCAAATGGAAAAAAATAAATAAATAAAGTAAATATCGAATCAACAAGTCAATGAAAATTATAAAATACAAAGGTATGGAATCGAAAAAAGAATAACAAACGAAATCAAGCACAAACGCTATACACTTGGACCAGGCTCTAAGCCTAAATCATGAATTGTTCACTTCCACAAAAATCGTATTCATGTCTAAGTTCTTTGTAGAAGCAAACACTAAAAATATTTATTTCTGAAGAAATAGATAGATTATATCTATAAAATATTTCTACTTGGACGACATACATAAATAAGAAAAATAAAAGGAAAAATGGATACCAAAAAAAGGACGGAAAAAACACACTAACCTAGTAAGCACGGGAACACAGAAAGAAGTGACAAGTGTTGGCATTCACAAAGGAATAAGATATACTGTTGCCATTTGTAAGAAATATGTAACAGTAATACGAAGTGACATGTACAAGAGATAATATACCATCAAGAGGGGCAATAATAGAAAGAGTAATGTCTAAGTGTCTATATATATATATATATATATATATATATATATATATATATATATAAAATTGAAAATCTGTCTGTCTGTCTGTCTGTCTATCTGTCTGTCTGTCTGTCTGTTTGTCCCATCATCACGGGAGAACGGCTGAACCGAATTTGATGAAATTTTGTGGGTGGCCTAGAAATAGCCCCACTTAAAATTTAGTCCATGTTTTAAGTTTCTACAACCAGTGGTTCTCGAGATATTAGTAAAAAACGAAATTTTCGTTTGTCTCATCATCACGGGAAAACGGCTGAACCGAATTTAATGAAATTTTGTGGATAGCCTTAAAATAGCCCCCATAAATTTTGTCCAAGTTTCGAGTTTCTAAGACGAAGGGTTGTCGAGATATTAATGAAAAACGGAACTTTTTCTTAGGAGATCTACTCTCCAACTCCGTGGTTTATCCAAACGGAAAGGATGAAAATCGTTTGTTTTAAACGCCAAAATGAAATAAAACTTTATTTCCGAGTTTGGTGCAGGATTTTTGCATTAATTAGTCACTATAGGAAAACATAAATTGTTTGAAACATGAATTTAAATGGAAAAATCTACCTCCATGGTTCATCTCTCACAAGCTTTTACTCAACGATGAAAAGTATAAAGAAATCAAAATGGCTATTTAATTTCGCATTTTATGAGGAAGATTCTATTTTATATCATGTTGCTCGGCAACGGAATGAAATTAAATGTGCTGTTAATATCGATTATTATTTTTTTTTATTTGTATATTAAATAAATGGATGTAAAAATATATTTTATAAATGAACAGTTTGATTGTTCTTTTAATTATATATATTGCGGACTGTGTACATCACTTTCAATTATTTTAGTAAAGAGGTTTCAAGCTCATATATTGTGTTTAGCTAATAAACTCATATATTGTGTTTACCCAATAAACTCATTTAGCCGATTGTTGAAGCAGAAAAAGAGTAGAACGAGTGTATGTATCTTCTAATACAATTTTATTGTTTTCATTTAGTATATACAAACGGGATCAGGATATTTTATTCTTCAGATCTGCAAATTCAGAGCTACGAATTTAGAGGAATATCTCTAAATAACTTGGTAACTTTTCTTAAACTTTACCAAATTAGTGGAAATGTCTCCAAATTGATAAAAATGACCCAAATCAATGAAATTAAATTTGTTTTTTTAGAATAAAGTTCTGAAATGATGTTTCTGTAGCATTTGTCGGTCAGTCCATCGATCCTACTTAGTAACACATTAAGAAATTTTTTTAATATCATCAAATTGGTAAAAATATTTCTAAATCCATAAAAATATCATGAAATTGATAAAATCGCGCTTAATAAATGAAATTAATTGTGTTTTGTTAGGGGATAGTATTGTGATGATGTTTCGTCAATTTGTCGTAAAAAGGGACTATCAGTTCTGCAGTCCTACTTGGCGATAAATTTGGCTATTTTTTAAGTTATCGCTAAATCGACGAAAATGTCGCCCAACCTTCCACGGAGATTGCATTATTCGGATGATATGATTTCCATCAATTTATTTGAAGCAAATGATATCATGTCCCTTAGCAACGGATCCAATATGTTATGCGGCATACGATTTTTATTAAATCTTTTCCGATTTGAATAATAAAAATATTTATATAAAATAAATTTCATTGACATTGAATTTTTGACTGGATAATATCAATTACGGTCTTCAGGTTTAAATATCATTATTATTGATATTTTCGGAGACTGTTGATTCAGGGATTATTGATATTTTCAAATTATTATGGAATTGTTTTATTATGACGAAAATTGTTGAAACTCATATATAGTACGTTGTACGAGTAATCTTCTACAAATGCATGGGTATATCTTCTAATCTACGAGAATATAAGTAGTACAGGTACATTGGCATATATTTTGATATATATTGGCATATATTGGAATCAATTACGACCTTCTGGTATTAAGATTACGGGTATTTTTGATACTGTCAATTTATTACGTCATCTCTTTTATTTTGGAAAATATTTTTGAGACTCATATTGAAATACGAGTAAGCTTCTACTAACACACTGGCATATTTTCTAATCTGCAACAATATAAGTAGTACGGGGTTGCATATTCAATTCCTTTTTTTTTTTTGTAAATTTGCTTACAAAAGGGGCCAGTATGTTTTATTCTTCAGATATGCCCATGGAGATAATTTTGCATAGGGAGAAGAGATATTCTTAATCTTCTCTTTATGAGCAATAAATTTAATATTTTAACAGAATTTGCACATGATTGCGAATTATAAATTTCTTTATATTATATACTCCGTACGAAGAACGGGTATGCTGCTAGTATATATATAAAATTGAAAATCTGTCTATATGTCTGTCTGTCTATCTGTCTGTCTGTCTGTCTGTTTGTCCCATCATCACGGGAGAACGGCTAAACCGAATTTGATGAAATTTTGTGGATAACCTGGAAATAGCCCCACTTAAAATTTAGTCCATGTTTTCAGTTTCTACGACCAGTGGTTCTCGAGACATGTAGAAAACGAAACTTTCGTTTGTCTTATCATCACGGAAGAACTGCTGAACCGAATTTAATGAAATTTTGTGAATAGCCTTAAAATAGCCCCCCATAAATTTAGTCCAAGTTTCGAATACCAGGGTTGTCGAGATATTAATGAAAAGAGGAACATTTTTCTAGGAGTTCTACTCTCTAACTCCGTGGTTTATCCAAACGGAAAGGATGAAAATTGTTTGTTTAAAACGTCAAAGAGATTCAAAACTTTATTTCTGAGTTTGGTGCAGGATTTTTGCACTAATTAGTCACTATCTGAAAGCATGAATTGTTTGAAACATGAATTTAAATGGAAAATTTATCACTAAGCTTTATTTTTCACAACGATGAAAAGTATAAATGGTTAATTAATTTTAGCATTTTATGAGGATATATTATGTTGCTCGGCAACGCAATTAAATTAAATGTGTTTGTTAAAGTTTTTATTATTATTTTTTCGATCCCAATAATAAATAAATGGATAAATGGATATAAAAGTATATCTTATGAATGAACGCCTTGATTTTTCTTTTAATTATATTAATTGTGGACTACGTACATCAGTCTCATTTATTTTGGCAAAAAGTTTTCAAGCTCATATATTGTGTTTAGCTAATAGACTCACATATTGTGTTTACCCAATAAATTCATTTAGCCGATTGTTGAAAGAGAAAAAGATTGAAGAAAATGAAAACACTAAAATTGTATTAGAACGGGTATATCTTCTAATACAATTTTAGTGTTTTCATTTAGTATATACAAACGGGATCAGGATGTTTTATTCTTCAGATCTGCAAATTCAGAGCTACGAATTAATTTCGCAGAATATCGCTAACTTGTCAACTTTTCTTAAACGTTGCCAAATTGACGGAAATGTCGCCAAATTGATGAAAACGACGCAAATCAATGAAATTAAATTTATTTTTTTAGAAGAGAGTACTGAAACGATGTTTAGGTAGCATTTGCCGGCCAGTCTATCCATCCTACTTAGTAACACATTTGGCGAATTTTTAAAATGTCACCAAATTGATAAAAATATTTGTAAATCCACAACAATATCACGAAATTGATAAAATTGAATAATAAATGAAATTAATTGTGTTTTGTTATGAGATAGTATTGTTATGATGTTTCGTAAATTTGTCGCAAAATGGGACTGTCAGTTCTACAGTCCCACTTAACGATAAATTTGGCGATTTTTAAAATGTCGCTAAATTGACGAAAATGTCGCCAAAGGGTCCATAGAGATAACATTATTTAGACGATATTTTTTCCACCAATTTATTTGAAGCAAATGATATCATGTCGCTTAGCAACGGATTTAAATCCAATGTGTTTATGCGGCAGACGATTTTTAATAAATATTTTCCGATTTGAATAATAAAGATATGTATATAAAATAAATTTCATTGTCATTTCATTTTTGACTAGATAATATCAATTACGGTCTTCAGGTTTAAACATTATTAATATTGATATTTTCCGGGATTATTGATTCAGAGATTATCGTTATTTTTAAGTTATTACGCCATTGTTTTATTGCGGCAAAAATTGCTGACACTCGCATATTGTACGTTGTACGAGTAATCTTCTAGGAATGCACGGGTATATCTTCTAACCTACGAGAATATAAGTAGTACAGGTATATTGGCATATATATTTTAATCAAGTACGGCCTTCTGGTATGAAGATTAAGGGGATTATTGATATTTTCAATTTATTACGTCGTCTGTTGTATTTTGGTAAAGATATTTGAGACTCATATTGTAATACGGTAATCGTCTACTAATAATCGGACATATCTTCTAATCTACGACATTATATGTAGTACGGGTATATTTTCCCATATAATTTTAGCGCATTCATTTTGACATATATCGGAATAAATGATTGCCTTCAGATTTAAATATTGCGGGTTTATTGATAATTTCAATTTATACATGTAATCTACTAATACAGGTTATATCTTCTAATATGCGCGCATATAATTAGTACGGGTCCCATACAATTTTAAGGCTTTTATTTTGCATATATGATTCAATTCCATATTTTTTTGTAAATTTCTTCGGATCTGCCCGTGAAGATAATTTTGTATAGCGAGAACAGAGATTCTTAAACTTCTTTTAGGAGCATTTTATTAAAAATTTTAACAGAATATTTTGATTAAAAATGTCATTTAGTATACTATAAGTATTTGCATATGATTGTGAATTTCAAGTTTCTTTATTGTACACTCCGTATGAAGAACGGGTATGCTGCTAGTATATACATATATATTATTTTTTTTTTTTCAGCTTAACCGTTCGGGTCGAAGTACTGTATACCTTCGAAACGTAAGTGTATGGACAGAAGGACGTTTCACGTGCCAGGTGTCGGCAGACGAACCCCACTTCGGTTGTGTTCAAGCGCATAAGGACGTAACAGTGCACGGTAAGTTACGAAACAACCTTAATGTCCCTATTCGCTAAAAGAAAATCTTTATCAATTCTCTGCTATCAAAATAATAATTTTATTTACGTCCTAACACGTACGTCTCTTCGTTGTATAAATTTCTAGAGTTCATACAATCTGAGTTATCCAATATAACACAAAATGTATATATACTATTATGAGTCAAACCTGAAATTAGTTAAAACTTAGGTTTATCCAGCTCTGTTCGTGTAAACTTAGGTTTATTCAGCACTGCTTCGGTAAACCTAAGGTTATCCAACGCTGCTTGGGTAAACCTATTATCCAACAATACTTGGATAAACCTAGATTCAACCAGCCTTGTTTGAATAAAAATGAATTTGGCAGATAGAAGAAATATTTGCATTTTTTGAATGTGAGTGACTCTGTATCAATGTCTATCATTTGCCTCAGCTGAGTCGTATCGCTCCTGAAAGTCGTTGTCGCTATTTAATAAAAGCGCTTTTCTGTGAAAAACTGTTAGTTATACAAAATTTAATACTAAAATGACCCAAGTCTATCTGTTTATCTATCTGTCTATTTCTCTGGAACTCTTGAGTGTAAAAATTTGGCGACCTTGGTGACGACTTTGGCGATTTTTAAATGTCGCCAAATTGAACAAATTGTCACTAAATTAATGAAAGCGATGGACAATTAAAGAAAATGACCTGATTTTAAATTTAAATAATTGCCTGGAATTCAAACTAAGTAATGCACGAATAATATATTATGTTTCAATAGGGTCTGCCAGTCTGTTCGTATGCCTTACTTGGCAACAAAATTGGAGACTTTAACGACGAATTTGACGATTTTTTAAATGTCTCAAAATTAACGAAAATGTCACTAAATTGGTGAAAGCGGCAACAAATTAATACATTTCAAGAATCAATTAGAATCCAAATTAATTATTAAACGGATAGTATAAATTACGTTTCAATAGTATTTGTCTGTCCTGTTCTTCTGTCCCACTTGGCGACTTTTGAAAAATGCAGCAAAATTGACAAATAGAAGGAAATGTTGCCCAAAGTTTCGACAATTCAACAGCTCAAAAAACTACACTATAAATTACATTTAATTTCTAAGATATACCGCGTCGCTTTCAGAAAATTATTAATTTAATATTCTTTATTCAAAATATAGTGAGTTTTACTGTTCGTGGGACTGCAACATTTTGTTAAGCGTGTCTAAGGAAGCAGACATTAACTGCATTATGTTAGAGGATGTTATAGTATGTATGTTTCGATAAGGAGTGGTATAAGAAATAGTATTATTGAATGGGAGGGCGAATGTACCGCATGTGTCTGTGGATATTAGAAGCCTAAGTGCGGAGCGGATAGGAGAAAATATTTTGTAACTTTATGAATGGTGGATGGGATATAATCTTTTGCAACTTTACCTCGTCTTATGACGGACTTATTCTTCTAATTAAAAATAAAATTTTAAATTCTTAATTACATTCATGAAGCTTATGAAAATCAGATCAAAAGTGATTTCAATAAAGAAATGCTTCCTATTTACTACAAGTTTTAATTATGTAGATAAATTTCATTGTTGTAAAATTATTCATACGTAAAAATTGAAAGTCGTGTGATCTGTATCGTCAAAATTCGAGATTTGAGATTGGTCAGAATGGTTTTCTCCACATTATTATATGCTATTTACTACGATGATGTAGAATTGTATAACTCTTATAATGAGCGGCCAGTGCAATATTTTTGGAACGAACTTATTTTGCATAATATGGCATGGCAATGATTTTGCATGGTATGGCAAAGATTGCGTCTAATTTACATAAATCAGTAGCCATCAACTGATCTTTCCTATAGTATTTGAAAAAAATATAATAATGGACTATTTCTGAATTGCACGAAAAAATTCCCGAGTTGCACTAGTTAATGGCAGTCATAAACCGACTTTCTCTACACTGTTTGGAAAAGATTGGTTAGGATCCTACAAATGGAATGTTTTGCAATTTAAGTAAGTTTCATACTCAATAAACATCACCTACCGACCCTCCGTACGCGATACAAAAACTTGTGATATTTGACAGCAGTTTTTGATAACGAATTTTTGATAAATCGAAGTCCTTTAGACCACTTACTACGGTTTATATCTGACATCCATGTCACGAGCATGTTTTGCACGTCTTTATTTGTCCTTTCGAAACTACCCTGAGATTGACTGTGGCGAGGTTTGCCATATACTATGTTATACTAATGTTAAGGCCATGCCACACTATGTTGTTATACTAATGTTATGGCCACGCCACATGACCCGCATATGCGTTCGACGCATATGCCGGTTCCTGAAAGAGAACGAGGAGAATGGACGTCAATGTCTGCAAAGGGGGGTCGAACTGTTTGGGATTGGGTATGTCAAATGCCTGTCTTTTTGAGAGGTTCTTTGTTTGAGATGGACGCTGTCCCACCCGTAAGCAAAAGATTAATACGAAATTTTAAAGCACGTTTTGTTTGACTAATATAAGAAAAACTTCACGAACAAAAAATATTGTAAATGCCCCAACTATTGAAATGTATCCTATAGATATTTCTAATAGTTTCCTTACCTAATGATACGACTATTTCACAAATATTTATTGCAATCAATATAGACGTTTCGTTCGTTCCTGGTGTCAATTTCTACTCATTAGCCAATGCTCTACAACTTTGTATTTCGCTTTGTTTTTCTATCTGGTTTTGTTGACAAGTTCGTTTTATTAACATTTCTAATTATCCGCTAGTAGCGCCGCAATCACTGTTATTCAATCGGGCATTGTCACTTTATTACAAATAGACTTAACATATGTACTCATGGACTTTTCCTTCTAATGTTTTTGAGGTGCTTAAAGACTTTTCCAAGAACCCCATAGAAAAAAGCTATTTCCATAATATGATTTAAAATAAATATTTTTATAAACATCATCGGTTAAGGAAAAAAAAAAGTTTGATCACGGATTGAAATAATCATACCCAAACTTCATTCCTGTTGGGACAAATGGTGAATTAGCAAAGTCAGGGATGTTCAAATCATATAAATCCATCAAAATCTAAGAGTCGGACTTTTTACCATATCGCAACATTTTCCCATTGCGTATACAATGCATTGTAGAAAAAGCAAACAGAATGTTCAGGAAGAAAAGCAAATTTAAGTCCATGATAAAGATTCTATGGTGATTAATTATACTTGATGATTTATAGGATTGTATCGCTTTTAGATACGTATTATATTCTGCAGTTTTTATAAATCAGAAACAAAATGCAATTGATTATATAAAATATATTATCTGCCACTTTTAAAAGATTAATGGCACTTTCAGGCAATATTTTAAACGCAGAAGATTTTTTTAATATTAATATAGTAAAAGTAGAAGGAAAGAATGCAGCTCTTATCCGCTCAGAAACAGCGCCATTTATCTTGAGTAAAGCCCTATTCAGTCATACCCGAACTACAATTTTTGCTCTCTTAAAAAAAAAAAGAATTCTATCTTTACAAATGAGCAGGCGAAAGCTCATTCAACGACAATCCTCGCATCATTAAAGATAGCCCAATCGATGCCACCGAGCAGTTAAAAGAAAGTTGTTCACAAACAAAATATCGATGAATTATTCATCGATATTTTAATCAAAAAAATACCAGACGATTTTTTTAAACATAGAAAAGAGATTTGTTACCAAATATTTAATAAAAAATTCGCTCTGTTTTTAAATATTGCATCTAGTTTTATGAATGGTGCTTTTTATAGAACTGTATTGATAGAAGTTTTCAGAATGAATGTTTTTTGGAACGTTCAAATTCATGTGCAAGTGCTCGGATGTATCACATACGATCACGCTTTGTTTTGACGGCCGTCCAAATGGTTGCTCGTGTCCTCTGGATGAGTCGGACGGTCTGGGTCTTCTACATAGTATCCCCCCTCGGCCGTCCAAATGGATACTCAAGTCCCCAGGATGAGTCGGACGGTTTGGGTCTTCAACGTAGTATCCCTCCTGGTAGGTCAGACGGTCTGGGTCTCAACAACAACAACATAGTATCCCCCCAACACCGCGTGCTGTTGGCACATTTCGGGCGCAGTAGCCCGGTGGTTTGCGAGCTGGATTTGCAGGCTGCCACAACTGCCGCCGTGCTCACGCGGAGTACGATCACGTTAAACATGTAGGTCCGTAAATCCTTCCGAGAGGTTAGTGGTAGGGGAAAAAGGGTACGGTCCCTGTGGATGCCTCTCCCACTGGGTTCCGGTCTAAATTGGGTGGCACTTCCCGGCCGTCCAAACGGTTACCTTATACCTTTCTGGTAGGTTGGACGGTCTGGGTCTCAACAACAACATAGTATCCCGCCTTCCATTTACGCAGTTATTTTAATCATCTGAAGCACTACACAGCAAGTGGTCCATTCTAAATTAGCATTCGTTCTATTTACTATAAAATGCACAGCATATATAGTACATACCCCCTTGAAAAGTCATTAAGCACCGAAATACCTTTGAAATGAAAGGTCGCTAAATATACACGTTAATTTCTATCTATAGCAAAGCAACTATATATACAATGTTTCTTTCAGGCATACATCCGAGGGGAGGGGGCTTCACCACTCCCGGAGACGATAATTTGTTTCCCGGAGATATTTTATGTTAACCTAGTTTCTATTTATGTAACAGCATATAGATATATTTACATAGGGTCAATGGAAAACTCCCCCCGCAAGTATCATTCGTCCCCCTCCCCCGGCCAAAAACGTTCTGAAAGAAATACTGTCTATATAATTAGAGCGCTCGTAGCAAAGAATTGGAGAATTATAGACAGAAAATCGGCAAAAGAGCGAAATGAATAAAAAATTTCACAGTAGAACATTAAATTCATACAAGCTATAACGGTCGTTCCCAAAAATTTGGAAAACATCCCCAGTGCAGAAAATAAGGTTGCAGCTTATAGCAGTCTTCTTGCTGACATTAAAATATCGGCTAATTCCACGCTGACGACCGCACAATAAGCAAGAAACCGGTCCATCAATCCTGGTCTCTGCAATGGAAATGTCTTCCAAATTGTACGGTATTGTCTAATAAGCAGGAGTCGACATTAAATCTTCATTTAGCACATAGTATGGTTATGGTCAATGTCCCGTCACATTCAGAAATGATACCATATAAACAACACTTACATGCACAGGAATCCGGCGTAGCATCCATCTAAACTTCCCTCTGTCAACCACAATGGATATATGAATTTGGGAAAGAATGTTATCACTTATTTTAACAAGCATTGAAGATGTCGTCGTGTTGCAGCTTCTAACAACCTATGAAGTACGATATGCATTTTATTACCTGCAGTGTAAGCGTTTTGTGCCGATTCCTACTGATTATATGGGGTCGACGAGTACAGACGAAGGTAAGATCTTGTCCGTCCATAAAAGGGCGTTGCATGCTAGCGCCGACTACTTTACCAAGGCTTTTTACCTATTGTCGATTTAGAACATTTGTGTCTCTGGAACAGTCTTTGACACTAGCGTCTCCTTACAACTTTAACTGACTGTGGGAGGACGTTTTGTGCTTGAGTTTGCTCTGGAACTTTGACTTGTTGCAGATATGGCATTAAATCCTCCTTTCTTTGAGTTGATCGTGGATTAAATTTCCTTTCCACAAGATTGAAGATTAACATATCGTCGAAAGGAAGCAAGAGTATTTTTTGTACAAAAAGTAGCTTAACATATTTTATTCAAAATCATATGTTTTTTATCTTAAATTTAAAAATTTCTAATAACTTAAAATATTCTTAGTTTGAATTTCAATTCTCTTAATTTATATTTTACTTCTTAATGACTTTCATTTTGATTCGATGGATGCTATTGTATACATTCGCGATGTGTAGATTTATCTTTTTTGTTCGCAGCGGATATGATATAAAAACCGTACATGTTTGGCTCTCAGATTTTGATGGAACTTATCCGTTTCGATCAACCCTGATTAGGAATCAATGATGTTTTCAATTTGTGTGTATGCAGGATATATTTTTCGAACAAATTGAGCGATTCGAATGAAAATTGGTAGAATTTATTTCTGTTCGTATGGGGTAGGGGGAGAACCTAATGATTTTCGAGGAATTTTCTATTTTTAATTTCAAATTTTACTTGTTCACAGTCAACGAAAAAAAATCCCCGATTTTCCTTAAATTTAGTATGCTTATTTCAGTCAGCAACAAAATGTTATGGCAAAAATCTAGTAAATATAAACTTTTTAAAAGCTAAATTTTCAGCAAAGTCTAGTAAATAAATACTTTATAATGTGTGTTATTTCCCCCAGAATATCGGATTTTGTCTAAGTTGTTGGACAGATAAGATTATTTTTGTTGTTGTACCAGGATGACAAATTTTAAAAACTCATTGGAGTTTAAAGTCTTGCTAATCGTTAAGACTATTCTATGACGGAGTGTATAAAGATATGTAAAATATTTTCTTCTATCCGCTCGCAGCGTTTGAACTTAAAAAATTCCCAAAAGCATGCAAACCACACACTTCTTTTGATCAGTATTATTAATTGTCTTATGACCCTTGAATGAAACGTAATTACTATACGATCCCCCTTACGAAAACATAATTACCCTGAAAGTTCCATTTTTATACAATGCTTAAAGCGTAAATACTATACGATTGCCTTAACGAAACTTAATTATTTTCGATGCCTCTTAACAAAACGTAATTACAATACGATTCCCCTTTAATAAAACATAATTTTATACGACCCTTAACAAAACGCATTACTATACGATTCCCCCTTAGTAAACCATAATTACTATACTATTCCCTTTTAACGAAACGTAATTTCCATACGATCCTAGAACAAAGCTTAATTACTATATAAACTCCCTTACTAAATGTAATAATTATACCACCCTCTTTAACAAAATTGAAGTACTATACGATACCGATGAAAATGCAATTGCTAAAAGGTCCCAATTAATATTTTTACTTTCTCATAAAATAATGCAGTTTCCCCCAAAATTTTTGAAATCGAAATTTTGACAGGAAAATACGTTTTAAGATCCCCTGAAACGTGTCGAACATTTTCGGAAAGATATCTGTCTGTATGCGTATTTGTATACGTGCATGTGTGAGGTGTACGTGAGATTTGGACACGATGCCTCAAAAGCAAATGCACGCATCGTTATGATATTTTATGAGTAAATGCATTATGTTCAAACTAGAATCAACAATGCTTTTTTTCTGTACGTATGTCGTGTGATTGCCTTGTTTAAATAGCTTGGCCTTTTTATCTCTAGTAATCTCACTGCTTACCCTTAACTGACAAGTCGCACACCATAGTCAAACGGTTGAGGAACGGTGGCCATAATTTTTTTTTTGCTCTCCCTACTAACATATAATGTATAGAGAAATTACGACGAAGTTGAAAATTCGAATTCAAGCTTTCGACGAAGGAGCACGTTTCAAGCATCCTTTAACTCGAATCGAACGTTTATGAAGTAATGTATCTGTGTTTCAATGTTAGTGTGTTTTTATGTTAGTGTGTATGTATGTTGTGTTTATGTATGTTGTGTGTGTGTATGTTATGTATGTTAGTATGTTTGTATGTTAATGTGTATGTATGTTATGTGTATGTATGTCAGTGTGTGTGTCAGTGTGTTAGTGTGTTGAAAACCCAGACCACACGACAGACCCGAAGGTTTACTGTAGCTAAGTGTGTGGCCGGAGTGTGTTAGTGTGTGTATGTGTGTCCGTGTGTTAGTGTGTGTAGTGTGTGTTAGTGTGTGTATGTGTGTCCGTGAGTCTGTATATTAGTGTGTGTGTGTGTCTGTAAAAGATATAAGCGATACGTCTCTAACTAATAGAGACTTTCGAAAAAATGGGGTACGATTATTAATATCAGTGAATTTTAAAACCATTTTGATTTTAAGCTCGATCGAATGCTCAAAACACGCCTCCCCCTCCACC
Source organism: Amaurobius ferox (assembly GCA_951213105.1). Classification (NCBI taxonomy): domain Eukaryota; kingdom Metazoa; phylum Arthropoda; class Arachnida; order Araneae; family Amaurobiidae; genus Amaurobius; species Amaurobius ferox. The sequence continues at coordinate 85,367,273 of OX578139.1, read as the reverse complement.
CCTCCAAAATTTTGAATTAATTATTGAAAAATTATGAAAAATCATGACCTTCAATAGTAATACATATATTATCATTTCATGCTTAATTTTTATTAAAGAACGAATAATACAGACTTCAGAACGTTAGTGTTTTCGAAATATCGCACAATTTTCAAATATTTTTTAGAAAAAGTCATTAAAAATCATAATCTTTAACCTTTTGTTTACGAGTGGGATAGCGTCAATCCCAAACGAAGAACCTCTAAAAAAACAGGTATTTGACATCCCCTATCCCAAACAGTTCGATTCCCCCTTTGCAGACATTGGCGTCCATCGAACTGTTTGGGATAGGGTATGTCAAGTACCTGTCTTTGTGAGAGGTTCTTCGTATGGAATTTACGCTGTCCTACCCGTAAGCAAAAGGTTAATACTGTTGTATACATGATCATTTCATAAATCATGTTTCATTAAAAATCGAATGACACCAACTGCAGAACGCTAGCAGGAAACATTCTCGAGATATTGCAGGTTTTTCAAATAAATTTATCAAAACAATTACATAACATTAAGTAAGTAAGTACCATCCAATAGATTCACTTGCCATATAAAATATTATGCAAGAAACCTATTAACTTCATTCTCGTCGATCTAGTTTCTTCCATTCACGAGCGAAGACACTTTTTGTAATAGTTTTATAATTTACCGCTTAATAATTTGCCCATAGTTATTTATCTCAGAGGGTATTAATTAAACGTCTATTGTATCTTGATGAGGATTTCGCACGTGAGTTTGAATAAGTAATTAATTCTGTTTGAATTAATAAGTGCTGCAAAAATCCTGATTTCAATTTATGTGGTGTTGAATCAATGGCAAAAACATTGTGCTGCAGATCTTGCACGTTATCATTTCGATGTGAAAGACGTAAACTAATTTCATTGTGAAGGTAAAGTAATTTCATCTTGTAAATAAAGTCATATGCGGTCCACATCAGATTTCTTGTATGATATGCTAGTTAAGTATCAATAACCTTTTGTGTTTCGTCTTCCAAACAATCTCCTTAAATAAGTCAAAAATGTTTCCTGAATACTTTAATGGATCATTTAGTTATCTAAGGAAAAAGGAAAACATTATCAACTTATTTAAGCCCACACATAACATTAATGCTGCATTATTATTACTTTCCTTATATACATAATGTATAAGGAAAGTATTGTGACGGGGTCGGAAATTCGAATTTGAGTTTTCGACGGGAGAGCACGTTTCAAGCATCCCTGATCACGAAACAAACATTTTTGAAGTGATGTCTGTGTGTGTGTGTGTGTGTGCGAAAGTATGTGTGTGTGTGCGTGTGTGCGTGTGTGTGTGTCAGTGAGTCTTTGGAGACGATAACTGACGAACGAATGGACCGATTCGAACGAAATTTGGTACAAAAATCACAATCCGTAAACACTGGAAGCCTATTGTTTTTATACGCAATCGAATGTTCAGAACCCCCCTAAATTTTCGAGTGAAATTTTGTAAAATTCGTCAAAATATCAAAACCGCTAATAAAGTTACGCAAATAGACATTTCTTATGTAATTTTTCATTAGAAAATGATTGATATATATTTTAGAACGCTAACGTGAACCGTTCTCGAGATATTGCACATTTTTCAAAAAAATTATCAAAAAGTTATATAAAATTAAAAAAAAATATTTCCTATTTAGAAACATGTTCACTTTTCATATGTAATACCATGCGATAAATTTGATGACATTATTCTCGTGGATCTAGCTCGTTCCATTTATGGAAAAAGATACTTTGAGTAATACTTTTGTATTTGAACGCCAATAGTCATTTATCTGCTGTAAGAATAATTTATTTCTCTGTCCATAACACTTGGCGAGATTTGGGCCACGAATTTGGCGGAATGTCGCCAACTTGGCGACAATTTTAATTGTTGCCAAATTAACAAAAATCTCGCCAAATTGATAAAAATGACTCTAAATCAATGAAAATGACGACTAAATGAAGAAAATTCAATATCTTGGTAAGGATATAAGTATCTACTATAAGAATAGCATGTTTTTAACTGTAAAAGTAGTAAATTCATTGCATTATATAAGGAAAGTCATGTGTTGCCCACATCAGATTTTTATATTTGTGCTTAAATACTTTGCTCAAGTCCTTCTTACCCTGTGCACAAAGTGTTTTTAACTTTTATCATTTCGTTATCCCTCCAAAAGGAGCTGCTGCCACAAAGCACTAAAATACATTTTTCAGGACTTCCTTCTCAAAAGAACTGAAATGAATCGAAGTTCGTAAGAAGATCAGTGTCATTCAAAAGTACTTAAACTTCCTGAAATTTTTTAAGAGTCTCAGGATTGCTAATACAGGCTCCTGTGCTACAGGGAGTGTTCAGTCCCGTAAAAAAAGTGGAATTAATAGCTGCCTCAAATTAATCGCATCCCCTTACAAACATTGATTTGAAGTCATATTTAATCTTGAATATTTTCGCTACTTGTCGCTTTGGTTGGAATTCAAAAGAACAGTAGTTGATCTGACAATTGGTGGTTATTCCTCTACAGAAATTAAACGAGAAACTTGTGAAAAAAATCTTCGTACAATAGCAAATGGCGTTTGTTTTTTTACAGTCATATGAAATTTTGGAAGAAACAGGAAGTGGCATCTAGAAGCAGAAGTTTAAATCCTTAGTGCACCATCGACTCCCTGTAGAATTCGATGTTGCGTCCTGTAAGTCATCATCTATAACCAACCGTGGGAAATAAATGTTTCAGGGAAATTTTTTAATCCGGAGTGGCAAACGAAACCCAGAAATTGAAATACTCGATGAACCCCAACCCCTAAGATGAATCTTAAAAAACAGATGTTTCGTAAATATTTTTAGCCGCAAGAAGAATAACGGTAGAAGATGATACGTAAAAGTATAACGGTTTTTGACGGATTTAACACTAAATATAAATATAAACGATTTTTAAGCATCACGATCTTTACACAGCGGATAAAAATGAAAACCATATTATATTTTACAACTAGTCATGTGATCTCTTCATATAATATGGGTGTCATTATTATTTCAATTTTTATTTAAAAAACTACTCGATATATTTTGCTGAAATTATTTTTACACATTTTATTTAACAATTTGAGTATTTCCTAAAATTTTCTAAGCAATTTGTGAATTTTAACACCTATTAAAAAATGTTTGAAAAATTAAGTCCCATAGAGTTCAGAGTATTTCATTTCTTCAACCCGGGTCGAATCCGAAACTAATTGGGTGATATTATTCAGTTTCATTCCCAAACATCCCACAGATCGCCTGAACAACATGCTAAAATACCATTTCGATAAATTTATTTTTACGGAAGTTATTGTGCAAACGGTCAGACAGATAGAATGACCCAAAGTCATAAACACCTTTCAACTATGTTGAAAAGTGTTAAAAATTGACTACAACTAAACAGGGCTACGTATGCAACAATATCTCCGCACCTGAACTTTAATTGTCCCTCGTTTAAACTTTCTGTTTCCAAGTCAGAAAAGTATTTCTCCAGGTAATCCTTTTACTGACTAGATAGAAGCTTAATTCCCTCAATTGAATTCTATACGTCTGAAACCTTGGATGAAACTAATCGATATTCTACCAGTTATCAGTTTCCGTTAAACGGAAGACTTTGCCAATCTACGGGATTACTCAGAAACGCTTGACATAATCTTGCCTGTGTCGGTACTATGGGGAAAGAAAGAAATCTAATATGAGCAGCATACAAATTACATTACATGCTCATAATAATTTCGTATTATTTTATTTGCATCAATTGAAATGAAATACAAGGTTTCAAGGAATGTCATGGACCAAACCAATAACTCGAGAAGCAGTATATATTGTTATAGCATATTTTTAGTTCAGGTATATAGAAAACCCCTATGGAACTACACAATAAGACAATTTAGTGGGAAGACTTTTGTATACAGGGGACTATCTTACGTCCTGTTAAAGATAGAAGAAGAAAATCAATTACAAAGTTGTAGAATATTGAAAAATGATTACCAAGCATTTTTATCCTCTAAAGTAAACTAAAAAATATCTCTATATACCAACTTGACAATTAGTATACAGGTGTCCCAAAAAGATTGAAACGCGCGTTAATTCTTTACCTGTTGGAGATAAGTGGGCACTGTAGATTGCAACAGTGTTGAAAGTAAGGTAGGAAATAAGGCTACGTTAATGAAATAGTCCTCCCATTAATCTTAAAAAAATTACACTTTTTAAAGTTTTATAGATCTCCTTGGGCAATTTGGGTCAATCAGAAAAATTTTATTTTTAATGCAACAAGATCATTAAAAAGACCGCATATCTGTATCTTTAAAATCAACTGAATTGTGATGAAGGAAACAATCTGATTTATGCCACTTTTCCGTGCCATGTGAAAGGCTGTTTCATCGGTGAAAATAGGGATCATAAACCAATTGACGATGGAAATTGTTTAGATAAATAATAAGTTAATATGTGTCAAAATTTTTTATCACAAATGCGTCTAAATAAAGCATTACACAGACAGAGATCATATAAAGCAGTGGTACTCACTACACGGTTGGGTATCCTATTTATTATCATCCAGTTTTATCTTTTTTATGATATGTCACAAATTTACATTTCTAATTTGATATAGGGTCCCCATTCAGAATGTTCAATTAAATATAACTCGCTCAATTTTAGAGATACAGATATGCGGTTCTTTTTAATGATCTTGTTGCATTAAAAATAAAAATTTTCTGATTGACCAAATTTGTCTAAGGGGATCGTATAAAAATTTAAAAGTGTAACTTTTTGAAAATGAATGGGAGGACTATTTCATTAACGTAGTCTTATTTCCTACCTTACTTTCAACATTTTTGCAATTTACATTGCCCACTTATCTCCAACAGGTAAAGAATAAGAGCGCGTTTCAATCTTTTTAGGACACCCTGTATATACCAACTTGACAATTAGTATATATAGATTTTTCGTCTGTGTTGCATCGCGAAACTTCACTGCAGCCTTGGTTCTAAACACATAACATGTAGAGTTTCATTGCGCATGCTATCACGTCCCCCAACGCCAACGAATGCTGCCAGAAACACCTCGGCTTGGATTCCGAACTATTTCATGTTATAAATTGCTGTGATTTTACTGTACAGCAGTCAAAATAAAGCACGAAACACCCGACGCAATTGAACAATTTACATCTCAGAACTAAACTGAGGATACCATACGATAACGATTAATGTCTTATACGAATATCAATATTTAACATTTACTTTAGGAGCCGTAATTTTTCGGTTATGAATAAGTGACTAAATTTAGACAGAAGGAGTAAAAGTACTGATGACAATGCCACAGAGCCTTTGCTACCAGGTTGTAGTATACATAAATTGACAAGAAAATTGAAAATATGTCGAACCATTTTTGTAATATGGATTTACGTCTGACAATCATGATGGTGTGGATAAACCTCTTTGGTTAATTTGTAATGGAGTTTTGACTGCGGAGAGCATGAAACCGACAAAACAAACGACATCTTAATGCCAAGCATGCAGCGTACTGCAATAAACCAAAGAAATATTTTGAACGACTTTTAAAATCTTCAAATAAAGAAAAGTAGTTGAAAGTGTTAAAAACATTGTTCATTCTGTCTGTCTGTCCGTTCACACGATAACTGCAACTTCATCGAAATGAAATTTTAGTATGTTATTGAGACGGTCTGTGAGACATATGGGAATGAAAATTAATAATATCACGCAATTAGTTTTGGATTGAACCCGGATTGAATAAATGAAATACATTGAACCCTATGGGACCTAATTGTTTAAACAATATTTAAGCGAAGTTAAAATTCACAAATTGCTTCGAAAATTTTAAAAAATATTCAAATTATCCCATAAAATATATTAAAAAAATGTCAGCAAAATATGTAGTTTTTTAAATAAAAATTAAAATAATAATGACACCTATATAATATAAAGAGGTCACGTGGCCCACTTCAAAATAAAAGAATCTGATGTGGGCAGCACTTGACTTTCCTTATATAATGCAATGAACTTTTACAATAAAAAAAATAGGTTTTTCTTATAGTAGATATTTATATTCTTTCCAAGATATTGAATTTTCGTCAACCAATCGTCATTTTCATTGATTTAGTGTCATTTTTATCCATTTGGCGAGATTTTCGTTGATTTGGCAACATTAAAAATGTCGCCAAGCTGACGACATTCCGCCAAATTCGGTGCCAAAATCTCGCCAAGCGTTATGGGCGGAAAAATAAGTTATTCTTATAGCAGATAAATAACTATTGGCGTTTAAATACAAAAGTATTACTCAAAGTATCTTTTCTCATGAATGGAACGAGCTAGATCCACGAGAATGATGTCACCAAATTTATCGCATGATATTACATATGAAAAGTGAACATGTTTTTCAGCAATTAACATATAATTTTTAATTTATGGAATTTTTTGATATATTTTTTTGAAAAATGTTCAATATCTCGAGAACGGTTTACGCTAACGTTTTAAAGTTTATGTCAATCGTTTTCTAAGGAAAAATTACATAAGAAATGTCTATTTGCGTAACTTTATTAAAGGTTTTGATTTTTTGATGATTTTTTCAAAACTTCACTCGAAAATTTCGGGGGGGGGGGGGGTTCTGAACGTTCGATTACGTTTAAAAACAATAGGCGTCCAGTATTCACGGATTGTGATTTTTGTACCAAATTTCATTCTATTCGTTCTATTTGTTTGTAGGATATCATCTCCAGAGACTCACTGACACACACACACACACATACTTTCACACACACACACATACTTTCACACACACACACACACACATACTTTCACACACACACAAACATCACCTCAAAAATGTTCGATTCGTGATCAGGGATGTTTGAAACGTGCTCTCCCGTCGAAAACTCGAATTCGAGTTTTCGACCCCGTCACAATACTTTCCTTATACATTATGTATATAAGGAAAGTAATATGGCATCCATGCTGTGTCAAAATCGTGATTTTTTTTTTTAAAGTTCTTTATCATTTATATTTAGGGTTGCATCCGTCCTAAAACCGCTTTATTTTTGCGTTTTTTTCTGTGCATCCATATTCTGCGTCAAGGTAGTTACAATATTTTTGAGTTTAAATGATCATCAATCTTTGATTATTTCTACAACGAAGCCTAACTTTAATGAATGCAAACTGTAAACAAGTGATTGTAAGATGAGTTGCATAAGAATTGCTGAATTATTATCACGCAAAATTATTTAACTCCGGAGTCTGGAATAAAAGTGTATGAATGATATATTCACTGCTTTTACATAGAGAGCCAGACGATTTGTATTTCGATGACGTCATTTGAATAAAGTTTGAATGAAGTTTTAAGCATGGAGTTAGAACGTACTTTCACCTCCATGGTTTTAATTGTCCAAATAAAATAAATTATTGTCGTTCTGTGATTATTAAAATTATATCGCCGCTGAATGTATCGTATTTTAGATATGTTTAAAGAAAATTACAGTTGGATAGTGTTTTATGATCAATGCTTTATGATTGAACTTTCTTGCATTTATATTTAATGTTGCATCTGTACTAAAACCGCTTTATTTTTGCATATTATCTGTTTTTCTAAATTCTGTGCTTACGCAATTACAATATTTTTTATTTTAAATGATCATAAAACTTTGATTATTTCTACAACGAAGCCTAATTTTAACGTATGAAAAATGTAAACAACACAAGCGATTGTAAGATGAGTTGTATAAGAATTGCTGAATTTTTTTCGAGCAAAATTATTTAACTTTGGAGTCTGGAATAAAAGTGTATCAATGAAATCTTCACTTCTTTTATAGAGAGAGCCAGACGATATATATTTCGATGACGTTATTTGAAGAAAGTTTGAGCATGGAGATAGAAAGTACTGAATGGAAAATTCATTGATTTTACTTAGATAGAGACGCAAGCGATTTTATAGAATTGCCGTTTTTGACGAAGTTTTAAGTGTTCAATTATTGTACTGTGATAATTTTAAAAATATCACAGCTGAATGTATGGCATTTTAGAGATGTTTAAATAAAATTGCATTTCAGTTGGAAAGTGTTTCATAATCAATGCTTTATACATGATTAATCTTTCTTGTTACAAATATGTTACTGTCAACGAAAAGTATTTACTTACATCTTATGAAAATTATGTAATTGCATCATCTAAAAAGCCCTATGCCATAGGAGAAGATACCGTATTACTGCTGCTATTAAAATGTCAAAAATAGTTCATGGGGGGGGGGGAGTATGGGGATGGATTTCGTAAAATTCCTTTATCGAATTTAAACTTATACTGATCACTAAAGTGACCTTTCCTATTAATAAAACTAATCTTTTCAAGCAATAATATTGGAAACTTCATACAGAAGAGCATTTATCAAATTTCTTGTCATTACAGTCTAGTGCATAGATCAAACTAAACTTGTTATAAAGCAATACTTGAGCAAACAACAAAATTATGTTAAAAATCAAAAATTAATAAATCTTTTGCATTCTTTTATAGCAAAACACGACTGAATAACAAGACATTAATTTGATTATCGGATTTTCCTTCTACGTTTATTGTTCGAAAGTATTCTACAGTTTTTGAAATGAGTTTCTTTGGCGGTTTTCACATTAATAAAAATATCAACAATTTGGATAATGATTTGTTTGGTATCATATTTCTCAGTGTTATGGCTTGACCATGTTTAATTTGCCCTTTACTTTTAATGAACATTTTACTCTGGAATGTCTCATTCTGGTTTTTGAGACCTTATTCTATTTTTGCAGTGGAGGGTGGGGGTCATTTTATTCATTTTATTCTTCTCACTGGGTGGGGCCACCACTACAGTATTTTACCAGTCGATAGCGCGTGGTAAGTTCCTTCAATGTCGAAAACCAAGACCACTCGACTGACCCTAGGATTTATAGCAAATAGTGTCGAAAACTCAGACCACTCGACTGACCCTAGCATTTACAACAGCAAAGCTCCTTTAGTGTCGAAAACCCAGACCACTCGACTGACCCTAGGATTTACAGCAGCAAAGCTCCTTTAGTGTCGAAAACCCAGACCACTCGATTGACCCTAGGATTTACAGCAGCAAAGCTCCTTTAGTGTCGAAAATCCAGACCACTCGACTGACCCTAAGATTTACAGCAGCAAAGCTCCTTTAGTGTCGAAAACCCAGACCACTCGACTGACCCTAGGATTTACAGCAGCAACGCTCCTTTAGTGTCGAAAATTCAGACCACTCGACTGATCCTAGGATTTACTGCAGCAAAGCTCCTTTAGTGTCGAAAACCCAGACCACTCGATTGACCCTAGGATTTACAGCAGCAAAGCTCCTTTAGTGTCGAAAACCCAGACCACTCGACTGACCCTAGGATTTACAGCAGCAACGCTCCTTTAGTGTCGAAAACTCAGACCACTCGTCTGACCCTAGGATTTACTGCAGCAAAGCTCCTTTAGTGTCGAAAACCCAGACCTCTCGATTGACCCTAGGATTTACAGCAGCAAAGCTCCTTTAGTGTCGAAAACCCAGACCACTCGACTGACCCTAGGATTTACAGCAGCAAAGCTCCTTTAGTGTCGAAAACCCAGACCACTCGACTGACCCTAGGATTTACAGCAGCAAAGCTCCTTTAGTGTCGAAAACCCAGACCACTCGACTGACCCTAGGATTTACAGCAGCAACGCTCCTTTAGTGTCGAAAACTCAGACCACTCGTCTGACCCTAGGATTTACTGCAGCAAAGCTCCTTTAGTGTCGAAAACCCAGACCTCTCGATTGACCCTAGGATTTACAGCAGCAAAGCTCCTTTAGTGTCGAAAACCCAGACCACTCGACTTACCCTAGGATTTACAGCAGCAAAGCTCCTTTAGTGTCGAAAACCCAGACCACTCGACTGACCCTAGGATTTACAGCAGCAACGCTCCTTTAGTGTCGAAAACTCAGACCACTCGTCTGACCCTAGGATTTACTGCAGCAAAGCTCCTTTAGTGTCGAAAACCCAGACCTCTCGATTGACCCTAGGATTTACAGCAGCAAAGCTCCTTTAGTGTCGAAAACCCAGACCACTCGACTTACCCTAGGATTTACAGCAGCAAAGCTCCTTTAGTGTCGAAAACCCAGACCACTCGACTGACCCTAGGATTTACAGCAGCAAAGCTCCTTTAGTGTCGAAAACCCAGACCACTCGACTGACCCTAGGATTTACAGCAGCAAAGCTCCTTTAGTGTCGAAAACCCAGACCACTCGACTGACCCTAGGATTTACAGCAGCAACGCTCCCTTAGTTTCGAAAACCCAGACCACTCGACTGACCCTAGGATTTACAGCAGCAAAGCTCCTTTAGTGTCGGAAACCCAGACCACTTGACTGACCATAGGATTTACAGCAGCAAAGCTCCTTTAGTGTCGAAAACCCAGACCACTTGACTGACCATAGGATTTGCAGCAAATAGTGTCGAAAACCCAGACCTCTCGACTGACCCTAGGATTTACAGCAGCAAAGCTCCTTTAGTGTCGAAAACCCAGACCACTCAACTGACCATAGGATTTGCAGCAAATAGTGTCGAAAACCCAGACCTCTCGACTGACCCTAGGATTTACAGCAACAAAGCTCCTTTAGTGTCGAAAACCCAGACCACTCAACTGACCATAGGATTTGCAGCAAATAGTGTCGAAAACCCAGACCACTCGACTGACCCTAGGATTTACAGCAGCAACGCTCCTTTAGTGTCGAAAACCCAGACCACTCAACTGACCATAGGATTTGCAGCAAATAGTGTCGAAAACCCAGACCACTCGTCTGACCCTAGGATTTACTGCAGCAAAGCTCCTTTAGTGTCGAAAACCCAGACCTCTCGATTGACCCTAGGATTTACAGCAGCAAAGCTCCTTTAGTGTCGAAAACCCAGACCACTCGACTGACCCTAGGATTTACAGCAGCAAAGCTCTTTTAGTGTCGAAAACCCAGACCACTCGACTGACCCTAGGATTTACAGCAGCAAAGCTCCTTTAGTGTCGAAAACCCAGACCACTCGACTGACCCTAGGATTTACAGCAGCAACGCTCCTTTAGTGTCGAAAACTCAGACCACTCGTCTGACCCTAGGATTTACTGCAGCAAAGCTCCTTTAGTGTCGAAAACCCAGACCTCTCGATTGACCCTAGGATTTACAGCAGCAAAGCTCCTTTAGTGTCGAAAACCCAGACCACTCGACTTACCCTAGGATTTACAGCAGCAAAGCTCCTTTAGTGTCGAAAACCCAGACCACTCGACTGACCCTAGGATTTACAGCAGCAAAGCTCCTTTAGTGTCGAAAACCCAGACCACTCGACTGACCCTAGGATTTACAGCAGCAAAGCTCCTTTAGTGTCGAAAACCCAGACCACTCGACTGACCCTAGGATTTACAGCAGCAACGCTCCCTTAGTTTCGAAAACCCAGACCACTCGACTGACCCTAGGATTTACAGCAGCAAAGCTCCTTTAGTGTCGGAAACCCAGACCACTTGACTGACCATAGGATTTACAGCAGCAAAGCTCCTTTAGTGTCGAAAACCCAGACCACTTGACTGACCATAGGATTTGCAGCAAATAGTGTCGAAAACCCAGACCTCTCGACTGACCCTAGGATTTACAGCAGCAAAGCTCCTTTAGTGTCGAAAACCCAGACCACTCAACTGACCATAGGATTTGCAGCAAATAGTGTCGAAAACCCAGACCTCTCGACTGACCCTAGGATTTACAGCAACAAAGCTCCTTTAGTGTCGAAAACCCAGACCACTCAACTGACCATAGGATTTGCAGCAAATAGTGTCGAAAACCCAGACCTCTCGACTGACCCTAGGATTTACAGCAGCAAAGCTCCTTTAGTGTCGAAAACCCAGACCACTCGACTGACACTGGGATTTACAGCAGCAAAGCTCCTTTAGTGTCGAAAACCCAGACCACTCGACTGACCCTGAGGTATGAGCAGCAGTTTGAGTGGTCGGATAACTGTTAGCTATCTAGCACTGTATAACGTATTTTAGGAATACACTCTGTTGCAAAAACATATATGTATCCATAAAAATTGATCTACAGTCGCAAAACTCGGCATGAATATATCGTTAAAGGTGATATGCAAATGATTAGAATTTGGGAGCAGAAAAAGGTTTTATTAAGAAATGGCGGCAACAAGAAGATAATATTTCAATGAGTGGTAAATCTTCCTCTGGTAGCTATACAATCGATATTTGGTGCGGCATAGAGTCAATTGAGTTGCTTATGTCCCACTGTGGAACATTCTGCCACAAATCTTGCAACTGGTCAGCTAATTCAGGGTTGTTCTGAGAAGGCTGCAATTGCCGTCCCAGATTTTCACAAACGTGTTCTATTCATGATAGGTCTGGGGACCAGAATGGGAATGAGTGGGTATTAAATCCTCAAAGACATTGTTGAGAAAATTGGGCAGTATGTGGTCGAGTGTTGTCGTGTTGGCAAATCGAACTAGTCGGCTTCACAGCATAGGCAAAACAATCGGCTGCAGAATATCATCGATATACAAGTGAGCTGTCCGATTGGCTTGCAGCAAAACTAGAGATCTGCTGTCTCACGAAATGACTCACTAAATTGTTATACCACGTGTGACTTCTGTGTGTGTGCCGCTCAATAACAAATGTGTGATCAAAAAGCTGACCAGCCTTCCTCCATGGACGTATGCGACAGTCATCAACACCGAGAGAGAAGCGGGATATAAAACTGAAATACAGCCGCGAAACTCGGCATGCAAATGAAGTTTTAAAAGTTTTTAAAACAACCAGTGCACCACTCTTGAAATATAGCGTATTTTTAATCTGAAACGGTAAATATTACAAGACAATATTCCTACTATTGAATGGACATTTTATACATACTTATATCCAAACCTTGATTGAAACTATATATTATGATTTATAATAAGACGTTCTCAATATATTAAAAGTTTTATTCCCTTCACATCTAGTGCAATACCTCTGGAAATAAGTTCTATTGGAATGAAATTCGGTATGATTATTTCAATAGGCAGGTAGGAAAGGCGTATGGGTTTTCAAAAAATCGAATCTCTTTTCCCGTTAAACAAAAATGTATTAATTTGTAGTGAGAGACGTATGTTGAACACATTTCTTAATATAAAGCAGGTTCACGGTGGTTGCAGGTTATAGCAGGTTAAGGTGAACGAAGTCCATGAGAATCAATTTTGAAAAAACGGACCTCAATGTTGAACTATTCTAATTAATTAACAATTGAATTTTAATTGCTTTTAATATAGCTATAGCACAGTTCCATGCTTAATTTAAACTATTTTATAGTTAGTTTGGTGCAGCATATTGCTATTACGTCATCACATAGAATCTGAATGTATGCTGGACTTGGTTTACTGTGTATTTGCAATAATTAAAAACACACATAATATAGCCAGATATAGTTTTATTATCTTATTGGATATTAACAGATAAATTAAATCAACTCAATAATGTTTATTCCATTTTCTGGTAACAAATTCATTTTTAAAGAACATTTTTTAACCTAAAAGAATCTGGAAAGCTAAAAAAAGGTTCCAGTCATAAAAAATTTCATCATTTTTCTAATCCTCACTGTGTATGGAAGCATCACGTGACCAAGTGTTCAGAAATCCGGGAAGAATTTTAAAGTAGATGTGATGGCTTAGAAACATGATTGGCATTCCGTATAAAAGCCCGTGATTGTTCGAAACAAATTGAAAACGGACATGATTTACCATAGCTCTGAAAGAGAATCTGTTGTTTTCAGTGGCACCTACAACTGCTGCCATTCAGCGGATAAAAATTTAACTATAGACTTGGTTCACTGTAGAACAGAACTATTTTCAGTGGCACCTATAACTACTGCCATTCAGCGGGTAAAATTTAACTATGGACTTGATTCACTGTAGCGCAGAACTGTTTTCAGTGGCACCTATGTAACTGCTGCCATTCAGTGGATAAAAATTTAACTATGGACTTGGTCCACTGTAGCACAGTAAAATACGATATTTCCACTGTAATATGTAATTGCGTTAGTACGAAATGGAAAAAACATGGGCAAAGTTCACTTTAAACACTGGACCTTCCGTATGTAGAGATAAAAATATTGAAAGGTCAATTATTTTACTTTCCCTGCAATATAGTGCATGTAAATAGAACGTATTGGGTCAAAAGCTGTAATGTTATTGGTCATGAGACAGAATCTCATATACACGAAACCTCAAGGTCACCTTACATGTCTCTGCACGTTTAAGACCTGAGTTAACTACTATCATGGGCATCTTGAAATAAGTTGTGCTTTGAAAGACCACCACTCAGTATAAGTAGCTAGTGGTGAAGTACCGGTCTTCTCTTGCATCTATTCTTCTAACTTTGTCCGGTGTGTTATTAGTGTTATTGTTCCTTACTTTGCTAGGTTCATTTCCTTACACCTATTACCACGACCACGCAAGAAGCTACCACAAGCCTTCGGGTTGGTCGCGTGGTCTGGGTTTTCCACACCAATTACCAAGATCACGTTAAGCATGTGGGTCCGTAAGTCCTTTCGAGAATATGGTGGTAGGGGAAGGAGGGTATGGTACCTGTGGATGTCTCCCCAACTGGGTTCCGATCTAAATTAGGTGGCTCATCCCGGCCATCCAAACAGTTACCTTACACCTTTCTGGTAGGTCAGACGGTCTGGGTCTCAACAACAACACCTATTACCAAGAAGTTTGTGTCTGGAAGGTTCTTTCACACTATGTAAACCTACTTCCCGGCCGTCCAAATGGTTACCTTACACCTTTCTGGATGGTCGGACGGTCTGGGTCTCTACAACAACACTATGTAAGCCTTCGAATAGCTCGTCTTGGAAAGGGATTGATTAGCAATCATGTTGGGCGTTGACTGTTGTTATTAGCCTACTCCTCCGAAGCATGTGTAATGTCTGAAATTGTGTTCCTAAGTAAGAAAATAGACTTGCTTTATTAATTTGGGCTTAATTACATTCTTTGAGTTTTTCTTATCTTTCGCACAAAGTGTTTTTACTTATATGTTCTTGTATTTATCGAAAATAAACGCCCTACGGCTCACACAATCGGGGCCTAGTCCGAAACGCGGAAAGTTCAATCACTAAGTTGTTGTGAATTGAAAATGCATATGTCTGAAAAGGCGCTAATTTCTTCAGGAATATCCTGAATCTCGATTTAGAGCGAATTAGTAACGATGGGACTTTTTTTTTTGCTATATTTAATATAAAAATATATATTGAGTTGGTTAAGATATGATTTATGTTGAGTTATGATATGATTTATGTATTTTACTATTCTGTTGATTGTCAGTGCTGTTGTGACGAGAACCTGTCACTATTTTGTGTATGTTTCTTTACATTCTTGTCTTTAATTCATGTCCTACCTCAGGGTGCGACAAAGTCAACTTTTCAATTGTGATAATTTTGCACTCTCTAACGCTTCTAATATGAATCAATTTTTCAGCGGTTGTGTGTCTGTGTAAGCCTATAGGCACGATACGTTTAACACAAATTCGGGGATTCAAATGAAATTTGGCACGATTATTTCAATCGATTTATAGCAGATCAATTTATAGCTATACAATCGATTTATTCTTATCTACAGCAGATCTTGAGAAATAAATGTTTCAAGACAAATTATTTAAAAAAAAATAGTATGATAAATTTTTTGCCTCCAAAAATAAACATGTTAATAATGTTTAAAATGTTAATACTGTTAAAAAGTTAATAAAATGTTAATACTGTTAAAAAGTTAATAAAATGTTAAAAAGTTAATAAAATGTTAATAATGTTTAAAATATTAATAGCTTTTCTGTGTATAAGTTGATTTTTATTTAAAAGCATGTCACTTTATGTATACATTGCTAGTATGCGCCGCTCTCGAGATATTGCAAACTTTTAATCAAAAATCTGTAAAAGAAAGGTGAAAAATTAAATAAACCCATTACTAATAGAGTGCATTTTAAACAGGGGTGAATTAACTCCGCTGTTAGAAGTTACCAAGAACCACTCTCAGAATCTCGAAAATCTCACTTTTCCCCCAGGGAAAGCGATATATCTTGCAAGAATTAAACGATTGCCATAATATGTTAATTTTCCTTTTAATCGATCACTGCAAACACCCCTTTGCTTTTCAGCAAGTGGAGTCACAAAATAACTTCAACATCTCTGCTATTTTCCTCCAATATCAAAAGTTGTTATTTTATAATTAAATAATGTGTTCGACTTAAATTATTTTTAGCAGGTAGGGATAAAATGGCCCTATAAGTATTCAGATTTTTTTATTCATAGTGTGGTATTTCGTTGCAGTTCCACCCGATACATCTCCGGAAATTGAGGCCGGTTTCCCAGATTCTGGAGACAACGTCACTGTCAGATGTTCTTCACCGAAATCCAAACCAGCAGCCAACATCACCTGGCACCTCAATGATGGAATGGTGGGTAAAAAATCAGATGTTAACACAATAAAGGATCGGGACCTTTCCTTGGTTGCAAATCAGTTGTACATTTCCTGAGGAAATGTATGTGCTTGCCTCCAATAACAATTCTGGATTCAATTACAGAATCTGACGGATAAATTTAAATGCCTCTTAATTTATCAACAGGACATGAGTTATTTTCTTCTAACAAAATTCTGCTTTTAATAAAAGTTAGTCTCACTACTCTGAACTATCCTTTTGTGATCAGGAGTTTCGGAGGTGAAAAAATGTATTTTTTATGAGCTTTCGTTTGTAATACCTTAAAATCAAAGACAACCAAAATATAGGTTTAAAAGTCTTTTGTTAAAATCTCCTTTTTACGACGTACAAATTCACACGGCCATAGCACTTTCGAGCACCATTATGGCCTTCATCAGTGGCGAACGCCACTGATGAAGGGCATAATGGTGCTAGAAACCCGATTATGCCCTTAATCAGTGGGGTTCGCCACTGATGAAGGGCATAATGGTGCTCGAAAGCGCTATTGGCCGTGTGATTTTGTACGTCGTAAAAAGGAGATTTTAACAAAAGACTTTTAAACCTATATTTTGGTTGTTTTTGATTTTAAACTATTGATTAGTTGACGTATTTCCATACTATTTTATTTCGTTTGTAATTTTTTTTCAATCCTAAAAACATGCTTAATTATTTTTTCAGAGTATCTAATAGAACTATAAATCAAAATTTCTTGGATTTTCCAGGTTTTCCAAAGAAGAAAATGCTTAATTTTCAGGGGTATTTTCATAATTTTTGTGCACAGAAATGCTATATTCCTACAAGTTCACACGCTTTTAATTCTCATACACACATAATGTTTAGAGTAAAATGTATTTTATAGATTACATAAAAATGAAAAATAAATGATTGCATAAAATTTAAATGACACACAACATGCGAGGAAATTAGAAATTTTTCATACAGATGTTTAATAGAGTAGCCTGATTCAAATCAAAAGCTATAGCACATACAAGGCCCACTCAATAAGTCTCAGGTCTAACGAAGAAAAACAATTTTTTTTCAGAAATTCGACTTTATTCATCAACATACTCTCCTTCAAGAGTGATACATTCATTCCAACGTTCCTCTAACTTTTCGATGTCTTTTTTGTAGAACGATTTGTCTTTGCTCTCAAAATAGGCCTCAGTTTCGGCAATCACTTCTTCATTTGAGCCAAATTTCTTTCCCTGGAGCATCTTTTTGATATCTGCAAAAAGCCAGTAGTCGCTGGGGGCCAGATCTGGAGAGTACGGTGGGTGAGGAAGCAATTCGCAGCGTAATTCATATAATTTAACCATCGTTTTCATCGACTTGTGACACGGGGCATTGTCTTGGTGGAACAGCACTTTTTTCTTTTGCATGTGAGGCAGTTTTTTCTTGATTTCTACACTCAATAGATCCAATAATGCCATGTAATTTTCGCTTTTGATAGTTTCACGTTTCTCAAGACAGTCGATGAACAAAATACCATGCGCGTCCCAAAATACGGATGCCATAACCTTGCCAGCTAGCTGACTTTTGGGTTTGGGGTCGCTTTGGACGACTTTCACCGGCTGCTGTCCACTCAGCTGGCGATCTTTTTGATTCAGGTGTGTAGTAATGGATCCATGTTTTATCCATTGTGACATACCAACGCATGAAATTCTTCTTATCTCGCTTGAACAGCTCCAAAGAGCTCTCTGAATCGTCGACACGTTCTTGTTTTTAATGTTTATACTGTTTAGAATTGAATCTACCTGTTTAGTTAGCGATTAAAATCTATTTTCCACTTTTCCGTGCGCCACTATTGTGTAGGGGAGAAAACTGAAAATTTTGTTTGTTTATTTCGCCATAATCTACTTTTCTATTATATTGTATATGTTCATAAAATACGCTCATTCGACTTCGAATTATTTTACCCGCACCTCACAGACATACATATAGAGGCAACATCTTTTAGAATCTTCGAAATGTCTTTAGATATTAGTCAAGATCTCAATCAAAATCTCGAATTTAAATATTTTCCGAAAGCAACCCATTCTCTATAGCAACGGAATGAGAAAATAAACCACCTCGAACATTAATGAGATTATCTGTACCTCTTCCAATAAAGAGTTATTTTTTGTAAGATATAATTAACTTAAACCGCATAGAAAGATAAGATACACGTCAAGAAAAATATTTTTTAAATACATGTTCTGAAAAAAAAATAAGTCTCGAATCTAACTCAGATCAACAGAGCTAATTGAGTTTATTCTCGGTGTAATGAATGCAGCTTCGATGTGACAGTTACAGTTACAACGAAAAGCAGCTCTGCAATTAACAGACGATAAAAGTCAAATGCTGTGCCATAACTTAAAATGCATTAGGCTAACAATTAAGGTAACACTGGGATAAATTTCTGGAGTATAAGCCTCATCTCAACTTTTTCATACATTCCATTCATATCAAGATGAAAAAAAATGGAAAAATGGAAAAAAAATAAATAAGAATTAAAATAAAAACTTAGAATGGAAAAGAAAAAATCCGATTTCGTATGAAACTTATTACAAGCTTTCTATAAAATTATCTATGTATTTTATTTTTAGATTTTCACAAACATTTATTAACAAGTCATTTGTGTCTATTCGCAAATCAATCTGAAATCTGTGCCGTTCATTTGATAATCTTAAAATACAGATTAGTCTCCAAATAACAATTAATAAGACTTCAACACGTTTAAATTTCATAGAAAAGGGAGTAACACAGTCTTTCAAAAATTGAAAACATTATAGCGAACGAGTCGGATGTCAAGAAAAAGAACTCGTCAAAGCAGAGAAAGATGTTTTTATTATTATTATTATTATTATTATTTTAATTTGGAGGATAAAGGAGTCAAAACATCGAGTTTTAACTTTCCCTTCGTTTGAGGAAAATAATGAAAGTAAATTTCATAAAAAAATTTCAAAAATACATCAATCCAACCTAAATACAGAAAAATGACCCGATCACTTCAGAATTATTTTATAAAGAAGAGAAGTAATAAATAAAATTACAGGGGTGAAAATAAAATCAAAATGTTCGTGGTAGATATCAAATAATTGGACGCGTAAACACAAGATAAAAATATCAGATTTGTTTTATTCACTAGAAATATAGACGGTAAAAAATGTCCAGATATATTTATTTATTTTAAATTATAATGACACAAAACTGGAAATTTTGAGCTACATCAAGACATGGCATATTAAGCAAAAATTATACGGTTTCTGCAATTTGATTAAAAAATGAACGAAAAAAAAATGAGCTTTGGAATTGTAAAGATGTAAAATGTAATAATAATTGTTATAAATAAAACTGCTGCTTATAAGAAAATAACTTTCACGAAGAAAATCACCAGAACTTCCACGAATAAAATAACTAGAACTTCTACGAAGGAAGCAGGCAGATATCAGAATATATGCCTGCTTTCTTCAAGAAAGTTCTATACCTCATTTTATGCAAATATAATTTTGCATTTTGCACGTTTATTAAGTACTTTATACTACCAAACCCTTAATGAGCAACATAAATTCAAGCTCTTCCTTATCAAAATATTTCCAGTTAGTTACAGGTCAGTAGAGCCTATATAATCAACTAAATTATGTTTATGGAGTATGTATAAACACAAAATCGCTGAAAACGCTAATAAATACGCACTCGAATTTTTAAATTTATGTATATAAAATTTTATTAAGATAGCTGATGTAGTTCTAATGTTCGTTTCTCATTCAGAGCATTCCTGATGGCGCCTCGACTTCCCAAGAGATTTTTCGCCATCATGATCTTCTGGAATCGTCCTCTTCGAAACTGGAGATACCGATCGAGTCCATACCAGATGAACTGAGACTGCTGTGCGAGGCCAGCATTCCCGATTTAGTCACCGCTGTCTCTAGAGAACTCATACTGAGACGACCTAATCTTCAACCTCGGTCACTGGAAACAGGAAATGAAGGAAAAGCAGCTGCTGCACAAGTTCGGGTCACGACATGGTTGTGTTTTGTGCCATTTGTCATTTTACTGTTCATGGAAGCCATCAAATGAGATAGTGCCAGCCGTAACAAGGTGCATATTTGAATACTTTGCGCATATTACGTGCATGATGTGATTTTACCAACAATGCTAAGCTAAAAGTGGCAGATAAACTTATGAACGGAACTTGAGGCCACGGGCTTAGCTGTTCACAAATCGATGATGTTATGGAACAATCATTTTCAATGGTGCCAGATTTAAAAATCTGTACTTGAAACCGTAGCTGTTGAAGGTAATAAATAAATAACGCCTTCCGCATAGTCAAGTTGCCAAAGAAATGTTCAAACATGTGAAATCATACATATATTGCAGGTGTAAGCTTCGGAGACAAGTTTGGAATATCAATATAAAGTTGAACCGAAACCGGTTTATTATCAAGATGCATATTGCGAGAGATGGATTTCATAGATAAACAAAACCGTTTTTTTTTTTGTTTTTTTTACATTTGCATATGCAAGGTATCAAAATCCAAATGTGATTTTGTAACTGAGCAAACACCTAAAAGTGAGTTAAACAATATATAATCTGAAATGTAAATAATTAATATCTGGGGAGATTATATATCACAGAAAATGAAATACCTGTTTGAAAAGTTGTATGTTGTAAAGTTATGTAACACTCCTTGAAAATAAATGGAAAAACATTCGCTCAGTTTAAATTTCGTTCGACTTCGTATCTTATTTACAATTTGAATTGATAAACGTATGGAGGAGAGGGGTCATATTTTGCCACGTTGTAAAAGCGGCACAAAAATATTTAAAATAATATAACACTTCTATGAAACTCAATCAACGTACTTAAAGAAGTTAAGAAAAATTATATTCACTAATGTTTATGAAATAGCTATAAATAGCTGGAAAATAAAAGTCTTACTAACTCCAAAAATCTTTTTGTAATTAAATATAAATGTCACTCTGATATAACATATTTTAAAATAAGAAATTTATCGGAACTTTACTAAAAGCATGTTTGTGTCCAAGTTTGTTACGTCAGGATTTTTTTCAACAATGCCAATGGAACTAATTTATGGCTAGATATAGGCATTTTTTCTCGTACTATTAACACCCCAAAAAATGCTAAATCTAGCTATAAAATAACAAAGTTTGGGAGTTTATAATGGCTATCCATAAAATCTGGCCATATTTTGCTGTCATGATTGTAGTTATAAAGTTTATCCAATTGATGACAACACTATTATACATGAAGAATTTATATATTAAAAACAATTTTTAAAAATAAAACTATTCGTTGAACGATAAAATTAAGATATGTGAAAGAGAAACGGTAAAAAGACTAGCTGTAAACAGGGGTCAGAAATTGCCTCCTTTAATAACTAAAATATCCAAAAGACATTTCTTTCTGAAAATAATGCCTCTCTTACAGATAATTGTAAAATTCATAATTTGTTTACCCCTGTATTCCTGTAAACGTTAGAGTCTAAATGTATTCATTCATTCATTTGTAGAAAGATTAAGACAGAGGCGTAACTTGGAATTGTAATCACTTAAACAAAGTATTTAAAGGGGCCCTCAAAATTTTATATTTAGAAAACAAATTTTAGAGGTCAAAATTACTGAAAAATTCTGGAGGCCAAAATTTTAAATTTTACTCCCTCAAATAAACGCATCCCCCAAAGGGCTGGTTTTTTTTAGGGGGGACCCCTCACCTCCCCCAATATATCGTTCCATAAAAATAAAATTTGAAAGGCCTACATTTTAGTTTTGATCCCCAAAATAAAAAGCATTTAAGAAAATGATTTTATTTTTAGGTGCAATTTTAATAAGTAAAAATATTTGAAATGTTGGGTATTTTCTGTAATTTCGCTTCTTTTCCTTTTGTTCTTTTTGAAGCTCCACTAATTTTAATTAAATTCTTTTAAGCCATAGCTAATTGAATAAAATATTTTCAAATGCAGAGGCGTATTTAAGGGGGGTAGTGGTTTACCCCCCCCCCTTCCTGAAATTGAAAATTCTAAAAATGCTTTCGAAACAGGCAAGTGAAAAAAAACAACTACGGAATCGCTATTCAAATTATCGTTCTGAATTCCTTGAACTAAAAAAAAAAAAAACCATTTTAACCTCCAGTAAATAAAATAAATAAATATTAAAAATAAAAAAGGAATAAAGAGTTAGAAGCCAGAGATACGAAAAGTGCTCCGGCTACTACTTCATTGAATTCTCCTATTGCAGTAAACAAATTTGGAAAATCCCGGTTCCTGAAGCCGGCAGAAGAAGCTAAGATCAAAAGCCAGTTATTTAGAAATTATAGAAGTCTGCACGAGTCTAATTTCAAAATTTTACAAGCCCGAAAATATTAAGATTTGCGTTTTCCTAAGCCCCAGAATTTTTATAAATAGTTCACCCGAGCCTGACCCCATTCCGAGAATATTCAAAGCCAGCCCAAACGTGGCCCGGCCCGAATATTTTTACAATACATTGAAACCTGTTGCCTCGTAAGATGATCCAAATTCGCTATTTAAGGAATTAAACACGTTATATAATATATAGTAATACAAATCAAAAAGAAACCAAATTTGAAAAATCTGTACAAATCAAGAATGAGCATTACTATAAAGTGAGTTTTTATTTATTATTTTGGTTTGATATCAGAGATTAAATGAGTAAATGGCTCTTCACTGAGATTATGTTTCGAAAAATGCTTTATTTACCCATTTAAGTTATCAGTGAACAATGCAATGCCTCTCTTATTAGAGCTCATCAGCACCAAATATTCTTGACTGCAGGGGTAGCAAAACAAACAAGCCATATGTCACAGTTGCTATATGTCACAGTGTTTTGAAAAGCATTTTAACGCGAGTAAACTTCTATGTATATTCTTACTTCTATCTTTATACATAGATATCATTTTCTTTGACTACAACATAGTTATGAATATTTTTAAAATTTAATAATTTTAAATTAAAAATGTAAGATGTTTAGAATACAAATATAAATAAATCCAAGGACAACAATTCGTCTTATCCATATATTAATTACTTTCCTTATATACATAATGTATAAAGAAAGTATTGTGACGGGGTCGAAAAGTCAAATTCGAGTTTTCGACGGGAGAGCACGTTTCAAGCATCCCTGATCACGAATCAAACATTTTTTAAATGATGCCCGTGTGTGTGTGTGTGTGTGTGTGTGTGTGTGTGTGTGTGTGTGTGTGTGTGTGTGTGTGTCAGTGAGTATGTGGAGACGATAACTGACTAACGAATGGACCGATTCAAACCAAATTTGGTACAAAAATCACAATCCGTAAACACTGGAAGCCTATTGTTTTTATACGCAATCGAATGTTCAGAACCCCCTAAATTTTCGAATAAATTTTGAAAAAATCGTCAAAAAATCAAAACCGCTAATAAAGTTACGCAAATAGACATTTCTTATGTAATTTTTCATTAGAAAACGATTGACATAAATTTTAGAACGCTAACACGAACCGTTCTCGAGATATTGCACATTTTTAAAAAAAATTATCAAAATGTAATATAAAATTAAAAAAAAAATATTTCCTATTGAAAAACAATTGTTCAATTGTTCAATTTTGATATGTACTACCATGGGATAAATTGAGTGACATCATTCTCGTGGATCTAGCTCATTCCATTCATGAAAAAAGATACTTTGAGTAATACTTTTGTATTTGAACGCCAATAGGAATTTATCTGCTGTAAGAATAACTTATTTCTTCATCCATAACGCTTGGCGAGATTTTGGCGACAAATTTGGCGGAATGTCGCCAACTTGGCGACTTTTTGAAATGTTGCTAAATTAACTAAAATCTCGCCAAATGGATAAAAATGAGGCTAAATCAATGAAAATGACAACTAATTGTCGAAAATTCAATATCTTGGAAAGAATATTAGTATCTACTATAAGAAAAACCTATTTTTTTTACTGTAAAAGTAGTAAATACATTATATAAGGAAAGTCATGTGTTGCCTACATCAGATTTTTTTAAATTATAACAGTTTTGATTAAATAAATTTTCATTCAATATTTGTTATCGGAAAGAAATCGACGGAAGTGATTTATTTTAAGAATAGAATTTATTTAATTTTGGTAATTTAGAAATATTCGGAATCTAATAATTGAAATTAAAATCACAGAAGAACTTGAAAGCGAAATATCATTGTTAAATTTTAAAGTAAACAGTACATATTTTCATTACCAGTCAAGCAATTACAGTACAAAAGCGAATAAACATTTTGCAATAAAATTGAAACAAAAATAACAAATTGCAACTCGCACTTAACCAATAATAATAACGGAATGATCATTTCCTCAAAAGTTCAATTTTGGATGTTTTTCTTCCCTATTAAATTTATATATCACATGATGTTACGAAACATGACATTTGGTACAAAGGCGACGTATATTTATTTTGCTGCATCCTGGCCAAAACATATTTTCTGTTACTATATCTTCAAACAACTTGAATTTTGCAGAGAGCAATGTTTTATTTTGACTTCGAAATCTCGCCGAATAAATAAGTCTTCAATTTTTTATCTAAAATTATAATTTTTCTGTATCCTGCTCTAATTTGCCAATCTACGTTCTCCGTACAGAGCAAACTTTTGTTAATTAACATAGAATAAGCAGACTTTTATCTGCTAATTAAAAATTTTGTTTCATACGTAATTTCAAATTTTCTGTTTCACTTTGATCTATTTTTGGTTTTATTATTTATTTTGACCAGGCCCAACCCGATCCGAATTTAATAAAACGTGGCCCGAGCCCGGCCCGTGGGCCATGTCGGACCTAAGTCCACGGGGGCCATGCACGAGTCCATGCAGAGCTCTAACTTAAACTCGTTGAGATTGATATTTAAAAGTGACTCCCCCCCCCCCCTTAATTTGAATTTCAAAATACTGCACTGTTCAAATGTGTTAAAATAGCGAGAGAAACTATTAACTGCTGCAACTTATATTAAACAAGAAAGATCAATCATGCATAATGCATTGATTATGAAACACTTTCCAAATTTTTTCCTTTCTTTTCATTCAGCGACGACATTTCCAAAATTATCACAATTCTACAATAATTTATTTTACTTAGAAATTTAAAACCATGAAGGTAAAAGTACGTTCTAACTCCATGCTTAAAACTTCATCGAAAACAGCAGTATAGAATTGACTGCTTCTCTCTATAAAATCAATGAATGTTTCATTCATATCAGCTAAATTGCAGACTCCAGAGCTAAATAATTTCCTGTTAAAGAAATTTAGCAATTCTTATAGAACTCATCTTACAGCTTGATGTGTTTATATTCTTCATACGTGAAATTTAGACTTCGTTATAGAAATAATTAAAGTTTGATGATTATTTAAACTCAAAAATAGTGTGATTGCTTTGGAGCAGTATACAGGGTATCCCAAAAAGATTTAAAAGCGCTTTTATTCTTTATCCGTTGGAGATAAGTGGGCAATGTAAATTGCAAAAATGTTGAAAATAAGGTAGGAAATAAGACTACGTTAGTGAAATAGTTCTACCATTAATTTTCAAAAAGTTACACTTTTTAAATTTTTACACGACATTCTTAGACAAATTTGATCAATCGGAAAATTTGTATTTTTAATGCAACAAGATCATTAAAAAAACCGCATATCTGTATCTTCAAAATATCAACTGAATCAACTGAATTATGATAAAGTAAAATCAACTGAATTATGATGAAGGAAAAAATCTGACTTATGCCACTTTTCCGTACCATGTGAAAAGCTGTTTCATCAATGCAAATAGGGATCATAAACAAATTGACGACGGAAATTGTTTGGATCAAAAAGAAGTACTTAAAATTACTTAATTATTGAAAAAGTACTTAGTTATTGAAAAGCACTTAATAATCCGTGATTGCATCGTGAGTCTACGCGGAATTCGCAAAAATGTCTCCTATGTATTATTATCCAGTTTTATCTTTTTCGTTATATGTCACAAATTTGCATTTATAATTTGATATATGGGCCCCATTCACAATGTTCAATGTTCAATTAAATATAACTCGCTCAATTTTAAAGATACAAATATGCAGTTTTTTTTTTTTTAAATGATCATGTTGCATTAAAAATAAAAATTTTCTGATTGACCAAATTTGTCTAAGGGGGTCGTATAAAAATTTAAAAAGTGTAACTTTTTGAAAGTGAATAGGAGGACTATTTTATTAACGTAGTCTTATTTCCTACCTTACTTGCAACATTTTTACAATTTGCATTGCCCACTTATCTCCTACAGGTAAAGAATTAAAACGCGTTTTTGGGGCACCCTGTATAGATGCACAGAAAAAAATAAAAAATAAACCGGTTGTAGGACCGATGCAGCACTATACATAAATTAAAAAGAACTTTGAAAATTACGATTTTAACACAAGATGGATGCCATATTTTATTTTGTAATGGCTCAGGTGATCTCTTCATATAATAAGGGTGCAATTGTTATTTTAATTTTTATTAAAAAAAAACTATAGAATATATTTTGCTGAAATTTATTTTTTATAAATTATATGGGATAATTTAAGTATTTCTTAAAATTTTCGAAGAAATTTGTGAATTTTAAAGGCGCCAAAAAATGAAGAATTGGGTCTCATAGAGTTCAATGTATTTCATTTTTTCAACCCGCGTTCAATCCAAAACTAATTGGGTGGTATTAATCACTTACATTCCCATAGGTCCCACAGACCGTCTCAACAACATACTAAAATTTCATTTTGATAAAGTCATTTTTACGCCAGTTATCGTGCGAACGGACAGACAGACAGAATGACCAAAGCCATAAGCACTTTTAAACTATGTTGTAAAGTGTTAAAAACCGTTAAAACCTTAGACTATTTACACTTTGTTTTATATTCCCCACTCTATGAATATGAAGCCGTCGTTTGCCCTCGTTCTGACTCCCGCCCCATATTTGACAAGGTTCTGCATTTATCAAACATTGCGAAACATTTTTATTTATTATATAACAAGTTATCGATATTTTGCGTATAAATTTTATTCATATTCACCATAAAAATTAATTTAATTTGTCATAAATAACTTAATACATATAACTGTTATAATAACAGTAAGATACTGTTATATAACAGTAAGATACTTCGATCGGGGCTCCTATATATTTCTTGGGCCCTAAAGAATCACTTAAGAGCTGATTCTAGTTACGTCGTTTAATACTAGTTAAGCTACTGGATTAAAAGAACATTCAGAGTTTAAACGTTGAAATAAAGAAGTCTATCGCACATTTTGTTGAGCAAATAATTTATGTTTTATTAAGAATTATCGCAAACACTGCAGAGTATTTGATTAAAAAGAAATATTCTCCCCAGAAACAAATATTGTAAGAACTGGTTGTAACTGCATTTTATCCCTGACATAAAATCTCGCAATGCAAATGATGAAAACATTTACGATACTTTTGATCGAATAAAACATGCAATCAGGTGACGCAGTGTATTTACACCTGACCTCTCTGATAAGAATGTACTGTTAGTTACAGAAAATTTAAATCCGATATTTTTGCCGCTAAAATTCAATTAAATTTAGCATACATATTATGAAACAATATAATCTTTCATTTCTGGCAATTTTGACAACTTTTCGCATGGCGGAGTCCCCATTAATTGTAGTTAACAAAATCTCATTCAGTTTCATTTGAGAAGTTAGTAGCATTGTTCTGATGCCGATCGTAAGGTTAGAAATGTGGATAACTATAATAACCTGAAAATAGCAAAGCAAAATATTATATTTTTTCCTGGTTAAAACATATTAATGGTTTTACAATCTTTGATACGCCCCAATAAGTTGAACGACATAATGATTAAACAAATATGGTATGTGATAATTAAACATTGCGCAATTTATTTGATCCAAATAAATTAATGAAAAAAACAAAACGCAAAAACTTATCACTTAATCTAAAATCTTCCTGTCAAAATTCATTATTGCAAATCCTAAATACTTGGTTGCTGAGCTTTTCTTTTTTGTATAAAACTTTTACATAAAATTTTCAAAATAAAACTGAGTTTACAGCTCCTTTTAGCTATCTAATCATTCTCTATACTGTATTTTATAAGTCCCATTTATAAGTCCCATAATAAGTATAAAAATGCCAAAAATGTTTATTATTACAAACTTTAATACGGAAATTATTCTTTTAAAAACAGTTTTTATAAAAAATGGTTTTTTATTTTCATTCTGCAATAGGAGCCTTATTTGAAGCTTGTCGATCATAATTCTGAATCGATCGATAGAGAGCGCTGCTATAGCAGAGAGACGGACTCTTTTGCAAACACAATAACATTTGTTGCTCCTTTACAGTCTGTTACAAAAGTATAAGACCACGGGACTTTTTGTTATTTAGGTAATTAACGGAATATTTTTTTTTATTCAAAATCAAAACTACTCCATGTCAGAACAAGTTTTAAAGAAAATTTAGCAGCTTACATGTACGAAATTCATTTAGAAAAAAATATAACAGCAATATAACAAAAAGTGGCACAAATACCTGTTACAAAATTATAAGACCACATGTGGAAAAAGAAAGTTTTAGCAAATTTAGTAAGTTGTTGCTGCACCATTTTTCTGAATAACTTGAAATACACAATTTCGCATCGATTTAATTAAACTTTTAAAGACAGATTCCGGAATATTGTCCCATTTCTCCATAATGGCGACTTCCAATCCATATGCCGAATGATATTGTTTGTTATTTTCGTATACTTGGCGAGACAAATAACCCCACAGGTTTTCTATGAGGTTTAGGTCAGGGCTAAGGCTCGGCCAAGATATAACATCAATCTTTTCCCTTTTGAGCCATGCTTTTGTTGATTTAGATGCATGACTGGGAGCATTAACTTGTTGGAACTTCCATTTCGGCCCTCCTAAAAGTGGCCCGAAGGGTATCAGACTTCCGTATAACATTTGTTGATAACTGTCCGAGTTCATTTTGCTATAAACTCTTTGCAGATCCCATTTTCCTGCATATGAGAAAGCACCCCACACCATAACGGAACCGCCTCCCATCTGCCTACTGAAGAACTCACGAGATTCTTGCCTTAAATCATGCCAGTAGTAGTTATTGCCGTCCGGACCGTCTAAGTTAAATTTTTTCTCGTCCGAAAATATTATATTTTTCCATGTAGAGTTCCAGGACATGACATTCTTTGTCCACTTCAGACCTGCTTCTTTATGACGTTTAAGAAGTCGTGGTTTGCATCTTAGTTTCCGAAGTTTAACATCAGCATTCAACTTCAAACTTCGCCACACAGTTACATGAGACACTTGTTTACTTGTCTGCTGTTCTATTTTATAAGTGGACTGGTAGTCTTTCGTTGCAAGCTGGAAAATGTGTCTATTATCACGAGCTGATAACTGCTTTTTGCGGTCAGATCTTTTCTGATTTCGATACAATTCATTTTCACTCAAAAAATTGTGAATAGCCGTTTTAGAACGATTAAGAATCTTACTTATTTCACGTTCCAACTTTCCTTTTCCATTGTAGAACCAAACTTTTCGCACTTCTACTTCAGACAAATCACTTCCATGAGGCATTTTAATAATAAAACGAATCAAGCAGTTCAATTCTGAATTTCTGCCTATTTTCCTTCTTTCCAACCTTTCCAGATGGTTTAGGTTGCAGTTAAACTCCGAAGTTAAACAAAAATCGTCTGCATTATTAGAAAATCTAAAGTGGTCTTATATTTATGTAACACCATGATTTCGAAAAATCGTTTGGCACGAAAATAATATTCGATCTTTTTTTTTCTAAGCTAAATCAACACTGCAAAATTGTTTCGCTTCATTCATCTTCTTTGAAATTCACATTCAATGTTGTCTTTGTTGAGAAAGGGTGGAACTTTGAGTGGTCTTATAATTTTGAAACAGACTGTATCAATCGACGCAGAACTACGAATGACAAAGTTTGGAACAGGGCCCGAGGGTCATACACCCCGATGATTTGAATGAATATGAATAATTTCTCTTTGTATGTTGTTTAACATAATTCACGTCCATATCGTATTTCAAATTATCAGTTTTTACAAATGACTCTACAACTACCATTGATTCAGGTATTATCATTATTTCTCCCTACTTTTCTCCCAAAAACATGCTTTTTTCACCCACATCTCAATTCCAATATTTCACAAAGAAAATATTTTTTACAACAATATGAAATAGTAACAAGCAATTAATGTTGATCATTAAATAACATACTAAACTACAAAACCAATAACAAGCACATTAATAGGATATTCTTTAATTATAAAATGCAAACTGTGTGAGTTATTTTTTTAACTGTTTCCTAATAAATTCACCAAGAAACGCTAACTGTAACCTAATAAATGGCAGTAATCCATTGTGACAAATCTTTGTTCTTTCATTTTGTTTTTGAAAGTTGAAAACATAGATGGATGTTTTACGAAGATGAAAGTATTATCTTTACAAACTCATTCTATCAATGTGTTTCAGAATGTTCTAGAACTCTAAAGTTGTATATATTTGATACGTTGATGTTGTATACAAGTTATAAGCATTGTGCTGGAATATCATGCTTGTGTTAAATAAATGTGTTTTTTTAATAATGCGTAATTTTAATTATTGATATTATTACACATAAAAATTTTTAGATATTAAAATTTTAAGGAAATAAAAAATTTATTAGGTTAACACCTGTAATACCTTACTACCAGATACAAAAATTTCTGAAATAGATAATGATTCTAAGATAGGGGAAGTATGTCTAAAGAAGTTTATAAGATGCGGAAGAAGTTTCTAAAATATGAGATACCTGTCTGTCTGGAGAAGTTTTTAAAAGATGGAAAGTTTGTTAAAAGAAGTTTCTAAAATATGAGAGATCTATCTGAAGAAGTTTCCAAGATATGGAAATTTTGCCTGAAAAAGTTTCTAAAATATAGGAAGTCTATCTGAAGAAGTTTTTAAGATATTTAAAGTCTCTCTAAAGAAATTTCGAAGATGTGCCAAAGGTCCGACTTACGAAGTTTCTAAGATATAGGAAGGTCTGTCTGAAGAAATATCTAAATTATGGAAAGGCTGAATTAAAGAGTTTCTAAGATGTTTGACGACTGCCTACAAAAGTTCCTAAAAGTCTGTCTGAAACTGTTTTTAAGCTGTCTTATAATACAATGTAGTATAAAGTATATAATTTTTTTAATAGAAATCCAATCAGTTTTGCTTGACCTGCGAATCGAATCTTACAGCCCTTCCGGTCATGTCGATTTCATTATCTCTGACTACTTAACCACTGCTGGACATAAAAAGCATCACAAAGCATTAAACTGCACAGAAACGTCTAAATGCGTTTTACACTTACAAATATTTTAGAATATCTAGATTATGAGTGTTTCACTTAACTTTCTGGTGCATTTATATTCCATATTTTAACGTCTATAAGTATTTAAATCAAAAAGGCGTCTTTAGATATTTGCTAGACAGACGGCCTCTTGACTTTGCTGAAACAGTTTACTACCTTTTTATCCAGTACAAAAAAGTTTTTTATACCTCTGAAACCGATTAATACTTTTAATAACATGTTTATGCTATTATCAACGAAATATTTTAACTACATATTGTTTTAGACTGCAGTTTGAACGAATTTTTATATTATAAACACTATTTAAAGCCAAAGGGTTGTCAAATAAATAAATTGACTAAATTATTCAAATTCGGAATTCAGAAGAAGTGCATTAATCAATCAAACTAATAATACTGCCCAAATATAAACACGACCCCTGCAAATATCCACAACATATTTTATGAGTCACCTTCTTAATTTTCACAACCTGCACTCGCACAAACGTCTCTTCATCAATCAAATGTTCAACTGGCTAGAAACGATGATGTTTCCATCTCTCTGCTTCAGTGCTAATGCTAGTGCACTAAGATAATTCCTTTTTATAGAAGATTAACCCTTTATTATAGAAGAAAAGTTATTAAACGACAGTTGCTTCTTTTTATAAAACAAGAATTCATAAAGGAAACGCAATAAGATATTTCTTCGGTATACATTCGTCAAAAGTGAAATTGCAACACTATGAAGAAATGCACTTAGACATATGCAAATCACAGAACCGGTAGAAGAGAGCGTCATATGCAAATGATTAAAAGAACAAACAAAAATATTCAAAACAAACCTGTTCATTCAGTAAAGAATGTGGTTTCGGCGAGGCATACTATTGATGAAGCTATTAATGAATGCCTGAGGTAATTATTGCTAAACAGCGTCCACTGTGGCACGCGGTTCGCCTACGGTATGTACCAGTGGTTGCTGGTGCACCTAACGTCCGATGAGGGCCCACACGTGTTCAATGAGAGAAAGATCTGGAGAGATTGCCGGCCAGGAATGGATGTGACTTCCGTTCATGCTGTTGAGCGTTCGCCGTGCGGTATGCGGTGTGGCATTATCTTGCTGGAACACCGTGCCGGAGACAGCCTGCACCAGTGGGGGAACCACAGACATCACAATTTGTGTGATGTACCGGTCCGCTGTCAGATTACCTGCAGTGTGCACCAGAGCTGTCAACTGATCGAACACGATATCACCCCAAACCATGATGTCCGGTGTGATGATCTGTGATATGGGCTGGCAAGAAGCGCTCCCTGGGAAGCCGCCACACCCGACCATTGCTATCATTTCTCCACAGGCAGAAGCGAGATTCATTCGTAAACAATACCAGATGCCATTCATTGGTCCAGTTGAGATGACGACGACACCACGCCAGATGTGCATCCATGTGTCGAACGCTTAATGCCAACCCAGTGGCTGACCACCGTGAGCACAGCTGTATCTCACGCAACCTATTGCGAGTGATTTGGGTGCACGCAAGTGCAACCGTTGATAGTGGCAGGCTGTTTCGTATGTCACTTGCCGTTGCGAACGGGTCTTGAAGAGGTGTTCGCAACGATAAATCTGCCGGTCTGTGCGCTCTGTCGTGAACCTGTTCGATCCACTCCCTCTTCGACGTGTTCTCTGATGTCCCTGCGTCCATCGTATCACACATCGCTGGATAGCTATTATCACGTCGAGCCAACACGCGTGACAATTGCACACATCGACAAACCCACGTCGCGTAGCTCCAGGATACGGTCTCGTTCCCCAGAGGTTAACTGCTGGTATACAGCTCGCTTACATCTTCGAGGCATCGCTTCTTTACTTTTTTTAAAGTTCGGCTGCTGCAAATTGTTGGTGATAGCATTTACGAGACGAGCCCACTGTTGGACTTTATTACCCGAAAGTGAGTGTCACGTGACCTGATACGTACGAAAACTTAATCATTTGCATATGGATTATTCTTCCGCTTACTCTCTTCTACCGATACTGTGATTTACATATGGCTACGTTCAGTCCTTCATGATGCTGCAATTGCACTTTTGACGAGTGTATGTTTCTGTTGACGACCCATGAGTAGCCAACACAGATAGTCTAGTTATAGGGGTTTTTCACAAACTGAGATGCACACCTAGTATGATCAACTGGATAGAAGCACACCTATGATCAAATATATAGAGCCACACCTATGATCAAATATATAGAGGCACGCCTATGATCAAATATATAGAACCTCATCCATGGTCTAACATTTAGATCTATAGGATCCAAGAATGAATACCGAGTAAGGGTAAAGAGCTCTGTGTATAAATATAAGCTCGTAATGTATCTGAATCCGTAGTATATATATATATATAAATCATTGCACCTCTCGTGTGAATAAGACAACAGTAGAGGCTAAAATAAGATAGGCAATCCAATTCGAGAAACACAGATCGAAGAAAGTTTCCTCGTAAAATTCTTTATTTAACAATAAAACTTTCTGCTGGGCGACTGGATTCTTCATCTAGACAACCGGATGCATATATTTTACAGTATAATAAATCAGAATATAAGTTTTATACTCCCATTTAATTTCGACTTATCGGATCCCAGAGGTGTAGCAAGGGGAAATCAGATTGGGGCATTTGCCCCCCTTGCGCCAGTCAATGGGAGCATCTGAATTTACCAGGATATTGAACAAAATTATTTTCTAAAAGAAGAACATGCCAATTTTAATATATATTTTTTTGTAAAGTTTCAAATGTTAATAAGTTTTATTTCTATAAAATATTAAACTAAAAAGTTAAACATTTGTTAAAATCACAGAATAAACAATAAATGGTACCATTCCTAATTTATTTTAATGGATGTTTTTGACTATGATATTAGCTTGCTTGGATATTGTTGCTTTGTTGCTGGACCACTGCATTTGCATGTCAAATTTAAATATTATGGATGGGCGGTTCAGATTTATAAGGGGGGAGGAGGTTGATAATCACTGGCACCAACAGAATTTTTCGAACCTCTATGCAACAAATGCGCAGAACCCCTACTACCCTCTACTTTAACAATCCTCTATTTTACTATCACCTATTTTTCAGCTTATACGACCTGGGCCTCCAAACCTTCCAGGCTCCTATGAAAATCATCCCCCCCCCCACACACACACACGCACACTGTCGACAGACCTGGGGGTTACAAAAGCAGTCGTCAATACGGAGTCCAGTTTTCAACTATGGAACATTAAAAAAAATCGCTTGTGTTTTATTTAGGTATGACTGAATTATTTTTACTTTCCCTGCAATACATAGTAATATATAGGAAAAGTATTGGAATCATGTCGAAAATCGCAACTCGAGTTTTCGACGGATCTACACGTTTCGGGACCTCTAAAACACGAAGAAACTATTTTCAACGTGGCGCCTGTGCAATGTATATATCCACTCTAGCTTAAATATTATTCAATGAAATTTCACAAAACTGGTTCTGGGGTTACCCTACCGTTAGGTATGACTGAATTATTTTTACTTTCCCTGCAATGCATGGTAATGTATAGGGAAGGTATTGAAATTATGACGAAAGTCACAATTAATTCGAATTTTCGACGGGTCTACACGTTTTGTGACCTCTGGAATACGAAAAAACTATTTTTAGCGTGACGTCTGCGTGTGTGTCTGTCTGTGCAATGTATGTATTCACTCTAACTCAAAAATTAATGGGCTAAATTACATAAAATTTGGTAGGTAAGTCACTTGTGTGTCACCCTGGTGCTGATTAGTTTTTAGTACGATTCGGGATAAAAGAACCCGCCTTTTTTTTGGCAAAATTGTCCACAAAAATTGCCTCTATCCACTCTGGCTGAAAAACTAATAGATCAAATTTTACAAAATTTAGTATATAAGTTACTTGTGGAGTACTCTGGTGCTGACTAGATTTTGGTATGATTCGGAAAAAAAATAACCTGCATATTTTTGCGAAATGGTCCGCAAAAATCGTCAAAATCTAAAATAAAAACTACGTATGCTCAAATATATCCATTAAATGCTTGTTTTACATATAAAGTTTAACGATTAAAAGAATTAGACCAACCCCATTACACTAGGACTAGCCGTTCTCGAGATATTTTAGGTTTTTCGTAGTTTTGCTACCCCACCTCTGAAAATAAGTCCAGTTATCAAATGGCAACGAAAATGTTATTAAAAGTGCAAATTCAGTATGATTTAAAATAATTATGACTGTTATTTTGTGCAATTAAACTTAATTTAATGAATTATTGCAGAAATAAAGAGAACACGAATATGAGTCTGCAAGGAAAGTCATGTGCTTCTCACATCAGACTTTTACCTACCCCTGCGCATATGATCTAATGAGGATTAAGAATGCGCTCATTTTGTTCTCGGACTTTCTATCTTACCCCACCGCCGCCCGTAAATTTCCTTGGACGTCACTGGGTTATGTGTTCACATCACAATTTAAAATATCTGCGCAAATTACTTACGTCTGGATATTGCCACTTCAAATTTAGCAAATAATTAACTGCAATAATGCGAAAATGTTTTGTTTCGGCAACGCCTCTCAAAGTTTACTCTAGTCGTTGGCATCACGAATGACGAAATCGAACCCCCATAATGTTAAACTAAGGACATTTTTATTAGTTGCTGGGTTGTATGGCCAGCATTCCATTAAAAAACCTTCATGCAAATGTAGAATAACAGATGCAACCCAAATTAATGCAACCCAAATTAATATAATAAAATATAAATGTACATTCATGGAGTACAACTGAAGAACTGCAAAAGTACTCCCAGATAATCTTGTCAGATACTGAGTCATTCGATTTATGTACCAACATCTCACCCTATGGCACCAGAATCCCAAAGGAAATTCTTATATTCCAGTGATGTTTTTCTCCCCACAACTCTCAGTCATAATAAAGAATGATTTGATTTTCTGTTTAACTGGTCTTTCTTAGTTATTTTGCGGTAAAATTCTGAGTTTCCTCCTCCTCTCTCTCTCTTTACACTATTATCATTTTTCTGTTTTAGAATATTTAGAATGTAAGATTTTCTCAGTACTTCTAAAAACAATCCCCATATATGTGATTACAAAATATTTTATTTTATTAAGATTTAACGAGTGATAGGACGGCAGTGCAATTAAAAAAATATCTAATGTGATCAGAACATGACTTTCTCTTCAGAATGCAATGACTTTACTTCATTCACAGCTAAATAATGATGTACATTGTACAAGGTCTGCGGCACAATGTTTTTAATGTTGAATTGTATAATAACATTTAGTGCTTTTCTGGATTATAACATGTAAAACTGTTTCAAAGTACCCAATTAATTTATATTTTACTCAAATCTAACTTAACAATAGAAAATGTTGTTATCATTTGCTAAGCAATATAGTCCATATAAGGAAATATGTCAATTAATTCATCAATTTGACGCCATTTCCGTAAATTTTGCGTTACTTTTTCAAACTTGACGACATTTCCGTCAATTTGGCATCATTTTTAAAAGTCACCAAGTTGGCGATATTTCGATAAATTAGTCGACATGGTCGCTAAGTTTATCGCAAAATGCTACAGACAGACAAACTGACTGAAGAGCTTTTGTTGTAAACTAGATTCATGAGAAGGATGTTAACAGGTTTGCAAAGAAAATACGTCAGATAGGAAAAAACAAACAAGAAAAGTGATTTCTGATTTTTTTCAGAAATTCATTCGAAATTTTAAGGATCTTCCAATCGTTCAATCGCGTTTCCAATCAAAAATATCTATCCCTATTCACTGATTGTAATAATCGAACCAAATATGTTTGTCGAAACGTTCCATTCGTTCCGTACATGTCACGTTCACAGACTCACAGACATGCACTGACATACATGCACACAAATTATCACACATGCACACACACATACATGGCCGCAAAAATATTCGATTCGAGTTTAGAGATGCATGAAACTTGAACATCCGATTCATCATCAGCATACATTCCGTTTCAAATCTGTCATGTGAAACTCACCTATTCAAGGTACCGAATATTCATTTGCCGTTCACCTTTGCTTAAGAAAAGTATCCACCGTATCACTCAAAAACCTCATTCAGCCACCATTAACAACTACCAATGACAGTTACAGATGCCAATGACAGTTACTGCCAATGACAGTGCAATGAAAATATGAACAGATTCTTCCCATTTCATCAGCATTAAACCTTAAATAAATTTTGCTAAAAATCTTATCAACATAAACATAAGTAGCCCAAACAGTAGCCCGGTAGCAGGATGCAAGTTAAAGTCACAAAAATTATTGAAAAGTAGTCCAATCTGCTATTTTTTGCCCAATCTGGCAACACTGCAGAGGCATTTGCTCACAGCTGGACTAGTATAGGAAAATGGCGAAAACTCCTTCTTTGTATAAAATTCATGTGTTGGTCACATTAGATTTTATAAAACTACGCATTTTCCCTCCTATTATACTCACTGCTTATTTCTTTACTTTTAGAAATATATTCTAATACAAACATAAAATCTATTTTGGCACAAAATTGACAAATACTCCTCAACTCGACTCGAGAAGTTTTCCATTTATACGGAATCGATCACCACCTAAAGGAATTCTTCTAGAAAACTTTCAGAGCAAATCTGCCGGGAAACATCTTTTTCGGTGCAATCAATATCTCATCAAAACACCGTAGCTGTCCTTCTCTTCATTAGCAATGCAATAAATGTTGAAACGATCATCCAGCATGTTGCACTAGCAGGTCTGTGCGAGTTTGTATCGTAGATAGGACTTGTATGACATATATTTAAAGCAGCGCCATCTGTGACCGAAGAAGAACCATATTCTTACTTCAATGAAAGAACGAACCTTGGAGAAAACGATGTTGGCTGTTGTATGAAAGGAAATTGAATATTTTATGAATGGCGAACAAAATGAAATGTTTTACGTTAATTCACTTAAACTGCATCGTAAAGCAAAAACTTCTAAAAAAATACGGCATAAAGAGATTAAAAAACAAACTAAAGCTAGAAAAAATATCTGACGTGCGCAAAACATGATTTTCCTACATAATGCAATCACTTCACTGCTTTCACAGCGATACAATTATGTGCAAAATCTCCTGCACAATGTTTATAGCGTTAAATCGTTCATTAACATTTGGTACTTTTCTGAATGATGTATGAAACAAATTCATAGTATCAAATTAACTTATATTTCTCGTAAATTTAACTTGACAATTAGAAATATTGCTAGCATGCACTAAGCTTTAATTTCCAAGATACAGAATTCTCAACAATTAGGCGTCATTTACATTAATTAAGAGTCTATTTTGTCAATTTTGGCGAATTTTCGTCCCTCTGTTGGTCTTTTCAAAAAGTTGTCAAATTTGTTACCAAGGTCACCCTATTTAACGATGCATATTATTTTTTAAATTAATATAACTTTTTCGGTACATTTATCTGAAAACGTGTCATATCTAAAGAACGGTTCACGCTAGCATTCTGAAGTTGGCGCCATTTGTTTTCTAATGATAAATTACGCATGAAAGGGTTATTTTATTTTACATCATTAGTGGTCTTAATATTTTAATGGCCATTTTCAAAAATTCATTCGAAAATTGAAGTGTCTTTCAAACATTCGATCTCGTTTAAAATTAATAAGGATTCAGTATTCACTGATCGTAAAAATCGTATCAGATTACATTCAAAATGTTCCATTCGTTCGCGACATATTGATTCCACAGACATACTGACACACACTAACATACACACACCAGCACACATACATACACACACATACATGCATACACATACATCACCTCAAAAACGTTTTATTCTGATTCAGGGATGTTATGAACGTGCTCCTCTGTCAATAACTCGATTTTGAATTTTCGACCCTGTTCAAATACTTTCCCTATTTGTTATACTATGAATAACGTATGATAAAGCTGTTGTTTTTCTATTTATTTTATTATATGGCACTAAAATAAAACAGCTAACTTTCCAAAGGAAATATCAGAAAGTCAGAATTTTAGGGAACAAATCTTGTCGTTCCATGAGTGCCCAAAATTTCCTTGAGTCACAAACACAAATATTCTACCCAGAGGGGACTTTGCTCAGTCCGATTTACCGATATTCTACCTTTCAGATCCATAGAAACCGAATTTGAATCCCGGATATACCTGAAGATTTTTATGTATGCATACTGCTCGTAGTAATACGAAAACTACTTTGAACTGTATATCCCGTGTCAATAAAAAGATTAGTACAACTAAAATAACTTTGTTAACACAAAAATTAACAGCAATTTGAGCTGTATGTAAAAATATTAGTAGATTCTTAAAAATAATCCAATAAAGTCCAACTCGAAAAATGTAAGCATTGACAAAGGTTTTCTCCTTTTTTTTTCTCTCCCTACATACATGGTATAATAAGTATAGGAAAATTATTGTAACTGAGCGAATAACACGATTCCAGCATCTCTGAACTCGAATCGGACATTTTTGAAGTGTGTAGTTGAACATTATATCTCACGAATAAATGAAGCGTTTCAAGTATAATTTGGTACGATTATTACAATCCCAAGATCCTGGAATCCAACTGATTTTAAACTCACTCGAATGTTCGGAAGAGCCCCAATTTTCGAATGAATTTTTGAAAAAATCATTAAAAATTCAGCACTTTTAATACTGATAAAAAATATAATCATTTCAGACGTCATTTTTCATTGGAAAACGAAAGCAAGCATGAACTGTTCTTGAGATGTTATACGGTTTTCGAATATATTTTTTAAAAAATCATTTAAAAACCAAGACTTTGAATACCATTAAATAAATAATCATATCAAAATTATCAATTGGAAAACGAGAAAACGATTGGCATAAACTTTAGAACGCTAACATGAGCCGTTAGCGAGATATGGAAAGTTTTTAAATAAATTTATCAAGAAAATTATATAAAATTACAAAAGTTTCACTTGCCATATACAATATAACGCCCATTATTCTTGTGCATTGTACAGTGGATCTCAAACATCATTATTTCGCTATGACAGAAGTGAAGTCATTGCATTGTGTCAGAAAAGTCATGTGCTGTCCACATTAGGTGTTTAATTTCACTATTAAACAAGAAACTGTCTTCCAACAAAACATATGGATTTCTCTGCCCTTCAGGACAGTTGAGTGAATATTTTCTACAGTGCATATTAAAAGTTAAATGAAAATGATTAAATGTAAAAATTCTGTAAAAGATATACTTTTTCTTTTGCAAAACTTAAAACTTGTTTACATCAGCAAAATTAGTATGCAGAACAATAGTTATTATAATCCTAGGGTCGGCATCCCGCGGGCCACATGTGGTCTTCATTAGAGTTTTATGCGACCCGCGAATCTGCGGTTAAGAGATTATTTGCATTTTGTCGGGTTTTAAAATTTAAGAAAAAATTAAAATTTTTATTTTTATATTTAGAAACCACATTTTATTGTTAAAGACCCAGCCCATCTGAGTCGTCCGAGGACTTGAGCAACTGTTTAGACGGCCGACCACATTTTTTATTGTGTCATTAAATATCAATTCACTACATTGACTTTTCTGTACTGAGAGTGGCAGCCATTAAAATATACGCAGCACAGTTGAGGAAAAGATAACTGATATTGTCCCAGAATTTATTGCTGAATGCTGGATTTGCTACTATCTGGTTTGAATCCTAAGTAAATAACACTAAAATGGGAAAAAATAAATTTTCGCAATTTTAAATTATGAAATTGTTTGTTTCTCAAATGATTTAGAAACGAAATCAAACATATAATCATATATACTTTTAAAAAATTGAATTTTGTCGGAGGGCTATCAAATTCCAGATTTCTAATATTTTTTCTAACTTAGAGAAAGTATAAAGTCACCGAATTTGCTCAATTGTTTTGACAAAAAGTCTCAACATGCTTTGAGTTGAGTAGTTTGAATAGTTTTCTCATGCTTGAGTTGAGTAGTTTTCTCATGCTTGAGTTGAGTAGTTTGAGTAGTTTTCTGTTATATGTTTCCTCTTTATATTTTCGTTCAACATCTTTGACGGGCTCGTTCTCGGCTCCTAAATCCCGTAAAAAACTGTAACTTGACACACAGTTTCATATTCTCGCTATACAAAAAGTATCTACACAGGCAGATCTGAAGAATAAAACATCCTGGTCCCGTTGGAAAACAAATTTGCAAAAATATGAAATTATATCAATATATGCAAAAATAAAAGTGCTAAAATTGTATTGGAAAATATATACTCGTACTACTTTTATTCCCGAATATTAGAAAATATACCCATGTATTAGTAGAAAATTATCCGTACTACAATATATGAATTTAAAAAATCCTTGCCGAAATACAGCAGATGATGTGATAAAGTGAATATATCAATTATCTTTAAACTTGAGGGCAGAAATCGATTTCAACATATGTCGAAGTGAAAGCTCTAAAATTGTATGGGCTACTTACATTTTTGGAAGATATACTCGTGTACTAATAGAAAATTACCCATACTACAATATATGAGTTTCAATCTGTGAGACCAGGATACATTTAGGCTGTTGAAGAAGTGTTGAAGTCCCAGACCGCTCGGTTGACCCAAGAGTTTGCAGCAGCAGTTTGGGTGGCCGAGAGAGAGGATACATTTAGGCTGTGTATAATATGAAGATTTATGATTTATGACAAGCTTTACAAAGGGCCCAGACTGGTTGCCGCCAATTTACAGCATCCCTGATCCGAGAGATCAGGAAAGCCATAAATAAGAGGGCTTCAAGTACAGGTGTGGTTTAGCCAGAGCAGTTACTGGAGGCTAAAGATGAAGCCGTGGGATTGTTTAAAGGTTTAACCAGTGAGGAAGTGTTGTCGCATCGCCCTGAGATTAACCTATGAGATACGGTGGGCGTATCTAGACCTCAGGCAGAAAGCGGTAGCAACAGGCAGAAGGTTGATGAGAATATAGTTGAGAAAAGATATAGACACTAGACGATATGAATTAAGTTCCACACTGAAGCAGGAAATGCATTAAGTTCCACACAGAGACAGACAGAAGGTGCCACAGATGACATGTTAGAGTCATCGATCAGACAAGTGTCTGTATACACCTACAGCCTTTGTATCAGCAATGGCTTCATAAAATTGAGGCAATGATAGCTAAAGAGGCAGGCGTGGACGGATAGAGGCCAAAATATAAAAAATAGCAAGTTTGTGTTGTGCAATGTCAAAAGGCAACAATAAAAATCCAACATGAAGTTTAGCGTCTACAGACAAATACAAAGGTATGTACCTATCATCTATCATAAAAGGTCATAATCCTGTTTCAATATAGTATTCTTGGTCTCACATACTCAATCTCCTCCTTAAATGCATTTGATAATTGTTGTAATCTAATTATGATTAGAAGGTGCTTAATAAGTATGTATTTTAAAGGTAAAATGAGTAAAGTTAATTGTGTAGTATTATGTTAATAAATTTTATTCGAGAAACTCGCACAAAGAAAGTTTGGTGGGTTTTAAAGCGGCACATTGCAATGTATATGATGTTAATTCTGAGTGTTCTGAGTGTTTAATTCTGAGTGTTAATTATGATGCTCATTGCAATGTATATATGTTCATTGCAATGTATATGATCATGTTAATTCTGAGAAATTCAATAATTATAAACGCCAAGATTAAGTTCCTGTTTTGTTTGTGCACCACACAACCGTTTTGTCAAAATAAAACAGATGACATAATAAATTGAAAATTTCAATAATTCCAAAGTAATCTTTAAAAATCCAGTTAAAAATATAATTTCGATAAAAATTTATTTCAAACACATTTCTTTATTATTTAAATAGGAAAATATTTAATAAAAATCGTCTGCCACATTAGTACATTGGATACCCGTTGCTAAGGGACATGATATCATTTTTTCAAATAAATGTACGGGAAAAAATATCGTCTGCATAAGTTATGTCTATGGACGTTTCATTGAGCGTTTTTAATTAATATCTAGACAAGCCCTGGTCATGGAAACTCAAAACATGGACTAAATTTTAAATGGGGCTATTCCAAACATATCCACAAAATTTCATCAAATTCGGTTCAGCCGTTTCCCCGTGATGATGAGACAAAC
This sequence comes from Amaurobius ferox, assembly GCA_951213105.1. NCBI lineage: Eukaryota > Metazoa > Arthropoda > Arachnida > Araneae > Amaurobiidae > Amaurobius > Amaurobius ferox. The sequence goes on along the minus strand of OX578139.1, from coordinate 85,323,235 downwards.
AGACAGATTTTCAATTTTATTTATATAGATGACGTCATGGTCGCACATAAAGGAGGACACTATCTCCCTTGGATATTCAAGATAACAAAGGCGAGCATCAAGATAGACGATGTTGTACATACGATGTTGTACCCTCCCGGAAAACGCTCTACGGGCGCCCATGTAAGAAAGAGTGCGCCGAAAATTGGTCAGAAATCTGAAACATAAGCTTAGTAAAAAATCACTGTAATCAACAATGCCTTTAAACAATATTGTATATTAAATATTTACAAATACTGTACTATGAAAACTTAAAAATATCTTACAATTACAATATACTAAGACTACGCCAGAAAAATTATCAACCACTTTTATCTAAATGAGATCCTTGTGGAATATGAGATTTTAAAAGGGAAATCAGATTTTTTTCCTTCTAAAACTCCCAAATACGCAAATGGATGCTTCGCCATATTGATGCCGATATAAAGTGCTAAGTCTATTTTGCAAACTTAATGGCAGTCATTATTTGTATATTTCTTCATTTTGATATTGTTTAAAGTTAGATAAATGCTAAATTATTCGAGAAAAGTAGCTCAAATTCTTTAGTATTACTAATAAAGATTGATTTCTGCGAATATTAATTAATAGAATCACATTTGACCCGAAATGGAGAATCCATTTGACTTACCAGAGATGTTTTTTTAAACTACCACGTCCCACCTCCAAGCTTTCGTGTTAGTTAATCAGCTAGGGAGGAGTTTAACAATTGAGTGGTTTTAATATCATGATTCTCCTTAATGACGACGAAGGCTGGATGATTTCAACTTCTAAAACATTAAAATATACGTTTCAATGGGAAAAATATTTTGATACATGTCGCTTTAAGCAAGTAAAAGGTAATAATTTTATAAATAATACATGTACATTCGCAACGTTATTTAAAAAATTATATTAAATATAAGTATGTTTAAACAATTTTTTAAACTAGATTTTAAACAGGGGAGGCTTAGCTTTTTATCCTCAATAGACGCTACGCTATTGGTTATCTCTTGAAGTGGCAAGTCTGCAACTGCAACAGCTCAGAAGGTGTTGTGAAAGGTTTGCAAGAGTTCCATCTTGTCCAAAACATTGATCAGTTTCACTTCCCATTTCAAAACAAAAGTTCCTTTAAGCATTCAAGCTTGTTGAAACTTTCAGGTTTTCGAATAAATACAAATAAATTATACATGAAAACAGAAGACTATTCCTCTAGAAGCAAAAACTGAATTTGTTGCTTTCCACTCACAAGTCCATCACATATCATCTTCCATTACTGACAAACTCCATCTACTGTTATTCCAAAAACTACGCGATTACGCTTTCTCAGATTTTGTGGCATAATTTTTCATTGCCAGATTCTTAAACTAGTCAATTACAAAGAGAATTCACGACGCACTGACAGACATGAATTAAATTAAAATATTAAACAATTTATATTTGTTACAATAAAGACAAGAATTTGTTTAAAACTTAGCAAAAACGCCAAATTAACGAAAATCTCGCCAAATGGATAAAAATGACACTAAATCAATGAAAATGGCGATTAATTGTCGAAAATTCAATGTTTTGGAAAGAATATTAGTATCTTCTATAAGAATAACATTTTTTTAACTGTAAAAGTAGTAAATTCATTGCATTATATAAGGAAAGTCATGTGTTGCCAACATCAGATTTTTTTATTATGGTGTTCTATTTCAGATTTTTTAGCAGAAAATCTGACGTATAGCCTAACATTAGCGAAGGGTTTCTGTTGGTCCTACGTATATTGATAACCATTTTTCATTTATATTTCAATTATATTTCGAACTTTATAGTTTTATTAATATATATACCTTACGTTACTTTAAGTTATAACCATTTAAGATAAAAAGAAGTAAAATGAGTGGAAGCGAGAATGTTGTTCTTTTGTTGAGCATGTATGTTCTAATATTTTGATAGGTGCATTGCTGCATCGCTGTTTTATCGATGTGTGCAGCATGCAATGTTTTATTAACAAGTTGTTGTGTTTTTAACTGATAAATAGTTTTTGTTTTAGAAAATATTGGTTCTCATTTGTGTACATGAGTGACCTGTTATGTAAATAGATTTCGGGATAAATGGAACCCTATTATCAAAAATACTATGATCTACAGTTTCCGTGCCACTTCGTATCATTTAAATTCAAAATTATATTTTTTTTTCAAAATTATACTGCAGTAATAATAATTTTGTACAATGAAAAAAAAATCTGAATACAGCAATTAATATATTCTCTAAAAATTGATCTATGCGTTGGCTTATTGATATTACTTTGAATTAATTTTAAAAGAAAAGTTTTTTAATGATAAAAGTATTTATTACTTTCCTTATATACATAATGTATAAAGAAAGTATTGTGACGGGGTCGAAAATTCGAATTCGAGTTTTCGACGGGAGAGCACGTTTCAAGCATCCCTGATCACGAATCAAACATTTTTGAAGGGATGTCTTTGTGTGTGTGTGTGTGTGTGTGTGTGTGTGTGTGTGTGTGTGTGTGTGTGTGTGTGTGTGTGTGTGTGTGTGTGTGTGTGTGTGTGTGAAAGTATGTGTGTGTGTCAATGAGTCTGTGGAGACGATAACTGACGATTCGAACCAAATTTGGTTCAAAAATCACAATCCGTAAACACTGGAAGCCTATTGTTTTTATACGCAATCGAATGTTCAGAACCCCCCTAAATTTTCGAATGAAATTTTGAAAAAATACTCAAAAAATCAAAACCACTATTAAAGTTACGCAAATAGACATTTCTTATGTAATTTTTTATTAGAAAACGATTGGTATAAATTTTAGGAGGCTAACATGAACCGTACTCGAGATATTGTACATTTTAAAAAAAAATTATCAAAAAGTCATAAAATAAAAAAAAATATTTCTTATTGAGAAACATGTTCACTTTTCATATGTAATACCATGCGATAAATTGAGTGACATCATTCTCGTGGATCTAGCTCGTTCCATTCATGAAAAAAGATAGTTTGAATAATACTTTTGTATTTGAACGCCAATAGTCATTTATTTGCTGTAAGAATAACTTATTTCTTAGTGCATAACGCTTGGCGAGATTTTGGCGACGAATTTGGTGGAATGTCGCCAACTTGGCGACTTTTTTGAAATGTTGCCAAATTAACGAAAATCTTGCCAAATGGATAAAAATGACTCTAAATCAATGAAAATGACGACTAATTATCGAAAATTCAATATCTTGGAAAGAATATTAGTATCTACTATAAAAAAAACCTATTTTTTTTACTGTAAAAGTAGTAAATTCATTACATTATATAAGGAAAGTCATGTGTTGCTCACATCAGATTTTTTTAACGTGTAATGAGGTACTGGAAAGAAAGAAATTAATGGCAAAGGCTAAATATTGATATAAATAGCTTATGCAAGCCATGATGTATAATTACTTGTTGCCAAATTATTTGTTGCCATAATTATTTGACCAAAATGTATAATTATTTGTCATTGAATGTTTTACTTTAAATGTGTCAGGATATTATGGCAAAGGCCAAATGTATTTTAAATTAAACGCTTGGGCATAAGATATAATTGTTTATAAAATAGGTAAAACAAAAATTATGATAAGCAAAAGTAATTTTAGATTGTAGCTAAACGTTAAATTTGAAAATAATTGCATGTCAAGTGTAGAAGGCGAAAGAGTTAAAATAAGCAACAAAACCAAATGTCAAAAAGCCCAGAATAAGACAAATAAGACGCAAGACACTACAGTTGACTTCCAATCTAATAAAATTACAACTATATATTATAATTGTATCTCAAAACGTCAGTCCGTGAGAACTCAAAAACGTCAGTCTTAGCGAGTAAGTTACATAGAGTAAATTATTTCCACTGATTAGACCACATTTAATACTTCCAATGCCTCTTACCTACTCCACTCATCGTCCTCTCCCCCCAGTAATTTTGCAGTTCTCATTAACTCAAAATCGTGTTCCTCGGAACACACCTTATTATGAATTTTCCTTTTATTTCTTGTCGAGAAATTAACTCCCATATTCCACATTATTGATCAGAATATCTTGACTTCGTCCTACATGAACCATTATGATTCCTTGAATACGTATGTAAATCATCCCTATTCACTATGACTTCTCAACTCTTTCAGACGGAGGATAATAGAAATCTTTTGGTTTACCTAGGCACTCCTTATTAGATTTTCCTTAAGTTCATGAGTCAAAATTACCTATAATACAATAGCTATCTTACAATTAGCAGTAATGCCAAAAAAAAATGTTGACTTTGCTATAGTTCAATGTCAGAAATTTACAAAATTAGCAAACTGGTCTAATGAAGAAGATGTATTGTGGTCAGAACGCGTTTAATTGATATATGTACTGCTAAACTTCCTGCAGGGGGGTGAAAAGCTGATGCCAGAAGCTAAATTACAAAATGTGATAAAAATATTGAAACAGAAATTTAAATCGGATCACACAAATTCGGGGAGAACAAAATGAATTCAACACATTAAACATACAACAAAAATATCAGTAACAGATCTAGCATATTAGAAAGATAATTCAGCAAAAATACAATATTCTTTCAATAACAACGATCTATGTAAATTCCATCTACATTTAGTGATATTAAATCAGTTTATTCCAAAAAAAAAAAAAAACATAAAAATACTTGCTAAAAAAACCCATCCAATCCTCGCCATTTTACTTTTAACTATGCCTTTCTTTTATTTGGTAGGAATAATGACATAAAAATAGTGTTGATGAATGTGTGTATTATTTCTTTTTGTGTGTCATTGTAAGAAGAGTAGAATCACCAGAAAATAATCAGTTTTTTTTCTTTCTCTTTTCATTTTCTCATTCCCTTTCTTTAAAAGGGAATATAAGCAAACATGAGAAGAAAATGTAACTTGAACAATTGTATTTTATAGCTATATATTATTTCTAAAAACTTTTATTGTGTATCCGAGGTTGCTGCTAAGCCAAAACATAGATATATGACTTTCGAACGTGTGTGAAATAGTTACTTTTAACTTTCCCTATATACATAGTATAATGTATATATACATATAAATAATATTATTAAAATTCGGATTTTCAATTTTAGAAATCTATTCAATGGAACTGAAACCATCAATATTATACAATAAAGTATTAGTTTCTATTGATTTAAATCGTTTAATATATGAATAATATTGCTGAGTGGATATATAGCCATTTTTCTAACTGCCAAGTTGGGTTTGCACAAAATATCGTGAATCAATTTGGTACTTTGAAATAGTTTTACATATTGTCATCAAAAAAGGCGCCACAAAACTCTAATCAACAAACCAAGAAAGGCGCTAAATGCTAAAGTACAATTCAATTCCATAAACATTCTATCAGATGTCTTTCTAATGATACATATGAGCAATTTTTTCGTTCATGGGTCATTTTAGTACTACTATTTACCTGCCTCCCAAGTTTTATTACATTTTGTTACTGTGACCTTAGTTATTTTTACAGTATGAAAATAACATATGCACATTTTATCACTTCCATTTTCCACATTCGAATATCTTATGGCTAGTAAATGGTATTTAGTTGCAATAAATGTGAAAGACGGGGGTAAATTGTTTACCATATCGTTTCATTAACACTTTTTCCCCAAAATACTTAAATGACGAATGGAAAACGCGTAAATTGAACTTACATTTCGATGGCACTAATTCTGCTATTTCAAGTCTAAATTTTCATTTTATTTAAATTATAGTCCAATAGGTAATAGGTATTTTTTGTCGACGGCGTCCATTTTCGCAGTCTTCACTTAAGCCCAAAATTAATAATATTTTTCTATAGCATAGGTTCTCAACGTGGGCGATAACGCCCCCTTGTGGGCGTTTGGGACTTTCAGAGGGGCAGTAGAAGACCCAGAGAAAATTAGGGGGCGTTGAGGTGGTACGGAGGGGCGGTGGGCAGATTAAAAAAATATAGTTTAGAAAAGACAAAAAAAAGCACGCTAATCACGTACTAACTAAAGTAAACTTTAATATTGGTTAATTTTTGTTATTGTATGTATTTTAATCATTTTTATCACGTGTGCGAAAATTCACATATTTTGGTAGCTCGGGAAGTGGATGAAAATTGAACTTAAAGATTCCATTACATTCAGATCTACATTAAATTGGATGATATAAAAATCTTTAATTTTAGATTTGAATTAAAAATTTTCAAATCTTCCAATTTCACGTGAAATATCTCATATATAAATACAGGTAAAGTTAACGAAAGCCTGTTAATAAAAAATGGCAAAAAATATGCTTGTAGCAATTCAGTTATAACAAGTTTTTGTTAAATAACGTGATTTTTGCAATCCTGCAAGAATTGACAGTATTATCTGTGCTTGTTCTAACCCGCACTCTGCTCCCGCATCACCCTTGCCCCCGCGCTTTACTTCGGCGCCGAGTGCTATAAACGAGTCACTACATGTTTATCTTATTCCTGTCGATGCGTGTTATATGTCTCCAACCTATATAAAGACAGTGATTGTTCATTTTATTTTCATTAGCATTATCGCGCGCAATTGATGACAGGGTTTTAAAAGTATACTAATACTACTCACGCATCTGTAAAGTAAAAACCATGTCGGAAGCAAAAAAGAAGAGGCGGCAGTATAGTGAGGATTATATTAAGTACGGATTTATCGAAAATCCCACAAATCCAACATCGCCAATGTGCCTTATTTGTCAAAAAACATTTTCAAATGAAGCGATGAAGCCTTCTAGGCTTCAAGATCATTTTAATAAAATACACCCGGATAAAAAAGACAAAGATGTGACCTGTTTTCAAGACATGAAAAAGAAGTACGAAATTCAGTCAACTGTATCAAAACTTTTTTCATCAGCTTCTAAGCAAGACGATGACGGACTTCGAGCTTCGTACAATATCTCATTGTTGATTGCTAAAACATGCAAACCACATACTATTGGGGAAGATTTAATTTTACCAGCAGTAAATGAAGTAATAACCACTATGCTCCATAAACCAGCTGCAGATATTATCCAAAAAATTCCTTTGAGCAATAGTTCTGTGCAAAGACGAATTGATGAGATGGCTGAAAACATTGTGCAATCATCTGCAGACATGTCAATTTTCAATTCAGCTGGATTAGTCCACTTTACCAGCCAATGAAGCATTGTTATTGTCATACGTGAGGTTTATCAAAAGATGAGATAATATGCCAAGAACTATTGTTTGCTACGAATTTGGAAACAGATACAAAAGGAGAAACCATATTTAATACACTGGAAAAGTTTTGTGATGAAAAGGAAATCCCTTATAATAATATTTTGTCAGTTGCTACGGATGGCGCACCGGTTATGACAGGACGTCACAAAGGTTTCATAGCGTGCTTAAAAAATAAAGTTCCTGGCGTGCTAAAAAATAAAGTTCCTGGCGTGCTTAAAAAATAAAGTTCCTGACGTGCTTGCTGTGCATTGCGTAATTCATCGCCAGCATTTGGTTGCGAAAAATTTGAGTGAACGCCTCCATACATCACTGCAATATGTTATCAGAGCAGTTAATAAAATCAGAAGTAACTCGTTGAATGACAGATTATTTAGACAGCTTTGCATCATCAATGATGAAGATTTCAACCGATTGCTGCTTCACACAGAGGTGCGCTGGCTGTCAAAAGGTACTTGTTTGACTCGATTTTACAATCTGTTTGGGTCTGTGATAGAGTTCCTAGGAAACAAAGACACGGAATTACGCGACAACCTTATCTCATCAAAGAACGATATTGCGTACTTGACAGACCTGTATAAATTGTTTAATGATGTCAATCTCCAACTTCAAGGCGACGACTTAAACTTGATTAAGACAAAAAATAGCGTTGCTGCTTTCGTGTCCAAACTGCTATTATAGAAAAGAAATATCGGCAGACGCGAATTCAATAACTTCCCCAATTTATCAGCAGTATCATTCAAGCACGACGACTTGCTTGTTTACTGTCAACACTTGGAAAACCTCCACAGTGATTTCAAGGAACGTTTCCAAGACATTTTAAACATGGACATACCAGACTGGGTTTTGGATCCTTTTTCAAATGTCAACACAGCAGGATCATCCCAATTAGAAGAAGAACCAATAGAACTGACGACAAATGAGGAATTAAAAATTAAATTCAAGAATGGCTACCAAGAATTTTGGCTGCAGAAGCCGATTTTGCAACTGTACCCAGGATTATGGTCGATTGTTCAACAATTTCTGATAGCTTTGCCATCTTCCTATTTAGCTGAACGTGGATTTAGTGTTGTAGCACAGCAACGTTGGTAACTAAAAAGAGAAAATTTGGAAACAGATACAAAAGGAGAAACCATAAAACGGTTGTTTTTAAGTAAAATCGAGCCTGTTATTAACAAACTCCTTAAAATGCATCAAATTCAACCTTCTCATTAGATAAGTTATAAATCCAATGTCTTTTGAATGTTAATAAAAATACTTTTCAATATAATTAAGTATGCGTTTTAATCGTTCTCATTGAAACAGTCTTCTTTAAACTCAGAAATAGGATAGGGCCATATCCTATCTTACGCCTATAGTATAATATTACACGTTTAAATATAATCGTGGCAATAGCTGTTTCAGATTCGCAAGTAAAAAAAAATGGCGGGGCATTAGGAAAAAAATTTTCTCAAAGTGGACGGTGGGCCAAAAAAAGTTGAGAACCTACATTCTATAGCCTTGCAGATTATGAGATTGCGAAAAATAAAAATGAAATGTTATTTGACGACTGTTCATATGTACCAATAATATTTTTATCGTATAACTTATATAAAAAATGATTTCGTTTAATTAAAACGGATTTGGCGAGTTAGCGGTTAATGCTGTCCAGAAAGCTGAGCCAAATAAAATATTTAGCTCCAGCGAATTAAATATTTAGAACAAATTACATTTCATTACGTGCAATAGGATTTGTCGCTTTCGACCTTACTTTTTCGCACACATTTCGAAAATTTTCTCATATTTTTTTTTTATCGATGTACAGAAAGCTTTCGATGTTTTTATTGATGATTTTATTAAATTGAATTTACTAATCGAATGTTGAATTTGCTATAGTTCTATGTCAGGAAATGAAATACTACATGCTTCAAACTGATAAAGAAGCATCAAGACCTGCTCTTCGGCTTGCTATTGTGTTCAACAACCTACATTCCACGCACGAGTCAGTTGCAGAAGCTGGCTACAGATATTTCCTTCGACTATACGGAGCACAGAATACTATATTCAGAAGGTTCACTCCCATAGGATCCTATGGCAACATTTTTAACATGGGATGTCGCATAGACACTAGAGCTCGTGAGTTGGACCAACTGAACTACGATGCGTCTGTCAGATTTGGCGCGTTATCGCTCGCTTGGCGATTTTTTTTTAAAACGGAAGGGGAACAAAATGTTGAGGACTGTACTTTTATAATTTTTGAAACTATAGAAATGATCAGGATTTAAAAATACATTCATCTGCAACATAAATATATTCATTAGTTTAAGTAAATTTAAATAAACTTAGTTATATATTTAATTCAAATAATCATAAAATAGATTAAAAAATAGACACATTGCTATAAAACTATCTCACTATAAAAGATAATGCACAAAAAATTACAAGCTAACATACTCAAAAGACTGAAATATTATATAATATTTTCAGTCTAAAAAGTATACTAGCGTGTTGATCGTTAATTACTTGATCCTTAATTTGTTCTGGGATACAGATAATAGACTTTTTTTCTTAAATATAAAAATATTCATATAGTAAATATAAAACTTACATAAATGCACTATCGAAGTTGTGGAACTCAATCATTAATTACCCAAGGGAGGGGGGGGATTTTCCACCATAAGGCACTTAATAAAAATTTGACATAAATATATACACATACAATATCACATTCAACTAAGAAAAAGCTATCCAAATATCAATTATTTCACATTTTATAAAAATGCGAAACATATTTTTTAACTAATTATACCACTACCTCTTAAAATTTAGTCTAATCCGGCAGTAATAACACAGCACTAATTTCGTATGATGAACACATGTATACTTATATGAACACGTGTATACTTATGAACACGTGTATACTTATAATGAACACGTATGTAGGATGGTGATAACTGAAATTATTTCAATTTTAATAAAAAATAAATTACATGCCCTGTAACGCAACCAGTTTTCTTTTATCTATCCATTTCTATGAAATGATCTAAACACTTAACAAATAATCCTTTTTCACGTTACTCAAACCACGCTAGTCTGTTGTTCTAAGTTTTAGTCGAGCGAAATAGGGTTATAACATTGAAAATCGTCTTGGATTCAAACCAGACCATCGCCAAGCGCTCAGACCAAACCAGACCATCGCCAAGAGCGCGCCAACCCTCGTTTTGGTCTATCTCTAATGGCCGCAGCGAAAACGAAACTATCGAGAGTGGCAGGTCTGTATAACAGTCTGTGATACGGAGCATCCTCAAAGGAAACCTCCCTTAATTATCACAGGTGCAATTCATTCACAAAACCAATGTCCAAAGTAAAGTCTGATATTTGTGCACTGCTTCCAACAGAGGGAGACGCCAGGCAGCACGCTTATCGTGTGTACCACCAGGTGCAGTTGTAGCTGGGAAATGAATTATCACCTGAACAATGGGGTTGGGAATTCAAACTAGCCCATTTGAAACCCATAGAGCATGGGCATGTGACGTCACATGTAAACTCAACCGGCATGTGCGAAATTTGTAAGGGCAAAACATTTGGATTTCTGTGTTTTAACCTGCTATAAAGCAGGTTAAAACACAGAAACATAGAAATTGAAACAGCAAGTATAAACTTGCTGTTTCAATAAAATTATTCATTATTTGACATCTATTACTGGTAAAGTATAGTGTAAATTATCCCATTTCATTCGTTGTTTTATGCTGCATATTTTAAGTTTATTAACCTATTTCTTGCTTTGATGCGACAGACACAGCAGATTTAAATGACCACTATCCTAATTTCAATATTTTTATACTTTTTTAAAAACCCAAATTGCTTAAATTAAAAAAAATATAGATATTGAATGTTAACTAATTGAGCCCATTATTATTTATAGGTTAATTTTTTTTCATGTGAATAGTTTTGATTGGCAATTTAATAATTAAAATTGATAAATTGTATCTAAAACGGTAAATCGTTGCTTATAAAAATATTTTAAGTGTAATAGGGTTTTCATTTTTCACTTGCTGTTTTAAGAAAAATTCTCATTTGACATATATTGGTTAAATATTATTCTGAAAATTATTACATTTCATTCTTCTATTTATTTAATGGTGCATATTTAAAGCTTATTAGCCTGTTTCTTGTATTGATGTGATACAATACATTACAATATGTGACTAATAAAGTAAATATAAATATAAGCTGTCCAAATTGAATTATATTTTTATAAAATCACAACATGATAACTGTTTGCATTTTTAAAAGTAATATAATTTTAAATAATTAAGTGTCTTATTATATATGTAAAGCTTCATTCATGTACATAGTTTTGATTGACATCATAGTAATAAAATTTGATCAATTGAATCTTAAAATAAATTTAAGTATATTTTTTTTTTTGGGGGGGGGGGGCATTTGTTAAATAGATGTAACTAATCTCCCCAAAACTAGTAAAAGACATTCAGGTAAAAGTTATACTGTTTTGCACATCAACTTTCTAAATTTGGTCAGTCGGTGCTTTTCAAACTATACAAGTATAATTTTTTTTTAGGGGGGGGGGGGGGGCATTTGTTAAATAGATGTAATTAATCTCCCCAAAACTAGTAAAAGACATTCAGGTAAAAGTTATACTGTTTTTCACATCAACTTTCTAAATTTGGTCAGTCGGTGCTTTTCAAACTATACAAGTATAATTTTTTTTTGAGGGGTGGGGGGCATTTGTTAAGCAGATGTAACTAATCTCCCCAAAACTAGTAAAAGATATTCAGGTAAAAGTTATATTGTTTTGCACATCAACTTTCTAAATTTGGTCGGTCGGTGCTTTTCAAACTATACAAGTATATTTTTTTTTTTGGGGGGGGGGGGGCATTTGTTAAATAGATGTAATTAATCTCCCCAAAACTAGTAAAATACATTCAAGTAAATGTTATACTGTTTTGCACATCTACTTTCTAAATTTGGTCGGTCGATGCTTTTCAAACTATACAAGTATAATTTTTTTTTTTGGGGGGGGGGGGGCATTTGTTAAATAGATGTAACTGATCCCCCAAAACTAGTAAAATACATTCAAGTAAATGTTATACTGTTTTGCACATCAACTTTCTAAATTTGGTCGTTCGGTGCTTTTCAAACTATACAAGTATATATATATATATATATTTTTTTTTGGGGGGGGGGGGACATTTGTTAAATAGATATAACTAATCTCCCCAAAACTAGTAAAAGACATTCAAGTAAAAGTTATGCTGTTTTGCACATCAACTTTCTAAATTTGGTCGGTCGGTGCTTTTCAAACTATACAAGTTCTATGTAACTCTTTTAACTCAGCAGTTTTAAGAAATACTACAATGCTTCAGTGGGAGATTATTTCCCATATCATGTATACTATAAAATATATCATAAGGTTCCGTGAATCATATTTGAAGTTGATAAGCATCATGTAGTATTGATATATTTTGTTCATGAGTATTATACTTATATCCAATGTTTACAGCCCAAACAAATGTTTGCTCTTTTATTCTAATATATATTGCGCTGTGCTTTATTTGATTACTTTTACATACCCTACAAACATTCCAAAATTTGAAACAAATAATTTAAAAATTTGATGATATGACGAGACAGAGAAATCGCTAGACGTGCCGATACGAAAAAAAATGTTCACTTCAGAAGTGCATAAGAAGTAAAATATCTCAAAAACTACATCGAAATTAAATAAGGGGCTCCGTCCTGCAAAAATTTACCCATGTTGGTACCTGCCTTCAAAAATTCGTGATCTTGCTATTGTTACGGTGCTATTACACACGGCAATTTTTATTTCCGATCTTCGGCAATTCCGCCCGTCAATCATACTTTAGGCTCCTCCTTTTTAACAGGTCCCTTCTCTCTAATCTCGCCGATTTTATTTCAGAAAGCATTATTTGGTGTGTTTTTCGTATAATTTGAATCTTTTATATCCTAAAGGTGTCTGTAATTTGTTAAAAGTTCTATTATTATTTTTCTATCTCCAGACTTTAGAAATTCCTACAGGGAATGATACTTTAGGCCACGCCTTTCTAAAACGCCTCTCCTTTCTAATATCTTAGAGTTCATTCCAAGAAGCATTATTTAGTTGGTTTTTTTTCGTATAATTTGGATCGTTTATATGCCACAGGTGTCTGTAATTTGGTAAAAGTTCTATTACTATTTTTTCATCTCCAGACTTTAGCAATTCCGCCCGGCAATGATACTGTAAGCTCCTCCTTTCTAACAGGCCCTCCCTGTTTAGTGCAGCCGATTTCAGAAAGCATTCTTTAGTGTGTTTTTTCGTATAATTTGGATATTTTATATCCCAAGGTGTCTGTAATTTGGTAGAAGTTTTATTATTTTTTTCCATCTCCAGATTCTAACATAATTCAGCTGCTTCGTGTTTGCATTACAGTCGCCATCGCCATCTTGAATGCAAATGAGAAGAGGAAAGGCGGAGCGTAGTGACGTCTAATTTTATCGTGCTGTGATTGGGTAGCCGCTCAGAAATTGAGCAATTTTTATTGCCGAGTACGAACGAATTGCCGCCATTCGGCGGCAAGATTTCTTCCCATTGAAATGTATGGTGTTGCTGAAAAATTGCTGGAAGGAATTGCTCCGTGTAATAACACCATTCTATCCAGGACGCGAACCAACACCCTCTACATTCCCTCAATATAGAGGGTGTTGCGCGAACTCGCAGCTCAAATATTTTGTCTTTGATTTTGATATTAAATATTTCTTAAACTACAATATATATCAAAAAACGGTTCATTTCAGCGTGTTTCCCAAAGCTTTGTCTACAAGTGTACCAAATTTAATATTTTTATATGCAATAGTTTTTACGGTATGAAGCAATTCTTCAGACATCGTAGAAAATTTGCATAGAACTCAATGGGAAGGAAAGTGCCCTTTTGCCCTTACAATCCTGCGCATTCTACTACGCAGGCTGTTTATTTACATTCGTGCCAATGCTCTATTCAGACCAAAGAGCCCGTCGCTCCTGAGGAAGTTTTGAGCCTAGTTTTTTACAGATGCACTACAGGATGTGGAGCCAAAAGTGTGGATGCAGAAAAGCCGTACTGCACTTCTACCTGCTACAATTGCCATGGTGACTGCATAAATGGGATTCCCCTTGAAGGTGAAGAAGATGACGAATAAGAGGAGGAACTAACTGCTCGTCCCCTCAATTGAATATCAACCTCCGATAGAGGAGGATGAGTGATTGAGGGAGAATTCTTAACAATAACATTTCTGTCCGTCTCATTTATGTCAAAAATTATTTAACAAATTTTTATTATTCAATTTATAAAAATAATTAATTAATTATTATTCTTTTTTTTTAATTCTTATTATTAATTATTTAATTTTTATTCTTATTTTTATTTCACATTTTGTCCTAAATAAATTATTTGAAATACTAAAAATGTGGTTTGAATTATTACTTGCTTATTTGCCCCAATATTTATTCAACAGTGCTAGCATACAGACTATAGCTATTTAACGGACTAAATTCACTTGGAAAAAAAAAATCGCAAGGTACACATTTTATAGAGAATTCAATTCTCTATAAAATGTGGAAAGCATTCAAATGCTCTACAATATTGATTATGAGCATTTTTATCCTGAAAGGCACGGTTCAAGACATATAAGCTCGTTTCTATGGAAAAAACTTTTGATAGGTCAAAACCTGAAAAATATGCCATTTTTCAAGTGCGATTATCTCGAAAACTATTAGTGGTACGAAAAAGTGAAGATAGCCATTTTTTATAGGATTTTTAAAGCTCTTTCATTTTTATATAAAAAGTTTTTTTGCTAGGGTTGACCGTTTTCGAGATATTTTCAAAAAAACCCAAAAATAAGCGTTTTTTTTTTTTTTTTCGAGTTTTTGACTAGCTCACTTCCTATAGATCAGGACTTTTAATATTACCATCCCTGGACACCACTGAACAAGTGTAAAACATAATTAAAAACATCGGATTTAGTTTGAGTACATACTATATTTTAACTAGACTATTAAACGAGTTTACCACTAATGTTCTAATTGTGGCTACCTGTTCGTTTTCCCAAGTTTTTCCCAAATTTGTTTTGCTTTGAAGCTAATTTTAACATGCTACTAAATGCTCATTTTTGTACAACGCACATAAATTGTGCTTTAACTTAAAACCATGAAGCAACCAAAAGCTTTTATATCCATTCTATGGCATTAAATGCCATGTAATTTTAAAATATTGTGTGTATACATTTGAAAGTGCATATTCCAAATATTCACATTTGTAGTTTATAAGTTTTAAAAGGAACACAGCAAATATTGTGTAAAACAGTTTAACAAAGGTTAATTTAATGAAAATATTTTTAATGGTAGAAGAGACTTTTAGTAAAATTAATGCATTTCATTGACAGAATTAAAAAAAGTTTTTAATTTTTTTTTGTACACTTTGCTGAAAAAGGGGTTTCTAACTTTATTATTTTATTCTAAAAAATTAATAAAAAGGTCTTTGTTTCATTTGCTTTGTTTTACAATTCTGTTATGCCATCTAATTTACGACATTAATGTTCAGTATATATTTAGATTGTACGACGTATCAAGGCAACCAACTACCTGATCCCTATTTGGCTACCGACCATTATATCTATGTGTGTGCAAATTGCCATTACATCTATGCATATGGCCAAGTAACATCAAAAGTACGAAAATTTTCAGCAATTATTTAATTTCTCCCAACTACTACATATTCGCATAAACAAATGTAGTGGTCCAGAAAAATTAAAATATTAAAATTATTTAAAATGTGTGATTAACATTTAAAAAAATGTGGAATAAACAATTATTAAAAAATAATTCAAGTCTTAGAATTAACAAATAAATTAGTAAAATTTAATAAATTGAATGATTCTAATATTCCTATACTTCAGCAATTTTTAGGAGCTTGGCTGAGCACACATAATGGTGTAAATTATTATAATGACTAAAATTTCTTGTACTTTAATTTTACGCAACCATTAAATTTACACAAGCATAGATATGGTGTAAGCAGCCAAATAGCTGGATGTTGCTCTGAGATATTTTTATCTAGTGAATTTATTTATTAGTTAAATACGCATTATAGCATGTTGTTCATAATAAAAAAAATCTGATGTGGGCAGCACATGACTTTCCTTATGCAATGAATTTACTACTTTTACAGTAAAAAAAATAGATTATTTTTATAGTTGTTATTTATATTCATTCCAAGATATTGAATTTTCGTCAATGAGTCGTCATTTTCCATGTCGTCATGATCAATGAGTCATCATTGATTTAGCGTCATTTTTATCCATTTGCGAGATTTTCGTTAATTTAGCAACATTTTAAAAAGTCGCCAAGTTGGCGACATTCCCCTAAACTCGTCGCTAAAATCTCGCCAAGCGTTATGGACGAAAATATAAGTTATTCTTACAGCAGATAAATTACTGTTGGCGTTCAAATACAAAAGTATTACTCAAAGTATCTTTTTTCATGAATGGAACGAGCTAGATCCGCGAGAATGATGTCACCCAATTTATCACATGGTATTACATATGAAAAGCGAACATGCTTCTCAATAAGAAATATTTTTTTTTTATGTTATATGACTTTTTGATAATATTTTTGAAAAATGTGCAATATCTCGAGAACGGTTCATGGTAGCGTTCCAAAATTTATGTCAATCGTTTTCTAATGAAAAATTACATAAGAAATGTCTATTTGCGTAACTTTATTAGTGGTTTTGATTTCTTGACGATTTTTTCAAAATTTCACTCAAAAATTTAGGGGATTCTGAACATTCGATTCCGTATAAAAACAAAAGGCTTCCAGTGTTTACGGATTGTGACTTTTGTACCAAATTTCCTTCGAATCAGTCCATTCGTTCGTTAGTTATCGTCTCCACATAGTCACTGACACACACACACACACACATACTTTCACACACACACACACACATACTTTCACACACACACACACACATACTTTCACACACACACACATACTTTCACACCCACACATACACAGACATCACTTCAAAATTGCTTGATTCGTGATCAGGGATGCTTGAAACGTGCTCTCCCGTCGAAAACTCGAATTCGAATTTTCGGCCCAGTCACAATACTTTCCTTATACATTATGTATATAAGGAAAGTAATTAAAAGAATTAATCTATATGAAAGAGTTTCAGTAATTCGCTGCTGCTCGAGACCGGCGCAAGTGAACTGAAATCTAGGCGTCCAGAGCAAAATAAATGACATCAACTTTGGGGAAGGGGGAATTCTTTACCGAGCTGATTTGCCGATATTGCAATGTTATGTATTATTGTTCTACTTTAATCTACATATGCACGGTCCATGAACGACCATATGGAAATTATGAATGTGTGTAGCATTGACTAAAATAGCGGATTTGAAGGATACTACCGGGACATACTTCGTATTAATTTTAAATCTAAATCAAGAATTTAACGATATTTAAAGTCTCGATGCATGACAGTTTTTTCTCAGAGAAATTTTAGATTTCCTTTTATAGATTATACCCTATTTTAAATTAACTAAAAAACTATAAAACTAAAAATGTATGGATTCCTGAAATGTTTGTGTAGTTGTGTTTTTAGAAATGTTCAATTGCTATAAATTCAATGATAAATCGGTTCCATTTTCAACTTACCCGCGGCCAAGGGCTGTTTATGCCCCCCCCCCCCCCTCCCCGTTAATCGGAAAATTCGAGTATTGTAATAAAGCGTCATATTTCTAGCGATACAGAACGACATTTCTTGAATTCAAAATCGTCGAAATATTAAAAAAATCAAATTTCTTTAAGGGTATAAAGAATTTACTTGTTATGAAATAAATATATTGGGGAAATTTAAAAATAAAAGCGTTTATAACGTCCGATAATATAACGGGAAAAATAGACCGAAATATCGCGATCGCGATGATTGAAAATTTACAGAGTAAATGATCAAAAAATAAAAACAAGATTATGAATTTATTAAAAATCGCCGAAAATCATTGGTAAAACTCTGATTAATGAAGCATGAGTGGCCGGGATTCTTAAAAATAATAAGAAGGAATAAATAATAGTAAATGTTTCATCAGCTTGGAAAAGTAAAAAATAAAGAGATCAAGATGAAAAAACTTACATGAATTTAAAATTGCCCCCAAAAATATTTGAATGCTTCATGATAAATGAATTTTTTTTTTTATGATCTATTGGAAAACAAATATTATAAAACACCTGAAAAGACCTATAACAAAAATCATTGCTAAAATTTTAAACACGGTTAAAAAAATTTAGTGAATATAAATATTTAAAATATTCAAAAATGTAATACATGAAAAATTTAAATTTCAAAAATCTTTAAGAAATGGAAAATATGGGGATAGGGACACTAACTTATACAAGAATTAGTTTTAGAAAAAACACCTAAAATAAGTTTTGAAAATTTATTAAATGTTAATAATAAGAAGATAGCAATAATAAATGCTTGTTAACAATATTACACATTAAGAAATTTATATATATCTGTGAATTTTTCTTGTGTCAAACAATAATAAAAAATTGTGTATCTTGCCAATCTTTTAAATTTCCCCCCATTTTTAAAATCCCCTTCCTTTGCCTCAACATCCAAATAATAGATTGCATAAAAGTAGATCCGCTAAGAGGAGTTTTCTTGCCAACAGACATATAGTGACTTATGTTTACTGTATAATAGATCTATAAATAAATAAGTAATAACAGCAAATTCCTAAATTATTATATAACATACTTAAACACAGTTTTGCATAACATTAAGCAAGTTGAAAAGAAACATCGCACATTCAGCAGCTGTCAACAACTGGCCAGTAAACTTCATGGACCTCCCCCCTCCCCCCCAGACCGCCAACACGGTAACTTTTTCGTGGAACACTGCTTGTGTACTATTTAAGCTGTTTAAGCTGTTGAACTGTGAAACATTTTGAGATGTTGCTAGATCAAGACTCCCCCAGTGGCAACTAACTAAAAATGGGAATTTAAAGCTTTATCCCATAAGTATTTATAGTGTTCCCATACGTATTTCTAACATATCCCCATATGTATTTATAATATGTCTACATACGTATTTATATTATATTTCTACACGTATTTATTAAGAGTTTATATACATATTTATCACACAATGGGCAATTGCATGACCAATGAAATTAAACAAATCTCACCTATTACTGTAAATAAGCTATTCAAAAGTAATTTCCTCTATTTACAATAAATCAAACTAAATATTTTTTTTATCATCAACCTTCGTCAACCATTCTCAAACTGAGGAATAACTACCTTTTATATACTCTTTATAGAAACTTCCATAATGAACTCGTAACCAATTATGATTTTTTCCATTACTCCATATACCATTTCTTCAAAATTCAATAGATTCGATGGGTCCAAGGAGAGTTATATAAAAGTTAAGATCGAGAGAAAATTCTGCAATTCAAAAAATACCAAGTAAATAATTTCGGTACTGCGGACGAGATTCACAATCACTAACAAAAGGTTAGTAATCAAATCGAAGATATGTTTTAACTGGTGCAAAAAACAGCAAATCAAATGATTGGTAATTCCTTAAAGCCAAAAAAAAAATTAAATAAAAATTATATTTAACTCAGGAACAAACCCCTTATATCTGCAAAAAAAATTTTATTACACAAAATACGATATATTTAAATATTTACACACAATGACTTTTACCGAATGATATATACAGTGAATATATTTCACAAAATGATATTTACATTGAATTTTTGCACCAAAAGACATTTGCACTTCCTATTCTTCATCTTCGCGTCTATACCTGCGGCGGCGGCAGCTTCTCATTGCGGCGGCAGCTTCTCATAGCGTGCCAGGTGATGAAACATCCCGCGAGGCAAAAGCACACAAGCAAAATCAAGAGCATGATGACGACATGTTGGTCCTTCTGCTTTACGAGCTGTTTAATGGCTGATAATGTTACAATGATAATAATAAGGAAAAAAATTAAAGCAATTCCAGTTGTGACAGTGATTATCATGTCCATGGTGCAGGAGCAGTTAGATCTTCTATCAGTATATTTTCGCCTGCAGAAGAAGAAAAAAATCTATTCATCAATAAAACGGTTAAATATACTTAACATTCACTCATTGAACGACAATACATGAATTTAATTTTTTAGGATATTTTTGAATTGGAATTGGGATTAAAAGCCCATAATATCTCATGAATGACGTACGTTTTCTTCCTATAAATGATTGCATATTCGAATGTAAAACTAACAGTACATATTTTTTATGTATAATTTTTGAAACACATATATTTTTTATACCTTTAAGATCAAAATGAAATACAAGAATTCTTATATTTTTAGAACACCTACCGGCGGGTTTTGTATTTTATGAACTTTGACTTTGCATCTGCGTGTGATTTGCAATGAATTGCAAATGAATTTTATTCAGGCCACGTTGAAGGACAAACACTTTCAGTTCCAATTAAAGTTCGCAAAAATTGGGGCTAATAACAAGTTTCTGATACAGGCATCCATGGACCGGTTTCGCACTTATTATGTGCTTGTCAGCATGGAATAGCTAATATCTGCAAGAAACTTGCTATAAATCACACATTTTGTGAGCCATCATTGAAACTGACAGTTTCAGTCCTTCCACGTGGTTAACATAAAACAGCACATATTTAAATGCTGGAAAAGAATATATTTTTAGAACGCCATTCAGAGGCAGGTTTTGTATTTAATAAAATTTGCCTTTGCAACTTCGGAAGGCTTGCGCTAAATTGTAAACTAATTTTATGCAAATCACGTTGAAGGACTAACACTGTCAGTTCCCATTAAAACTCGCAAAAATATCAAGTTACTTGCTGTCATAGCAAATATCGGCTATTCCGTGCTAACGATCACATAATAAGCATGATACCGGTCCATGGATGCTGGTATCTGCAATAGGAGTGTCGTTTATATTTTTGGATAATGTCCTTTATGGGCAGGTTTTGTAGTTTGTGCAATGCGTAAATACTTGAAATCCAATTGAACTTCAAGTATTCACACATCCTCTTTCCATCCCTTCTTCACGAATATTTTGATTAGTATCGAATATTATTCCATTCAGAATTTAAAAATTTAGTTCTAAACCAATCTGTAAAAATTGTCTATCAGCATAAGTATCTATTTTTAAAATAAAATTGCTCATTAAGAGACATTAGTGGCTATTATAATTCTCCCACTATATAAACAATTACATTATTTTTCCACAGAGTGTGTAAGTTCTCACTACTAGAAACTGATAATAAATAAAATCAAGCGCCCGACCTCCCCCCCCCCCCCCCCCCTCCAGACCGCCAACACGGTAACTTTTTCGTGGAACACTGCTTGTGTACTATTCATTTAAGCTGTTGAACAGTAAAAGATTTTGAGATGTTGCTAGATCAAGACTCACCTGTCTGGTATGTAATAACGGATGTCTTCTACGGTAGACTCCCGAATTTCCACTATCTTAACTTCAGACTTCCTCAAATCCTTATAAGTGTCCGTTCTTCCAACAGCTGTCTTTGTCTTCAGGATGCCCTCATGGGACGCTTCTCCGAACTCAGCTATTTCAAGAACCACTGGAAGGATTGATGGTTGAACAGGTTCATGACCTAAAAGTGAAATATAGATATTTATCCTGCCAAATAAATAACATTAGGCATATTGCCAGGGCCCGATCAAGGCAAAGTGGGACCCAGAGCCTGGTGCTAATTTGGGGACCCCATACTGTCACTGCATATGAAAAAAATAGGCAAAACATTAACACATAACAAATTTAGGGGCTCATAATCATAGCTCCAAATGCTCTTTTATACGTGTAGAAAACTTCCATGCTTTTAACTTCAAAGTAATATGTATGTATAACATACATATTGCTTTGAAGCCGCTCCCTCTGGTGCGAAATGGTTCACGATTCCGGCCGAATATTAGGCGAATGACGAAGAATCTAGTGCCTGGCCATTTGAAAAAAAAAATGTATGTATAACATTTATAACTATTAAAATATTTCATATTTTAAAGTAACAATTATTTTTACCGGTTTAAATTAATTAAAAAATTATTTCTACTTTAATTTTTTATCGCATACAAAATTTAGGGGCCCCTTAAAATTCGGGGGCCCAGGACCGCGGCTCCGGAGACCCGTGCATGAATTGGAACCTGCATATAGCTAGTCGAGTGTCCAGATAATATTTATGGGATATTCTAAATATATTATTAAAAATCCTTGATTTCCGCGCAGATTAATTTTTTATAGTAATTACAGCATGTTATAAGTGGAGAAATATGTATTATGGTAGTAATTTATGCTATCATAGTTGGCAACTCTGAATGACTGAAAATCTGATGATTTTTACTGGTGGAAAAAATTAGCGACGCTCTGAATAATTATCGTAAAGTTCAGTCCCACCATACTATAAGACAGGGGAATCATTTTGGGGGGAATCCCCCCCCCCCCTTCAAGCTTTGGAAACCTTCTTTTTATTTGTGACTGTAGAAAATAAATCTCTTAACATTTGTTGCGATTTATTCCTGCTACGAAAAAATATTACATCAACTCATTACTGTGTTAATTTAGTGCCCTTTTTCAATGAAAATGAATAACTTTAACCCTTATCAACCAGGCAGGCTTTGAGCTAGCTACTTTAGAATATCCTAGTAGGGCCAACTTCAGGTGTGTATTTCTCAAACCGTGCATAAGGTAATCATTTTGTCAAGAATGCAAAATAGTTCCATGAGTCAAAGAAAAGTGACAACCATTCCTTTTGTGGATTTCTAGGATCCCCACTTTAATCCCTTTACTCCAGGGGGATTAAAGTCGGGATCCTAGAAATCCATAGAACAATAAAAGAAGAACCACCTTTGCATTCAGTAGTTTAAAATTGCAGTAGAGAAGGGTGACAGCTGAGTAATCCTATATAGACAGAAATGACCAACGAGAAAACTTATGAATTGTAAATAATATACGATCTGTCTACCCTATGTGTGGACTACATAAATTAACCAGAATAGGAAAATATGTTAGTTTAGTCAATCTAATATGTAATATTTAGAAGATGAAGATAGATAAAAAAGGTACTAGTGGGCTCTCGGCAAAGTACGAGAATACAAAGTGAATTGTGAAATCTCACAATTTATGTTAAATTAATTTTCAAAAATCTGATGTGGGCAGCACATGACTTTGGTACAGATTGGATATAAAGAATTTGGATTTTTCAACTTTTTTTCACGAGCCAATTGTGGCGCCAAATGGCCAAATGTGGCGCGCCTGCTTTGCGCAACATTTTGCTTTTTCTGGAAATTCTGGCAACCCCACCCCTCTTAGCTTTCTGATTCAGTCGGCTGCGGCCATTTTATTTTTGTTTTGTTGTTGGTGTGTGTAGAAAACCCAGACCACACGACCAACCCATAGGCTAATGGTAGCTTTCTGTGTGGCCGGTTGTTGGTGTGTGTGTAAAAACGTGTCTGAGTGTGTTTTTATGCATTTTTAATTAGCTATGTTTAGATTTCTTACGCGTAAAGTTCAAGATGGCGTCCGTTAAGAATTTATAAACACCGTACGCGTTGGCGCCAGTCTTGGTGTGTTAATTCAATTATTTAACATGAATTGTGAAATCTCACAATTTATGTTAAATTAATTTTCAAAAATCTGATGTGGGCAGCACATGACTTTGGTACAGATTGGATATAAAGAATTTGGATTTTTCAACTTTTTTTCACGAGCCAATTGTGGCGCCAAATGGCCAAATGTGGCGCGCCTGCTTTGCGCAACATTTTGCTTTTTCTGGAAATTCTGGCAACCCCACCCCTTTTAGCTTTCTGATGCAGTCGGCTGCGGCCATTTTATTTTTGTTTTGTTGTTGGTGTGTGTAGAAAACCCAGACCACACGACCAACCCATAGGCTAATGGTAGCTTTCTGTGTGGCCGGTTGTTGGTGTGTGTGTAAAAACGTGTCTGAGTGTGTTTTTATGCATTTTTAATTAGCTATGTTTAGATTTCTTACGCGTAAAGTTCAAGATGGCGTCCGTTAAGAATTTATAAACACCGTACGCGTTGGCGCCAGTCTTGGTGTGTTAATTCATTAATTTAACATGAATTGTGAAATCTCACAATTTATGTTAAATTAATTTTCAAAAATCTGATGTGGGCAGCACATGACTTTGGTACAGATTGGATATAAAGAATTTGGATTTTTCAACTTTTTTTCACGAGCCAATTGTGGCGCCAAATGGCCAAATGTGACGCGCCTGCTTTGCGCAACATTTTGCTTTTTCTGGAAATTCTGGCAACCCCACCCCTTTTAGCTTTCTGATGCAGTCGGCTGTGGCCATTTTATTTTTGTTTTGTTGTTGGTGTGTGTAGAAAACCCAGACCACACGACCAACCCATAGGCTAATGGTAGCTTTCTGTGTGGCCGGTTGTTGGTGTGTGTTGTTGTTGAAACCCAGACCGTCCGACCTACCAGAAAGGAGTGTGTAAAAACGTGTCTGAGTGTGTTTTTATGCATTTTCAATTAGCTATGTTTAGATTTCTTACGCGTAAAGTTCAAGATGGCGTCCGTTAAGAATTTATAAACACCGTACGCGTTGGCGCCAGTCTTGGCGACAAAAAAAAATGGCGGATTTAGCCAAATTCTTTACGGATTTAGCCAAATTCTTTATATCCAATCTGTTCCGTATTTACTATAAGCATATCATTTTCTTTAACTGTAAAAGTAGTAAATTCATTGCATTGTCTAAGGAAAGTCATGGAACAGATTGGATATAAAGAATTTGGCTAAATCCGCCATTTTTTTTGTCGCCAAGACTGGCGCCAACGCGTACGGTGTTTATAAATTCTTAACGGACGCCATCTTGAACTTTACGCGTAAGAAATCTAAACATAGCTAATTAAAAATGCATAAAAATGCCGATAATTAACAATACTTATTAAAAATACGAAATTACTAAATTTACGAGAAACGATACTTAGAAAAAATGCATAAAAATGCCGATAATTAACAATACTTTTAAAAAAAGATTTGTTAATTATTATTTAAATTTAAGACCTGGTTTAATGAAATCCAAACCTTTTCAAAGAAAAACACGTGTAAATATCCAAATTGCACAAATAATTGTTTCCACATTGCGGTCATAAAAAAACTCTCATTATTTCTATGTAAATTTTCTACTTCTACATTATTTCATCTAATAACATGTGCTATCTTTATTTCCTGTATGATATTTACGTTTCTAACACACTCAGACACGTTTTTACACACACACCAACAACCGGCCACACAGAAAGCTACCATTAGCCTATGGGTTGGTCGTGTGGTCTGGGTTTTCTACACACACCAACAACAAAACAAAAATAAAATGGCCGCAGCCGACTGCATCAGAAAGCTAAAAGGGGTGGGGTTGCCAGAATTTCCAGAAAAAGCAAAATGTTGCGCAAAGCAGGCGCGCCACATTTGGCGCCACAATTGGCTCGTGAAAAAAAGTTGAAAAATCCAAATTCTTTATATCCAATCTGTACCGTAAATACTTATATTCTTTCTAAGATATTGAATTTTTTCAATTAGTCTTGATTCAATTTCATTGATTTTGCGTAATTTTTATCCCTTTGGCGAGATTTTCATTAATTTAGCAACATTTAAAAATGCCGCCATGTTAGCGACATTCCGCCAAATTCGTCGCCAAAATCTCGCCAAGCGTTATGAATAGAGAAATAAGTTATTCTTACAGCGGATGAATGACTATCAAATACAAAAGTATTACTCAAAGTATCATTTTGTATCAATACAAAAGTAATACTCAAAGTATCATTTTGTATCAATACAAAAGTATTACTCAAAGTATCTTTTTTCGTGAATGGAACGAGTTAGATCCACGAGAATGATGTCACCAAATTTATCGCATGATATTACATATAAAAAGTGAACATGTTTCTTAACAGTTAATATTTTTTTTTAATTTATGGGATTTTATGATAAATTTATTTGAAAAATGTGCAATATCTCGAGAACGGTTCATGCTAACGTTCTAAACTTTATGTCAATCGTTTTTGAAGGTAAAATTACATAACAAATGTCTATTTGCGTAAAGTTTTGATTTTTTGATGATTTTTTCAAAATTTCACTCGAAAATTTAGGGGGGTTCTGAACATTCGATTGTGTTTTAAAACAATAGGCTTCCAGTATTTGCGGATTGTGATTTTTGTAACAAATTCCATTCGAATCGCTCCATTCGTTCATGAGATATCACTTTTAAAATGTTTGATTCGTGATCAGGTACGCTTGAAACGTGCTCTCCCGTCGAAAACTCGAATTCGAATTTTCGACCCCGTCACAATACTTTCCTTATACATTATGTATATAAGGAAAGTAATTACCATTAATAATTAACCAAAACAGATCGACAGCTGTGTGATTAATTAATTGAAATCAATCAATAATTTTTATTAGTCTACATTTATTAAATTATGTAATTATTCAATAATATATATATCATAAATCAAAAGATGCGTTTCTAAAGAAATTTTTCCAGTCCTTAACCTGTATCTCGTTTAGCTTCAAGATTTTTTTGTTTGTTGATTGACTTTAAATAGAGAAAGAATTAGACATTTTTAAATAATCGATAAATTAATTAATATATTCCTAATATTTATCAGAAAGTACTGTATTCATTTTACAAATATATTAGAAATACTTCTAATTATTTTATTGACTTCTTTTTAAAAAATCTAATGTGGGCAACACATGACTTTCCTTATATAATGCAATCAATTTACTACTTTTACAGTTAAAAAAAATGTTATTCTTATAGTAGATACTTATATTCTTTCAAAGATATTGAATTTTCTTGAATTAGTCGTCATTTTCATTGATTTAGCGTCATTTATATCCATTTCGCGAGATTTTCATTAGTTTGGCAACATTTTAAAATGTCGCTAAGTTGGCGACATTCTGCTAAATTTTTCGCCAAAATCTCGCCAAGCGTTATGGACGGAGAAATAAGTTTTTCTTATAGCAGATAAATGACTATTGACGTTCAAATACAGAAGGATTACTCAAAATATCCTTTCTCATGAATGAAACGAGCTAGATCTACGAGAATGATGTCACCCAATTTATCGCATGATATTTTATATGAAAAGTGAACATGTTTCTCAACAGTTAATATTTTCTTTTTAATTTACATCTTCTTAATTCCATTATCTTTACATCTTCTTAATTCCATATCGAGTTCATTGAAGACAACTCTCATATCACTTGTTTCCATTTTGGCATCGCTCCGCGTTAAGTCTTGATTTCCGTTCCCATGCTGTGGGACTCCATTGATGGGACTCCTTTGTCCGATGGGGTGCGGCAGCGGAGGGAATTCGGCGGCTTCTTTCAGGGCCGACGGTCACGTAGGCTAGCAGGAGCACAGTAGAAAACACAGAATACTATAGTAGTATAATAGTAGTCTGTGGTAGAAAACGTCCTCACCCTTCGAAGTCTAAGCTTCGAATCTCCTATTATACAAAAGAGGTGAATGAAGGGTGAAGTTTCAGAGGATTACAGACTTCGGGGAGTAATCAAGCTCTTCGAGGAGTGATTCTAGCTCTTTGATTGCAAATCTCCTCCCCCTGTGTATTATCTGTAGACTATCCAAAGATCTATTGTATTATCTGGTCTTAGTTCTATAATGGTAAGATGCTTTTTAGAAATATGCACCAATGAGGTCAACCGTATTAAATGAACCGCAGGATCCTAGAACAACAACCACAGACTTCTGTGGCAACAACGATCAGCTTGGGCTTAACATGTTACCAAAACGCATTCACTGTGGAGTCTGATTCAGTTACATTTCTAGTTGGTTCGTGATCTGTACTATTTCCTGTTCATATTAGTGCTGTGAAAAAGGCGATTATATCGATAGTGCTGTGAGCAATTGGTCTCAGTAATGCACAGACAGCTACAACAACACTTAGACATGCTCCAAACTTGGCTGGAAAAATGGCGAATAAAATTAAACCCCAATAAATGTCATTGGATTTATTTCTCTAGAAAACGTAAACCTCCGCCGCCTCTGTACATAAACAACCATGCCCTAAAAGCGGAAAAATCTACTAAATACCTAGGTGTAACGATAGATTCCCACCTAACCTGGAAACAGCACGTAACGAACTTAATCAAAAAAGCGTATATGGCCACAGGAGCCTTATACCCAATGATAGGAAACGGAAATCTAAGTTATCAAAATAAACTCCTAATTTATAAATCGGTCATCCGCCCGGGAATGCTGTATGCAGCACCCGTATGGGGATATGCCTGTAAAACCACAATAGACCTCCTAGAGACAAAACAAAACAAAATCCTACGGATTATCAGGAAAGCTCCCAGGTACTTAAGAAACTCGGTAATTAGGAATGACTTCAAAATAAAAACTGTTAGAGCCCAAATTAAAAAGCTAGCGCTTAAATTTTACAGAAATTTGCCATCCGTTCCAAACGAACTGTTATTCAATCTGCATGACTATGATCATCGCAAGGCCAAATCTCGTAAGAGACCCCGCGCTGTTCTAAACATCGATAATCGGAATTAAAAGATCCCACCTCAAACATCTGATTTTTAAATAAAACTCGCGACTATTATTTTATAAAAAAAAAAAAAAAAAAAAATATTCTAAGCTCTAAACTGCCAAAACGCTAGGTAACCCTTAGATCTGCATCAACCTCCCAAACTGCTTAAACTCTAAATGTGCAACAAACTGCCACGCTAGGAGCTAGGACAAATAATAAAAAGTAGTAAATAAAAACCTCGAACCTCCAATTAGGGTCACTGAATTAATGTCACAGTTTGACGATAAGAACCACATATTGAAACTGGAGATTAAAGGCGCTTCGCGCCTGGTGCTCTGTCTTGTACGACACTACGACTCTCTGCTGAGACCCCGTACGTGACGGACCTCTTTTGCTGCTCTCCTACGAACTGGTTTTCTTACCACGTGGAA
This sequence comes from Amaurobius ferox, assembly GCA_951213105.1. Lineage (NCBI taxonomy): Eukaryota > Metazoa > Arthropoda > Arachnida > Araneae > Amaurobiidae > Amaurobius > Amaurobius ferox. The sequence continues at coordinate 85,293,953 of OX578139.1, read as the reverse complement.
CGTTTACAGCGTGCTCTCCCAACGTGCATCCTGCATCTCGAAACATCGACGCTCACAGACTGGACATGGCGTCCAAGCCTTCTTCACAGACTGCAATAAAAGGTGTACCTTCGGACATTAGCTTGATTATTGACAAATTCAGGACTCTAACTATCCCATCTGAAAATGAACTTGGTGACCTGGCCTCCATGACCACCTTCAGACACATCGGCGACTTCCTCCTCAACGAGTACCACAAGATCACTGATGGCATCTCCACCCTCACTCAAGATGAATATTTGGGTATGTGTTACACTTTATCTAATCATTTTGAGCAAACTGATTCTTTTGATGATAATACCCCTTACAAATTAGAAATAGATGCTTACATTGCACGCACTGGATTACCCACGTGCGTGGCTAAAGATAATCTTAATGTTAATTCTGTAAACTCTGCTGAGTCAGCTAACTTAAATGTAAATAATCCTAATTGTAATAGTGTGATTAGTACTTCATCTGAAATAATAATTCAAACCTCTCAGAATAAAACTATAGATAATAATGATAATCTAAATGTTTCTAATGTCAAAAATAATCTGAATGTAAATATCAATTGTAAAACTAACTCTAGAAATGAAATGAATAATGCACAAGGAGACTCGGAAGGCTTCAGGTATCCGAAGAGGCATTGCCCCATGGCCAATGTCCAACCTCTTAATGGTATCGAGACTGCTAGAAACCCTTTCTCTTCGTCTGACATGGACACCTCCCCCCCCCCCCCCCTCAGGAAAATGAAATAATTAATAATAATGATTCTCAAACTAATACCAATAGTAATATTAACAATGAACACCCTGAATTTAACGCCTATAAACCGGAACCGTTCTACGTTAACTGCCCTCATAACTGGCGAGAGCTAATAAAAGCAATCAATTCTAAAACTTCCACTAATGTCAAAGCCCAGCTTGCTGGGGAACTCATCAAAATCCTCCCCCAAAACCTAGATGATTTTAGATTAGTTCAAAGGTTTCTTATTGAGCAAAAGCTTGAGTTCCACTCAATAAACATCAAGGCGGAAAGGCCTATTAAAATACTCCTTAAAGGACTGCCCCCGAACTCGGATATTGAGGAGATAAAGGGAGAACTTACCATATTAGGATTTAGTGTCCACAGAATTTCACAACTGAAAGACTTGAAAAATCAAGCCCCCCCTGCCTATTTTCCTGGTGTATCTTAACCCGACTAATGGCTGGGAAGAAATTAGAAAAGTCACTTCTATGTTAGACATGACCATTCGTGTAACAAACTTTGATTCAAGAGGAATCAAAATGTGTTACCGCTGTCAGCGGTTCGAATATTCTAGTGAATGCTGCAGATTACCTCCTAGATGTCTTAGATGTGGGCTTGGGCATCTTACACGGGAATGTACTAAGTCTAGAGACACCCCTGCACAATGTGCAAACTGTAAGGGTCCCCACCCGGCTAATTTTAGACTTTGCCCCGCAAACCCCCAAAATAAAAACCAAATGATAAATGCAGAAAACCTGACTGTCCCCCCCCCCCCCCAAAAAAAGCAGCCCTGCTAATCTACAGTCCTCAAACTTCCCCCGCCTTCAAACTTCAGCACATGAACAAAATAATCCTCAAGAACAGTTAAATGCTAAAAGAAGCCAAACTCCCATCCCTGTAAATCAGACGGATAACAGAACTTTTGCAGAAATAGCGGCAGACCAAACGACCAAACAAAGCATCTCAGTTCCCCCCCCCCCCTCCACCAAACTCATTCCCAGAAATCAGTTGGTAGCCAATGCTAGAAAACAAAACTTACAGCAAATTGCAGTGCATTCTTATATCTCCCCTGCTCCCCCCCCCCTCCGCCACGGTGAAACTGAACGAATCTACTAATAATGAATCTTCCTCCACCTCTCAAATCACAGATATAATTCAAATCATTCAGGAAATAAAAAAGATGTTTACTGAACTAGATATAAATTTCAATAAAATCAAAAATTTCATTAACCAAATAAAAGAATCTATCAACAAACCAATTAATCCATTGGATAAACTATTAAATATCATATCAGCCCTCGGAGAGGTTTTTAGTACAGTACCCCCCCCCCCCCCCACCATGGCGAGTAAAACCTATGATCATTTAAAAATATTGTCGTGGAATGCCAATGGGCTCCGCGGCAAAATCACAGAACTGCGTAGCTTTGTTCAGAATAATAACATTGACATAATTCTGGTCCAAAAGATAAAACCTGGCCCCCGCCCCCCCCCCCTCAAAATTGCTAATTATTTTAATTATACTGCCCATCGTACCACCCCTTCTAATCCTCGGTCCTCCTATGCAGGAGGAGTCTCAGTCTACATAAAACGTAATTTGCCTCATCATGAACTTAATCCCGTTAGTACTACTACTATTGAAAATAAAATGATTCAACTCTCCCTTCCTAACTACCCCCCCATCATCGTTGGTTCCATCTATATTAAGCCTGCTAGAAGCACTGACATTACCCCGGACCTCCACAGCATCTGCAACATTAATCATCGGGTCATCCTTCTTGGTGATTATAACGCACATAGCCCCCTTTGGAACTGTCGTAGGAGAAATTCTTACGGTACTGCTCTGCAAAACTTCATCTCTGCCAGTGGAATCCATCTTGCTGTCCCTGACCTACCCACCCATTACTCCCACTCTCCTTACCCCTCCACCATTGATCTTGGTCTTCTTAAAAATATACAGTTACCTTATACAATTAAAACGCTTAATGAACTTAGTTCTGACCACCTCCCCATCCTCCTTTCCCTTCAGCTAAACTCCCTTCTCCCTGTCTCCAACCTCCCTTCCACTATTAATTGGAAAAATTTTAAAAATAATCTAAGAAATACCTCCCTGCTCATCCCTAAAATTGACTGCACCGCTGACATTGATAATGCAGCACATAATATCACGCACGAAATCCAAATCTCCCTGGCTAAAGCATCCACCACCCGCCCCCCCCCCTGTATAACTCCCTTCCACATAGCATTCAGATCCAAATTGTCTACAGAAATTTTGTCCGCCGTCTTTGGCAAGTAACTAGGGATCCTCGCACTAAAAACCATCTTAACATTGTTAACAGAAAAGTTAGAATAGCCATTCAAAACTATAGCCAAAACAAATGGAAAAACTATATTGAGTCCCTCTCCCCCTCCGACAGAAGCATCTGGAAAGAGATTAAAAGAATTAAGAAACCTTACACGCAGCTCCCCCCCTCCTCTCCCCTTCTGGTACCGCTTTCTCCGAACGGGACAAAGCAAATGCTATCGCAAATTGCTATGTGAAGCAATTTGCGATCGATATCCCGAACTCCGAATTTCATAATCAAGTACAAAACTCTGTTAACAACTTTCTTTCGTCCCCCCTCCCACCCGGTCCCTCCCACCTCGGTTGATGAAGTGTTAGAAATCATTCATAAATTGAAAAACAAAAAATCCCCTGGAATTGATAAGATCTCTAATAGGGCCCTTAAGGCCCTCCCCCTTAACATTATTTTTTATATTGTTTTAATGATTAACGCCATTCTAAAATTTTGCCACTTTCCCTCCTGCTGGAAGACTGCTGTAGTCATACCTTGTTTAAAGCCCGGTGCTGACCCCTCTAACCCTGTGTCCTACCGCCCCATCTCCCTCCTCCCTTCTATTAGTAAAATCACTGAAAGAATAATTCAAACTAGGCTTTACAAATTCATCAGCGACAAAGATATAATTATCCCGGAGCAATTTGGATTCCGTCCCTTGCATTCCACCACCCATCAGCTCCTCACAGTAGTTGAATTCACTGCTAATGCAATCAAAAATAAAAATCAAGTAGGTGCCCTTCTGCTGGATGTCGAAAAGGCATTCGACAAGACGTGGACCGCCGGAATAATCTATAAATTAATCCAACTTAACTTCCCCCCCCCCTTCATAAAAATTTTAAACTCTTATCTTCTAAACAGGTCATTCCACGTACGTACCCTTAATACCCTCTCAGATATCAAACCCATCCAGGCAGGAGTTCCTCAAGGATCCATCCTAGGGCCCCTTCTTTTTAATCTGTATGTAAACGATATCCCCCGCTCCCCCAACACCGCCATTTGCTTATATGCAGATGACACCTGCATAATTTCCTCCCATAAAAACATAAATTATCTTCACACCCAGTTGCAAAGTCATATAAACATTCTTATAAATTTTTATGATAAATGGAAAATAAAAATTAATGCAAACAAATCTCAAGCTGTTTTTCTGTCCGGTGCCCGTATCCCCCCCCCCCACCTTAATGTTTAAAAATCAGCCTATTCCTTTCTCACGTACAGCCAAGTACCTCGGCGTCCATTTGGACAGCCGACTTACTTGGCGTACGCACTTTGAGTACGTTATAAAGAAATCTAGAAAACTCGTCGGATCATTAAACCATCTGCTTTTCTCTAAAGAACTTGATGTCAGTAATAAAATTCTTCTGTACAAGAGCATAATGCAGCCGATTCTTCTATATGCATGCCCAATTTGGGGGTATGCATGTAAAACGAATATACAAAAACTTCAAACTGAACAAAACCGCATCCTTCGTATCATTCGGAAAGCTCCTCGCTACCTGCGAAATGATATCATCCATAAAGATTACAAAATTAAAACTATTAAACAGGCTATCAAAAAACAAACAAACAAATTTTTTCGTGACATACCTAAAATCCCTAATGAATCTTTGTTTAATCTTCAGGATTATGACCCTCGGGCGAACAGAAAGCGTCCCAGAGCAGTCTTGTATGAACCTCCTTAGGCTTTGTTTGTAACTATCGCATTCCCAGTCTGCTTATTGTGCAATTCTCTTGTAAATTTTTCATAATCATGCATCTATTTCACAAACTCTTCCCCCCCTAATTTGTAAATTTTCTTAACGTTGCTTGTTGTATCTCAACTAGCAGCTAGATGGCAGCACTGCTGCACCCTTGTTTTCACTCCCCTTCCAATAAGGAAGGACTGGACAATGCTGTCCTTTCTGAACGAATCAGATTACTTTGCTCAAATGATTGTAAGTGTACATACATTATCCACAGATCGGAGGTGAAAGCCCTCGGGCTAGGTACTCCTGCACGCGAACAACATCTCCTGGCCCCTAGTATGAGCGCTAAACTCACTAATTCTGGTGACTTTTTAAAAGTAAACGTAAGCAGCTCAAAGGAATATAGACAAATACAAAGATTCCTCATTGATAGAAATCTGGAATTTAAATCGTACTTGCTCAACGAAGACAAACCTATGAAAATCGTTATCAGGGGGCTTCCCATCTGTACGAGGACAAAGCACATTAAATCGGAACTTGAGTTTTTGAGTCTTAAGCCACTCAGCGTCACGCAGTTGGCGCTCGGACCAAAATCCAAGCGAGTAAATATGCCGCTGTTCTACGTACAGCTGCAGAAGACCCCGGATAATGAAAAAATATATGAAGTAACTAAATTAATGTATACCAAGGACAAAGTTAAGAAGTACCGGCGAAGAAAACAAATTACTCAGTGCTTCCGATGCCAAGCTTTCGGACATGCGAGCCAAAATTGCCATCTGCCAGCACGCTGTGTAAAATGTGCGCAGACACATCTTACGAAGGAGTGTACCAAAACTTTCGATACGCCCTGCGTATGCGCAAATTGTGGTGGAAGCCACCCTGCTTCTTATAGGAACTGCCCTAAGTTCCCAAAGTACCGTGCCCCGGCCTCTCAAAATTCCAGATTTCAACGGTTCGTTGACCCACAGCGGTCTTATTCCGCTGTCATGGATGGACGTAGCGAGGTTGTCGAAAAGACCCCTGTGGTCACACCAAAAACGTCGGCCCCTAGTAGAGCATCCACTAAGAAATCCGACACTCAAGATGATTTTCTAAATTTAGCTTTTAGATTTGGTGAGCAGTATGGAACTGCCATTGTTAGGGAGGCCATTAAGAAGGCTCTCCTCCATCTTCGGTCTGCTCTAACCGAGATGGACAAAATCTCAATTCTTTTCGAGGGTGTAAGTGCCCTTATTTGTAAAAATTAGCCCCCCCCCCCTTTTTCGGCCATGGGTTGTGTCATTAGGAACTTGAAGGATCTCACCATTGGCATATGGAATGCCAATGGACTTAGAGGTAAAATCAATGAGGCTAGGGACTTCTGTACAGCAAATAACTTAGACTTATTCTTGGTCCAAGAGACCCACTTTCAGCCCAGGGAATCTCTGCAAGATTGCTAACTACGATCTTTACAATAACGACAGGCCTCGTACTAGCAATCGTTCTAGCGGTGGCACGGCTATCTACGTGCGATCCAATCTGCCGCACAGCCGTATCCCCTCCCACCCTCTCCGAACCGGAGAGGTCACTGTGGTCGAAGTGAACCTGCCTGCCAATCCAGTTATCACCATTGCGTCTGTGTACCTGCCACCCACTTGCCTTAATACTGGCTTGAGTATTAATGACCTTTCCACCCTCTTCAAAATTTCCCCCCATGCGATAGTTGCTGGTGACCTAAACGCTAAACACCAAGCCTGGGGCTGTCCATCATCGAATCCTCGCGGCCAAGGCGTAAAACGCTGGACCGATGAGAACAACTTTGATGTCATAGCCCCAGGTGACCCCACCCACTTAGATAATGTTATAGACTTTGCTATCACCAGCAACATCCCCTATACGTATCACATGGAAGCTGTTAACGAGCTCCCCTCTGATCATCTCCCCATCTTGTATACCCTAGAACTTAATCACTTTTCTCTTAACCTCCCCGTCAAACTTAAGACCGACTGGTCAAAGTTTAAAAATCTTCTTCGTCGTAATCAGCTCCCTCTCCCTGATACTTCGGACTGGAACACGGACCTCGCGGATGCGGAGATAGAAAATCTCGAAAATATGCTTCGAGAAACCTATTCTCCATCCTTGAGGCCAAGGTCAGTCACTACAAGCTTCCCCCGGGTATACAAGATTTGATCAGAGAAAGAAATCGCACCCGCAAGGAGTGGCAGGCCAGTAGAGATCCTGACCTTAAACGTGAGCTGAACTTCCTCAGGGCGCAAGTTCGCTCACGGCTTAAGGCCTTTTCTAGTGCACGATGGAACACCTATGTTGAGTCCCTAATGACTCGGGACAACACCATTTGGAGGGCAACCTCACGTATTCGTAGGCAGAAAACTTACATACCGGCCCTTAATGGCCCAAACTGCAGGGCAATTTCAAATGCACAGAAGGCTGAACTGCTTGCAGACAGTCTTAGAAGTCAGTTTGAACCTCACCACAATGTAATCGATCCCCGGACGGTTGCATTGGTAGAGCCCACGGTTGAACAATTTATCTCCACACCTTCTCCTAACACGCTCAGAAAACTTGAACTTCCTGACATCGCCCCCTATATTCTAAAACTGAAGAGTAACAAAGCCCCTGGGAGAGACCAGATCTCTACTAACAAGCTCAAAACCCTCTCTAATTTCTATCTTCAGTATCTTGTCTATCTCTTTAATCAGCTCATTAAATTAAATGACTTTCCGCGGGCTTGGAAGGTGGCAATTGTACCCCCCCTCCCCAAGCCCGGCCTCAACCATTCTGTACCTTCTAATTATAGACCTATTTCTCTCCTTTCCTGCATTTCTAAAATCTTCAAGTATGTCTTGGTGCAGCATCTGGATGAGTTCTACAGCCTTAACAACGTCATTATTCCTGAGCAATATGGGTTCAGGAGTAGACACTCTACCCAGCATCAAGTGCTTAGGGTTGTGGAACTCATACATGAGGCTCGCACCAAGCATCTCAACACCATTATTGTCTACCTGGATATCCAAAAAGCCTTTGATAAGGTCTGATATCCGGGCTCCTCTTTAAACTAATCGCTCTACATTTTCCTGCTCATCTCATTAAAATTCTTCACTTTTACCTAACGGGACGTAGCTTCACGGTAAGAGTTTCCTCCTCTCTCTCCTCCCCCAGGAATATACTCAGTGGGGTCCCTCAAGGTTTCCTTGTCGGCCCCAAATTGTTCAACCTGTACATTAATGACCTACCACGTTTCCCCGGTGTCACCTTAGGCCTGTACGCCGACGACACAGCCCTGATTGCACAACACAAGCATACACATGTCTTGCACGAAACTCTTCAATCTTACCTCGACAGTTTGACGCAATGGTTGACTAACTGGAGAATCAAAGTGAATGTCAGCAAGTTTGCCGCCGTCAGTTACCCATCCCCTCGCCGAACCCCCTCCACTAACTTAACAACTCTGAACGATGAACCGATTCCCTGGCAAACTAACTACAAGTACCTTGGTGTGTACTTGGATTCCAATCTCACGTGGAAACTTCACATTTCTAACATCTGTCAGAAAGTGAAATCTGCACTTTACCAGCTTCGCCCCCTTTGGGCTGGAAACAGCCGCCTGTCAACGAGAAATAAGTCATTGCTGTACAAGTCCTGCATACGTCCAATTATGACGTACGGATCCCCGGTCTGGGGAACCGCAGCTGAAATTCACCTACGGAAGTTTCAAGTTATGCAAAACAAAGCACTTCGTATGTTTATCAGGTTTCCAACCTAGGTCGGGCTTGAAGTTCTGCACAGAGATCTCAATATTAGGCCTTTTTTAGACTACATTCAAAAACTTTCTCAAAATTTTTTCAGAGATCTCAGTAGAGTAAATAATTCTACGCTAGACAGTATCCCGCGGTATAACCCGACACACCCTAAGGCGCGAAAGCGCCCCTGGGCGTTAGTGGGGCACAATGGATGCTTTTCTTCGGCCTCCTAAGCGGAGACGGCTCGTCTAGCATTGTTTTATATCTGCTCTCCCTCTTTTATTACGAACTCTTGCTAACTCCGTGGCCCTCCCTAGCATTTAGGAGTTTGCGATTTATCGACGAACCGTTTTCCTTTTTTGTTATGGACGTCCCCCCCCCCCCCCCCGTCTCAAGCTCAAGGCCCTGCGTTCCTAGGGACGCGCTTATCCCCCTCCTTCCTTTTCACTCTCGCTAGGTGCCTGCTTGGGCTCTAGCATACCTTTCCCCTTCTGTAAAACTTGGCATGGGGCTCGACTTCGGTCGTCGCCCTCCCCCCAAACAAAGCTCTGATGTTTCTCTTAACTTATGCTTCTCTTTCTTAGTACTTTTTTTCTCTTCGCCCGGAGTTTAAAGGGGGAATCCTTTCCCCTCCTGGGCACTCCGTATACCCCGTCCTTGAGACCTTTTGCAAAATAAACCCCCACACCTAGGCAATGCTTAAATTGCCTGCCCAGTGCTGTCAATCAGTTTGCTTTTGTTGCAATGCAGATAGGATGGTGTCTGGAATGTGTCCTTCTCGGTCTTTCTGAGGCATACGTATTCCATTATGCTCAATTCTACTAATATCACAATAAATTATAAGACTGATATAAAAATATGTATCCTTTTCAGATACCGTTATTCTTTGAAAATACTTCCAAAAACTTATTTAAATGTTTCGTTTTCAAGTTGATAGCAACTTAGTGCCGCCGATGCACTGAATGCATTTGGCTTCTTTGTTTAATTTAAACTATTTTGATATCATTAACATCCATAATGTAGTTCAATTTGCCAACTTTCTCAATAAACATATACCATCACTGTTCCTTAATAAAAAATCTGATGTGGCCAGTACATGACTTTCCTTACATAATGCAATAAATTTATTACTTTTACTGTAAAAAAAATCTGATGTGGGCAACACATGACTTTCCTTATATAATGGAATGGGTTTACTACTTTTAAAGCACAAAAAAAAAGGTTATTTTTATAGTAGATACTTATATTCTTTCCAAGATATTGAATTTTCGTCAGTGAGTCGTCATTTTCATTGATTTAGGGTCATTTTTATTTATTTGGAGAGATTTTCTTAAATTTGGCAACATTTAGAAAACACGCCAAGTTGGCGACATTCCGTCAAATTCGTCGCCAAAATCTCGCTAAGCGTTATGGATGGAGAAATAAGTTATTCTTATAGCAAATAAATCGGCGTTCAAGTACAAAAGTATTACTCAAAGTACCTTTTCGCATGAATGGAAGGAGCTAGAATCACGCGAATAATGTACCCAATTTATCGCATGACGTTACATATGAAAAGTAAACATGTTTCTCCAAAGTTTTTTTTTTTTAATTTATGGGATTTTTTTATAAATTTATTTGAAAAATGTGCAATATCTCGAGAACGGTTCATGCTAGCTTTTTAAAGTTTATGTCAATCGTTTTCTAAGGAAACATTACATAAGAAATGTACATTTGCGCAACTTTATTAAAGGTTTTGATTTTTTCAAAATTTCACTCGAAAATTTAGGGGGTTTTGAACATTCGATTACGTTTAAAAACAACAGGCTTTCAGTATTCACGAATTGTGATTTTTATGCCGAATTTCATTCGAATCGCTCCATTCATTCGTGAGATATCGTCTCCACAGACACACAGACATCACCTAAAAAATATTTGATTCGTGATCAGGGATGCTTGAAACGTGCTCTCCCGTCGAAAACTTGAATTTAAATTTTTGACCCCGTCACAATACTTTCCTTATACATCATGTATATAAGGAAATACAATGCTCAAATCGCCGCAGCAAACCGAACGTTAAATCATAGGTTCCATTAGCAGTTTTATCACTGTTGCCATACAAAAATAAACTCTTAAAACATGTAGGACATCGGTAAAAAGTCAATTAGTCCATACGCAAAAGCATTTCTTTCATTTCAGTTCTTTCCAAATATTATTTCTAACATCCTCCCCCTTTTGAGTCGACCTTGGAGGACTCAAAACCTCAATAGCATTGTGAAGGCCCAGTCTCTGGGGGATCTTGATGACACGACCGGTTCGAGACACACGAGGCAAGAGTGAAGAAGTTACGGGCTGTTCAGATTTGGGACTCTCCTCCTTCAAAGTATCTGATGCAGGTGCAACCTCCTTCGTAACCTGCAAAAAACAATCTAAAGAATCGTTAGAATGTAACTCAAGGGGATAAATTCTATGGATAGGTCTCGTCAGAACACCATTTAGCGTTTTTAGTTTAACAGTTCGTACTTCACCATCCTTGCCAGGTATCAACTGCATTACTTTGGCAAATGGCCAATTTAAACGTTTTTTACAGCCATCGCCAATCAACACTATTTCCCCTAACTTTACTCTGGGATGATGAACTTTTTGAATCTGTCTCTGAATCAGCTAACTAAGATATGCTTGTCGAAAACGTCTTCTCAATTCTTCTAAGAGTTTCATTCGGTATCTTATTCCTTTGCGACAGTGCTTCGCATCGACTTGATCAATATCAGTTACTTTGGATTCCGAGTTTTCAAGCAAAAACATAGCCGGTGTAAGCGGACATAAATCTTCGGTGTCTTCAGACAGATAGGTCAGCGCACGGGAGTTCATGATCCATTCGCGATCGCACAAGATTGTGTTCAGCTCTTCAGAAGATAAAACAGCTCTTCCTAAAGTTCTTTTAAGAAGTTCCTTTAAGGGTGCGTGACCTTTTCCCTTAAAATAGTTCCCTTAAAAGTTCTTTTAAGGGTGCGGTGAGTGCGTGACCACCTGGGAACACCGCGTGCTGTTGGCACATTTCGGACGCGGTAGCCCGGTGATTTGTACGCTGGATTTGCACGCTGCCACAACTGCCGTGTTCATGCGGAGTACGATCACGTTAAACATGTGGGTCCGAAAATCCTTCCGAGAGGTTGGTGGTAGGGGAAGGAGGATACGGTCCCTGTGAATGCCTACCCCACTGGGTTCCGGTCTAAATTGGGTGGCACTTTCCGGCCGTCCAAACGGTTACCTTACACCTTTCTGGTAGGTCGGATGGTCTGGATCTCAACAAGAACAACTATATTCTTTTGTGTTTTCCTTTTAGCAAATAATCCCCTAAAACCGGTTCCTATATATTACTCATTTCATAGTAGGGGGTGGGGAAGCACGTGCAAATAAACATTGAGTTTTTGATTTTCCAGAGCGGTTTTTATTAGATTTAGCATTAGTCCTGCAATTTGCCCTTTTTGCAACTAACCAACACTCCCATACAATGTATCTGCTTGTAAAATTTAATACTGGTAATTACATTGACTTTTGAGTTATCATATCCTCACTGCGCATGCATACACATCTATACATACTAACTGCCAAGTGTCCGTTTGTCTGTCTGTCTGTCACACTTTTTCTACGCATGATAATTGGATGCCATCGTTGCAACAAACCGGTTCGTGTGACTTCGGCATTGGTGCAGGTGCTTCGATCAACTTTTAGTGATGTCATTGTAAAATAGACAAGTCTGGGATCTACAACTGCAGGAAAACGAAGTGGTAAAGGGCTGAAACTTATAGATCACAACCTTCAAACTCGAAAGAGGGTGGTGCTGAAGAATCGCAAGGCTTCAGTGGCAACAGTCACTGGTGAGTTCCAAAATGCGTCTGGCGTCTGTAGCACCAGGACTGTTCGTTGATAGCTAAAAGAAATAGGTTTCAAGGGTCGTGCAGCCGGTCACAAGTCCGACATCAGCACGGTCAATGCGAAACGTCAGTTGCAGCGATGCGAAGCTCACCGCCATTGGACTGTGGATCAGTGGAAACAAGTACTTTGGAGTGATAAATCCCACTACACAGTCTGGCAGTCCGACGGACGCGTCTGGATTTGGCGGATGTCAGGCGAACACTCCCTGCCCGAGTGTATTGTGTTACATAGTGTTTTTCAAAATATGTAACATTCTGAAGTTTGGAGAGGAAGGCGACCTGCATAGGACGGTCCCTAGTCCTTTCACAAATATGTATAAAGTTCCCCTTTGGCCACCTGCATCGGAGACGAACACTGGACTCGGACTCCATGACAGTGGGGGGCCACATTCAAAATGGAGGAAAGCTCCACGGGTGGTAAGCGGACGTCGGGGAGCAGGGGTCACGCCTGAGCGTGGGACCTCGACCAGCTACAGCGATAATTCAGGGGCCTCTAGCTAAGCCCTCTATCGAGGCCCAGTCACTGGAAAAAGAGTAACATTAAACCTTCCAATAATATTGAGGGGGCTTAAACTTCTGAACAAATCAGGTAAGAGAGGGAGGAGAGTTTGACTTGGTGATTTTTCGAGAGAGAGAATTTTGGTGTTGAATTCGAGAGTGCCTCTTGAGAACTCGGTGTGTGAAGTTATACAATATTCGCCGGAGCGAGATGATCCGCCGGGTCTTCGTCTTACATCGCACTGGAGCTCGCTGGAACAAGAGCCGAAGGTAAGCCTTTGGCTTCATGCATTACTCAAACTTGATATTTTCTCTCTCTCTTTCTCCTCTCTTTTAATTCTCTCTACATGAAGAGATTAGTAGCCTTGCATTGTGGCCCAAGCCAAATGCGTTATTTTAAAAGTCACAAATGGAGCTATGATAAAGTGAATGGTCGGGCTTTCAGAATATGTATTTTTGTACTTTATAATGCTTTGGAAATTTAAAGAACAGATAATCTTTGAAGTGTGTAATTACATTAATGCTTGAGAATTGTGATTATGATTATGATAGAATTAGTGATTTACATTGTGTTACAGTTTAAGGGGGCAATTTTTAAGCTCATGTTTACACCGGAATATTGTAGTAAAGGAACGGATTAATTATTTTCATGTTTTAATGTTAAATTTTGTAAATAAATTGTTGTTTGTTATTTTAAATCTAATCGGTGTCCTCATTTCCAAATCTTTTAATTACTTCTTAATTTTCAGGTTAAATTATACGACACGGTAGCCGTTAACTTAATGATCAATGAACATTTTTGGTATTTATCGCGCCCAAACCGGGCATGTGGGATAAAGCCACGCAACTTATTATGACAGCTGTAAAATTTAGTGCCCGTGGCGTCAAGGTTTGGGGCCGTTTTTTAGTGATTCCGCCTGGGCCCCTTAGTTCCTGTGGCGGGAAACATGAACTCTGCGATGTATGTTTACATTTTTGACAACTCTGCACTTCCAACTCTCGGCAACAGTTCGAGGAAGGATCGTTTCTGTATAAGCAGGGTAACTGTTTTGCCCAAACAGCGAAGGCTGTGCGGACGTGGTTTGTAGAGATGGCTGTTGAAAAATTAGACTGGCCTTTACAAAGTCCAGATCTGACTCCCATTGAATACCTCTGAGATGAATTGGAACTCTTAACTCGCGCCAGGCCAAATCGCCCATCTTCCATGGCTGAACTCACTACAACTCTCATTGCCGAATGGAAGGCAATTCCTGTTGAAATATTTCAAAAGCTGGTGGAAAGTCTACCCAGAAGAATGTAAGCTGTGAATGATGCAAAAGGTCGCCCAACTTTCTATTCTATTAATATGTGCAACATGCCTTTCTGATTTCACAGCGATATGTGTCCGGATACTTGTGGCTATGTAGTATTGACTTATAGTACGAGACAACGAGACAAAATCTAACAGAGCTGGATTTTTTACCTTCCCGGTGGAGGAGAGGTTCGAGAGAATTAAATTTTCCGAAAAATCTTTCTCGACCATTTTGAAGCTCCGCAGCAATTTTGTATACATATAGTAATCGACCATGCGACAGAACCTTAGCCAATCTTCGATTAAGATGATTTTAATCAACGCACAGCGTCACATATTGTTAAACAAAATAAAACTTAATATAAGAGTTGTAACTTTATTTCTTACCCTGTTACCGTCCCTGTGTCTTTGACAGACATACAATACTAGTGATAATATAGAATCACGAAAATGCGGATATAGCAACTATTAACAAAGTACTAATTATTTCCTATTCTCGCAAATAAAAAAATCTGCTGTGGGCACCACATGACTTTCCTTATATAATGTAATGAATTTACTACTTTTACAGTAAAAAAAATAGATTTTTCTTATAGTCGATACTAATAGTTTTACCAAGATATTCAATTTTCGACAATTAGTCGTCATTTTTATAGATTTAGCATCATTTTTATCCATTTGGCGAGATTTTCGTTAATTTGGCAACATTTCAAAAAGTCGCCAAGTTGGCGACATTCCGCCAAATTCGTCGCCAAAATCTCGCCAAGCGTTATGGACAAAGAAATAAGTTAGTCTTACAGCAGATAAATAACTATTGGCGTTCAAATACAAAAGTATTACTCAAAGTATATTTTTCATGAATGGAACGAGCTAGATCCACGAGAATGATGTCATCCAATTTATCGCATGGTATTACATATGAAAAGTGAACATGTTTCTCAATAGGAAATATTTTTTTTTAATTTTATATGACTTTTTGATAATTTTTATGAAAAATGTGCAATATCTCAAGAACGGTTCATGTTAGCGTTCTAAAATTTACGTCAATCGTTTTCTAATGAAAAATTACATAAGAAATGTCTATTTGCGTAACTTTATTCGTGGTTTTGATTTTTTGACGATTTTTTCAAAATTTCATTCGAAAATTTAGAGGGGTTCCGAACATTCGATTGCGTATAAAAACAATAGGCTTCCAGTGTTTACGGATTGTGATTTTTGTACCAAATTTGGTTTAAATCGGTCCATTCGTTCGTCAGTTATCGTCTCCACAGACTCACTGACACACACACACATACTTTCACACACACACACACATACTTTCACACACACACACAGACATCACTTCAAAAATGTTTGATTCGTGATCAGGGATGCTTGAAACGTGCTCTCCCGTCGAAAACTCGAATTCGAATTTTCGACCCCGTCACAATACTTTCCTTATACATTATGTATATAAGGAAAGTAAAAATTTCTGCAGAATCTGTTTATTTTATTATCCAAAAACAAACAATTAAAAATGATTATTTCCACTTAATACTGATATTTTGATCTAGTAGTAACATTTCGCAGCTCTCACAGTGCATCATTTCTCTTGTATTGGGCGATTAGAAACTCAAATACCACACATTTTTTTTCGGGATTTCGGAAGATATAAATTCCGGAAATATATTTTCAGAAAGTTTCAAACTCCTAGAATGAAATTAATCCATAAACTTCTGAGAAGAGTTCGATAGATCCTTCTCGGATGGAAAAAAAATATTTATAAATATTTCATGGAGGAGTAAGTCTACCAAAAGATCATCGAGTGCACAAAATGTTTCAAACTACACATATCCAGGATCTTAGAGTTTTATTTAAGATTAATTATTCTGTTCATGAATTTCTATAATACATTATAGTTAAAACCACAAAACTCGTCGATAGGAAGTGCTCCTAATCTTGAAATCTAGATTCAGTGCAACCAGCATCGATCAACCTGTTTTACTCTCTTTAGAGCTCACCATAACACAGTGAAGAAGGCCCAGGCCGCCCGACTCACCCGAGAGTATGAGCAGCAAAGTGAGCGGCCAGACCATAACACAGTGTAGAGTTAACAGTAAGAAAATTTTCAATGCGCAGAAAATCTGCAGTCCTCTGCAGTGGCTAACTACTAAGGTCAGTTGTACACGCAGTTGGCATCCAATGTAAAGAAGAACTCGTAATGAACGAGACTGTAAAACCAAGCATTCACAAGACTGAAACCAATAGATCGATACTCGTGGCTGTACTGGTAGCATGATTCCCAGCTTTAGAATGCCTTCTAACGTCGTTTTCTGCGGCTAAAAACTTAAATGTCGAATATGAAGAATAATGTCACGCTTCAAGTGTGCCTGTTTGACGTACTTTCACTAGAACATAATAACTGAAAGAAATCCAAGTCATAAACTGGTCGACACTTTTGAATTAAGAAGGAAAATCAAATCAATCATCCAATAGGGGTTTGCTTTATAAGATTAGCAAATTACTGCTGCATGGTAAGGCATTAATTGAAGTTTTCTGCTGTATTTATTATTTATAGGAGTTCGTCAGATTTTGGCCTAGATTTTTTGGGCTTTTCACATCAATAAAAATTCCAACGATGTGGTTAATGATATGTCATACATCCTATTTCTCCCAGTTACAACTTGACCATGTTTTAACTGTTTTCCTCTCAGTTTTTCCTCTACTTTTTATGCCCATTCTTTCCTATTTTTCGCGCCCTTTTATTTCTGGTACTTTCTATTCTCCTCCGTTCTTTCGCTGAATGGCACTTTCATTGTTGTATGTAAGCAATCGCTACCATGTAGAAAATTCATTTGGAGTGCAAATTTTGGCTTGCTCGCGCTAAAGAAGAGAACCCATAACGCGTTTTCGGAACTAACATCTATTTTTCACATTTTAATTGAACAACGTTTTAAGCTGTGATCAAGTTATTTATTACGAACAAAACTATTTCATCACTGACCGTTATACTAAAGACATGATTTTGAGGTATTATGTTACATTTGATAGCACAGAAAGCATTCTTGTGTACTAAACACATGCTTAGACGTTATTACACTATTTTATTTAAGTTGGTGCCTCTGTTTGTTTGGGTCAAATCTTGAAATCAATTCTTAACCCACATCTACCAAGCCGATTTTCTTGAAATTTTACACATATACATATTTGCGATGACAATATAGCATTTCATCAAAGAACAACATTGGCGTCCTTGAACGCCAATGCCTGCAAAAGGGGGATCGAACTGTTTGGGATAGGGAATGTCAAATATCTGTCATTTTGTGAGGTTCTGCGTTTGGGATTGAAAGGACGCCAATGTCTGCAAAGGGCAATCGAATTGTTTGGGATAGGGTATGTCAAATATCTGTCTTTCTGAGAGGTTCTTCGCTTGGGATTGACGATGTTCCACCCGTAAGCAAAAGGTTAAGGTCGTAAGGAAGTGAATAAGTAAAACACATTTTGTGCGAGCGATAAGGAAAACTGGAGCAAGGTATGCAAGCACAAATAACACAAGAATGCAGCATACAGCTGTTTCGAGGATACGCTAAATCCCTGCAAGGTAACTAACAAACCCGAACTCCAAAAGAGGAATGGGTGTAGGGATCGCTGTAGAAATTGCTAAAACAACATGGTTCTCGTTAGACAACGTTAGACAAATAAAAGATTCTGAAGTTATGGGCTGAAGTTACTCAACTCGATAAATAACAAGGAAGATAAAATCCTCGTGAACTAAATTATAACTCTCTGAATCTTGAAAATATGATGTACAAAAGCCTCTAGAACATCCTTCAAAACTATCGAAAACGAAGTATATCGCGAGTTGTTCGAGAAGTCTTGTCCACTATATGAAATAGCGGAAAGAAAACATATTTCAGTGTCGAAATCTAAAATTATAGCAGCTGTAGCAATATATACCAATAACTTCGTACTTTCAGTTTAAGAAATAAAAAGTATCTTTTTTATCGACTTTACGGCATAAAACTAAACACTTGCAGTGAACTAAAAGTAAAATGTCATAGAACTTCCCTCAGCGTACTTTTGGAGCAACGAAAAAAAAATTCTGTTATGGTGGATTCTTGTACGATTTTAATAAAATACAAAATATCCAGAGACTGGTGGCTCATCTATGATTTGGTTAAACTTAGATTAACACGGTAAATACACCTGATGTGCAACGCATGTGACTATCCTTATATAATGCAATGAATTTTCTATTTTTCAGAGTGAAAAAATGATGTATAAGATCTACGGCACAATGTTTTGAATACTGAAATATACATTTAGCGCTCTTCCGGATGACAACATGTGAAACTATTTATATGTACCAATTAACTTATACAAGGTAGGATCAAAAAGTTCGAAGACTGTGCTGATATCTCCAACCCTTATTGGAGGAGAGGGGAACTATTTTACCATGGTGTAGAGGCATATGTGACATGAAATGTGAAAAGGCAGATGTAGGTCCGCAGTGCAGGGTTTTTCCAGACAAAGCGCGTCAGTGAACTATAGTCGTTCGCGTTCGTCGAAAATGAAAATGGCGTTTGAGGAACAACGTACGAATATCAAATTCTGCCAGCGTTTGGGGAAATCACCGACAGAAACATTGCACCTACTGCAGCAGGTATCGTCATAGTCCCAGTTGCAACCACATGCAGGGACGTGCGGCCATTGATCACGATGCCGGCCCATACCATGATACTGCATGTCGGATATCGGTACCTTTCCTGGATATTTTCTGGACGATAAGCAGTACCATCCGCACGCCAGAGTTGGCGTCTACAATCCGATGACAGACTGAACCTACTCTCATCTGAAAATAGCACGCAAGCCCATTCCTATTCGGTCCCACTGCGATGCTCACAACACCATTCCAAACGGGCGGTACGGCACAGTCTGGACAAGGGACACACATAACAGGTATGCGGACGTATAGTCCTCCTTCTCCCAAACATCTGATTACAGTTTTTTGGGAGATCCGCTCTCCTGTGGTAGCAAGAAACTAATTTGCCACCTGCTGAACTGCGGTGCACAGGTCTCTTTATGCCCATAGGACAATGTACCTATTTCCTGCAGGCGTCGTACTTCTAACACGACCTCTCCCGTGACACTTGCTATACATTCCAGTTGTTTTAAATGCTTGCCACAGCCATGAAACAATGCTGCAGGCGATGTCGAACTCCCTGGCAACATCTGTTAGTTTTTGCCCTTCTTCGATCTTTTCAATAATACGCCCATGCGTAAAATCATCTAAGTGATATCGGGAAGATATACCGAAAATTTTAAGTTCGTCACTTAAGTATTTCCCGTAAAACTTTCACTTGGAACAGCAACTGTCCACACGCTTCCTATCATTTAAATCTCTTATCAACGCTTCGTGACGAACAGGCGTGGAAATGAAAAATTTGCATACTCATACCTCTTCTTACTGCATACTCATACCTCTTCCTACTTCTTACT
Organism: Amaurobius ferox; assembly: GCA_951213105.1. Lineage (NCBI taxonomy): Eukaryota > Metazoa > Arthropoda > Arachnida > Araneae > Amaurobiidae > Amaurobius > Amaurobius ferox. Next base: position 85,274,240 of record OX578139.1, on the reverse strand, counting down.
TTCTAATTTTCCACATTTTGCTTCCTTTCATTTTGTGGTTGCTATGGATGATAGTGTCATTCGACCTTAGCAGTTGCCCAGCAGTGTATATAATATATATATATATATATGTATATATATATATATATATATATATATATATATGTATATATATATATATATATATATACATATATATATATATATACATATATATATATAGATTGATAGATATAGATATATATAGATATATATATGCACTGAAGAGCCAAAACATTATGACCACCTACCTAATATCGTGCTGCTTCACCTCTGGCACGCAAAACAGCTGCAACCCGCCGTGGCATAAATACCACAAGGCCTTGGTAGAGAGCATGAGACAGATGGTACCAGATGTGCAAGCAGCAGTCCCCCAACTCCCGGATATTCCAAGGCGGTGGTGTTTGAGCTCTGAGCTGCCATTCCATGACATCCCAAATGTGCTCTATGGGATTAAGGTCCGGCAAGTTAGGAGGCTAGGACATCAACTGAAATTCATCCGTATGCTCCTCAAAACCACTGTAGCACAATTCCGGCCTTGTGATAGGGAGCGTTGTCCTGCTAGAAGACTCCATTCCCGTTGTAAAAGACTGATGCCATGTAAGGGTGCAACTGTTCAGCAATGATGTTGAGACAGTCCACAGCTTTCATGGTGTGTTCCACCGCAACCAATGGTTCCAGAGACGCCCATGAGAACGTTCTCCAAGTCATAATACCGCCACCTCGGCCTGTTTATGAGCATGTGTCGAGGAATACATGATATGATATGAGCATGTATCGCATGATATGAGCATGTGTCGCATGATATGAGCATGTGTCGAGGACTTATTCACCTGGAAGACAGCGAACTCTGACTCGACCATCAACGTGATGAACCAGATATTGTGATTTATCCGACCAGGCAACTCTGTTCCATTGTTCCATGACCCAGTCACGATGTTTCCGGGCTCACTGGAGGCGTAAATGGCGATGACGCTTGGTTAACAAAGGCATATGAGAGGGGCGTCTGCTGCGGAGTCCCATATCCTTCAGAGTCCGCTGAACAGTGTGCTCTGAAACACTTCTACTAGGATTTGCATTGTAATCGACTGTCAGTTGACCCACTGGCTGTCGCCAATTTTGCTTGACCAAGCGGGACAGCCTCCGACGTCCAGTTTCGTTGATGACGCATGGACGTCCAACGCCTTGCCGTCTAGTGCTGTTTTCGCCGTCATTTATCTACTTTGTATAGGTCCTAACTACGACAGCTCGCGAACACCCGATGAGCCGTGCAGTTTCTGAAATACTCATTCCAAACCGTCGGGCCATCAAGATCTGCCCTCCATCGAACTTGCTTATATCAGCAGCCTCACATCACACACACACACGGAAGGGATAGAATTATGCCTCAGAATCACCGGTAATCGTTAAATACCCTTCCCGCCTGCTCATGTGTCCTCCGCGGCATCCAGACAAGCCCATTCGCACACGGTGGGGGTGGTCATAGTGATTTGGCTCTTCAGTATATATATATATATATATATATATATATATATATATATATATATACATACATATATATATATACATATATATATATGCATATATATATACATATATATATATATGTATGTATATATATACATATGTATGTATGTATGTATATATAGATATATATATATATATATACATATATGTATATACATGTATATATATATATATATATATGTTTGTATGTATATGTATATATATATAGATATATATATAGATAGATATATAATTGAAGAAATTTTATTTTACTTGTATTATATATACCTGAGATTGATCATTAATAAGCACATTCCTATAGTGTTCCAGGAGACATTGCTATTCAAATCATTCTATTAAAATGTTTAATTTAATTCTTCTAAAAAGAAGTATAAGAATCTCTGTTCTCACTATACAGATATATCGTCACAGGCAGATCTGAAGAATAAATTATCCATATCCCGTTTGTCAATAAATATACAGAAAATATACATTTAGATCAACATATGCCAAAATGAAAGCTCTAAAATGCTATTAGAAGGTATACACATACCATCTTTATTCTGTTACAACAATTTGCGAAATACAATATATGAATTTGAAAAATATTTAAAGCAGATGACTCAGAAATTTAAAATAATTATCTCCTTGAGATTTCAGCCCGAAAGTAGTAATTGATGTAATTCAGTCAAAAATGTAATTGCGATAATGTGTATTTTTATATGCATTTCTTAATTATTTAAATCAGAAAACATTTAATAAAAATCGTCTGCTGTATAATCTCATTGGATTTAACCCGGTTGCTTATCAGCATTATACCATTAACACCTTTTAGGTCTAGAATTTCTAGTACCAGATGTTGTCGACATAATAAAATAATTATCTCTCAATTATTATATTATAAATATTATTATTTTTTTTTCACATTTTTGATATGCTATCTCAAAAAGAATAATATTAAGACACTTTTAAAGAAATTCCATGTAAAATAACTTGTCACATTATGGAATTTATCATATTATTATTTTTTTCTAAATGTATTTTCAATCATTTGTGGAAAATGTGGCGAGGGCACTTCCTGTGGCTCTGTTTATCGAATCTGTTGGTAGAATAAATATCTAGCTAGATGACAAAATAAAATGCTGCATAAATAAAAATAGAGACAGCAGACGATTGTTTTGGAAATTGGATTTCATTTTGTCAGTTTAAGCGAGCCTAATATTGGACATCAAACGAGAACTTGATCACCCAGCGCCAGCAAAATATCTAGACAAAAAAACTCGATAAAGTAGCGCCACCTAGTGTGATATAAAAATAATCAAAACTAAAAAAATAATGATAAAAGTGCAGAAATAATTTATTGTTTGTGCGCAAAGTCAAATTCTGTATTCTGGTAGCAAGTTGTTTTTATGCCGTCACAATGCTTTCCTTAAAACTAATATTAAATGCTGCAATGAAAATATTAAATCTTGCAAGGGAAGTAAATAAGACACAATGATTAATGGCTTCGTCCTTTTTATGATGGTTTATATCATTTCTAAATTTCGATTCAATGGTCTACTAAAATGGCTCATTTATGCTCGTCTAACTTAGATATAAACTAATTATCTATCATTGGTCTCAGTGTTATGGTAGTTAATTTTTTCAATTCAGTAGGCATTACTTGATAAATTACTACAGGGAGTTTTTTGACAAATAACCACCATAAGACAATTTCTACAGAAGTAACAAAAATACATATTTTGTAAAAAAAATATCAGTTTATGAAGTACCTAGAAATATCCTTAAGCACCCCAATAACTTTATAAGAAAAGGTCCTTACCATGAGGACACACTTTAGGTCTAGCTCCAGTAAAGTGACCATGCTTAATAGAATACAAAGGATTGCAGTGCCCCTAGAGGAGAATTTAATAAGTTGGGATAACGAACTCGGCAAGACAAATGAAAAACGCCAATTACAAAGTTGCAGAGCATTGACTAAGTGGTAGGAATTGACTCTAGAAACGAACTAAACGCGTATATGAAGGGCAATAAATAACAGCCATACTTAATCGATTTCTGAATGCGTTGCCACGCCACAATACTGTTAAACGTTGCCAAACGATTCAAGGTTGTATACAAATAATGTCAGTGACATGGTACCCATCTGTGAGATAAAAGCTATAAAATAATATACGAATCGACGTATTTACGACTCTTGATAGGACACTACTTATCCGATCAGTATTGGGAGATGGTTGATTTATTTCCTTCCTTATACGCGTTTCGTTCGCTCCTGGTGTCAACTCCAACTCATTAGATATTATAATTTTTTATTGACTTTATTCGTCTATCTCGCTTTTTGCCAAGTTTATCCTCTTAACTTTTTCAATTCTCTGCTTAGAGCTTTGTTTTCATCTGTTTGTCAATGTTTTTCATATATTTGAGGCGCTAATTAATTAAATTCTATTAATCACAATAACATGAAAGTTGTATATCATTGCTTTTTCACGTATATTTTGATTATTTTGAATTTCAACCTTATCGGGCCTGCCTGTTTTGGGATGTTGATTTTGAATTAAAGATATGCTGTATTTTTTTTATTGCGGTCAAATTGGCCGCTGCCCATCGTTCTAGGTAGTTCAAAATATCCGTCGTTTTAGTGTTAAAAATGTTTTACCTTTTGCTTACGGGTGCAACTGCTTCAATCCCAAACGAAGAATCTCTCAAAAAGACAGGTACTTGACATACCCTATCCCAAACAGTTCGATTCCCCTTTGCAGACATTGGCGTCCATGGACGCCAATGTCGTTTACCCTTTGCAGGCATTGGCATCCATGGACTCCAATGCCTGCAAAGGGTGATCGAACTGTTTGGGATAGGGTATGTCAAGTACCTGTCTTTTTGAGAGATTCTTCGTTTGGGATTGAAGCAGTTGCACCCGTAAGCAAAAGGTTAACACTTGAGAAACAAACCTGAAAATTTTATCTTCAGTTTAAAATAAAAATGGAGATCACATTTCTAAAATTAGTAGCGTTAGATTTTTAAAATGAGTGTCCCTTTCCCCTTTTTCTCGAAATTTTATGAAATTTATCAGTCTTTTAAAAATCTGTGGAAAACTTATCAAATTTTTTGAAATTCTGGTTCCTCAGCTCTCTTCGAAACACCTTTAGTTCCCGTTTAAAAAAGATTCGAGATCGCAAATTAAAGATTAAGTAAGGAAATTCGTTTTTCAGGACGGTGTTGATTTTGTCCTCTTTTCAGAAGGATTTTTTTAAATATATTTAAAAATCAATTGAATTTTTCAAAATTTTGAAAGTTTCCTGCAATTCCTCGGATTGAATCTACATTTAGAGAAAGCCCTCGAGGTGCTAGGGCAATAATTAGATTCGAAATAAGGGGGACATACCGACAAATATACAAACAAACAAATAAATATACAAACATTGGTTTTCACGCGTTTAAAGTAAGATATACAAAGCACAATAAACAAAAAACCCTGATATGGGCAGCACATGACTTTCCCTGCGGTCTTAAATTTATTTTCTCTTTGTTTCTTTAATAATTCCTTAAATTGAGTTTTATTGCACAAAATAACGCGCATACTTACTTTAAATTACGCTGAATTTTCACTTCTTATTCAATTTTCGTTTTCATTTGGTAACTGGAAGTATTTTCTAATTCGGCGCAACAAAAATACGAAAAAACTACAATATCGAAGATTTCACTCGAATTTCAAAAATTTCCATCACGTTCTAGATTTTTCGATGACAGAGCCAGATACAAAGTTCCGTGAAAATGCATTAATATTTGTGGCAACTTCCGTGCACACAAGAAGGTGACCAGAGGTAGATAGACAGACAGACGGACATTACTCCAAACAAAGTTGAAACGTGTTCAGGAGATCTTAAAACATATATTGGCATCAGAGTATCGAATTTGAAAATGTTCGTGAAAACAATACTTTCTCTACACTGTATTACATAATATGAGAAAGTAAATATCAATAGATATTATAAATACATCATTTAAGATCATAACTCATGCCGCTGCACGAAATCATAATAACATAACATATAATAACACGAAATCATAAGATCATAACTCATGCCGCTGCACGCGCATTCATAATGTTACGCGATTGTTTTATTACTTTCCTTATATACATAATGTATAAGGAAAGTAGTGTGACGGGGTCGAAAATTCGAATTCGAGTTTTCGACGGGAGAGCACGTTTCAAGCATCCCTGATCACGAATCAAACATTTTTAAAGTGATGTCTGTGTGTGTGAAAGTATGTGTGTGTGTGTCAGTGAGTCTGTGGAGTCTGTGGAGACGATAACTGACGAACGAATGGACCGATTCGAACCAAATTTGGTACAAAAATCACAATCCGTAAACACTGGAAGCCTATTGTTTTTATACGTAATCGAAAGTTCAGAACCCCCCTAAATTTTCGAATGAAATTTTGAAAAAATTGTCAAAAAATCAAAACGGCTAATAAAGTTACGCAAATAAACATTTCTGATGTAATTTTTCATCAGAAAACGATTGGCATAAATTTTAGAACGCTAACATGAATCGTTCTCGAGATATTGTACATTTTTCAAAAAAATTATGAAAAAGTCACATAAAAAAAAATTCCTATTGAGAAACATGTTCACTTTTCATATGTAATACCATGCGATAAATTGAGTAACATCATTCTCGTGGATCTAGCTCGTTCCATTCATGAAAAAATATACTTTGAATAATACTTTTGTATTTGAACGCCAATAGTCATTTATCTGCTGTAAGAATAACTTTTTTCTTAGTGCATAACGCTTGGCGAGATTTTGGCGGAATGTCGCCAACTTGGCGACTTTTTTGAAATGTTGCCAAAATAATGAAAATCTCGCCAAATGGATAAAAATGATGCTAAATCAATGAAAATGACGACTAATTGTCGAAAATTCAATATCTTGGAAAGAATATTAGTATCTACTATAAGAAAAACCTATTTTTTTACTGTAAAAGTTGTAAATTCATTACATTATATAAGGAAAGTCATGTGTTGCCCACATCAGATTTTTTTTAATTAAATTTACATGAAAATATCACGTCACGGAACCTCTGGAATACTGTCGGGGAACACACTTTGAAAACCCTGACTTAGAGAGTGGGCTATGGAAATATATGTTTTCCTTAGTTACATACATAATATATGAGTAAAATTTATGTAAAAATACAAGTTTCTAAATCAAGAGGTTGATTGACCTTTTGCTTACGGGTGGGACAGCGTCAACCCCAAACGAAGAACCTCTCAGAAAGACAGGTATTTGGCATACCCTATCCCAAACAGTTCGATCACCCTTTGCAGACATTGGAGTCCAAAGTTGGATCGAACTGTTTGGGATAGGGTTTGTCAAATACCTGTCTTTCTGAGAGGTTCTTCGCTTGGAGTTGACGCTGTCCCACCCGTAAGCAAAAGGTTAATACTGTTGATTCAGAGCGTGAATGCGGTGAGTCTTTACCATGCAGATTACTTACGGTAAAGACTGCATTCACTCTTATTACCTTACTTATCAGTTCACACCCTCATCATTATGATTTGTTTAACGGAAATGAAAGTGAAAGTCTAACTAACAAAACTGATAATGAAACAAAGAATGAAACAACCAGATAGATCTCAAGTAATCCGTTCATCCTTGACGGTTTCTTATCTCGCCGATGCACGTGCGTTGCTTCGCTATCGAGAGTACAGTTTGAACAAGATCTTGCTTTGTGAAAGATAAATATATTTAAACCCATACCTGTAGTGACTCATTTCAGATAGTATGACTTTTTCCTATCATTTCATGCGTCGCCACAAATTTATGTACAAATTCAGAGTATAAAATTTTTATTTATGATTGCCCATCATCGTATCAAAAAGAAAAAAAAATCTGATGTGGGCAGCAGATGACTTTCCTTATATAATGCAATAAATTTACTACTTTTACAGTTAAAAAAATGTTATTCTTATAGTAGATAATTATATTCTTTCCAAGATATTGAATTTTCTTCAATGAGTCGTCATTTTCATTGATTTAGCGTCATTTTTATCCATTTGGCGAGATTTTCGCTAACTTGGCAACATTTAAAATTTCTACTTTATTTAAACATTTAAAATTTCTACTTTATTTAAACATTTAAAATGGCTACATTCCGCTAAATTCGTCGCCAAAATCTCGCCAAGCGTTATGAATGGAGAAATAAGTTATTCTTACAGATTAATAAGTTATTCTTACAGATAAGTTATTCTTCTCTCTGACTATTGGCGTTCAAATACAAAAGTATTACTCTATCTTTTCTAGTGAATGGAACGAGTTAGATCCACGAGAATGATGTCACTCAATTTATCGCATGATAGTACATATGAAAAGTGAACATGTTTCTTAACAGTTAATATTTTTTTTTAATTTACGGGATTTTTTTATATATTTATTTGAAAAATGTGCAATATCTCGAGAACGGTTAATGCTAGCGTTCTAAAGTTTATGTCAATCTTTTTCTATGGAAAAATTACATAAGAAATGTCTATTTGCGTAACTTTATTAAAGGTTTTGATTTTTTGATGATTTTTTCAAAATTTCAGTCGAAAATTTAGGGGGGTTCTGAACATTCGATGGTATTTTAAAACAGTAGGCTTCCAGTATTCAGGTATTGTGATTTTTGTACCAAATTTCATTCGAATCGCTCCATTCGTTCGTGAGATATCGTCTCCACAGACTCACTGACACACACACACACACAGACATCACTTCAAAAAGGTTCGATTCGTGATCAGGGATGCTTGAAACATGCTGTCGCGTCGAAAACTCGAATTCGAATTTTTGACCCCGTCACAGTACTTTCCTTATACATTATGTATATAAGGAAAGTAATTATAATGGGCAGCATATGGCTTTTTCAGCATAATTCAATGACTTTACTTCCTTTACGGCGGAATAATAATGCACAGAATACAAAACTGTATATTACACATGTTTATACATTAACATTTGACACTTTTCTCGATGACCATAAGTCTATTTCGAAGTACACAATTAACTTGTATTTCTGGCAAACCAAACCTCGCAATTAGGAACACTAATATCATAAAATTCAAATTTTAATAACGTTTTTCATATATCAATATTCTATTCCACTTTTCTTTATTTAGTTTGAAAGTGTGAATCTCATTAATATGACAACCCTTTGATATAGACGAACCAATAGACGAACCCAATAGACGAACAAACAAACAAAACCCTTTTATTACTCTAGATTTCGCTATTATTAATAAGTGTATTCTCTCAATAAGTGTATTTGAGTATTATCGTGTTAAGCCATATATTTTTTTAAAAATTTAGAGGTAAGAAGTAAAATAATTTCACATAAAATGTTCCTATAATAAAATAAATATAACATATATTATGTAGTAGAAATAAATATAGTATAAATAAAATAATTTCATCTAAAATTCTCCTCTTGACGTCACTTCCTTTTATATTATTTAAATCCTACTCCCCCCCCCCCTCTTCAATTAAACAGCAGAAATCCCTCCTAAATATTTATTTATTTATTGTTTACAAAATGACAAGAGTTTGACAATTAAGCCATTAGCCTTCTTGCTTACCAACATCTCTGAACAATACAATCAAAACCATTAATAATAATTTAATAGGATGTTATATTACTTTAAACCAAAAATTGTTTTATTGTCTTATTTACCTTACCAAACCAATTAAAATATAATTAAACTTGTAATCAAATTCTTCAATTTGGTTTCTATTGTACTTCAAATGATAAAAGTCGATGATTACGAATGAACATTTCGCTAATTAATTTCTTACCAAACAGAAAAGTATTTTGATAAAGCCCATAATGTGGTATAATATAATGGATACTACGAATAATAATAATGAAAATAAAAGCATGTTAATTAAACCGATAATTCAGGTAAAAGTATTGATTACTGATAATAATAAATGAAAGTTAAAATATTTTGATAAAGCCGATAATTTAAGATAAAGTACACTAAAAATGTCCATGGAATTTTCTGAATTTAAATGGCACAGTTAGAAAAGTTGGTTGTTTTCTTTGGGAAACAACAACATTCTACTCATAGCTCTGTAGTTATCCTAAAGAGTAGATGGAGTCTTCTGATCTCTCACAATACTAGAAATCCGGGGGTAACATCTCACGCTGAACTTTTACTATAACCTCGTTGTTTAAACGAGAATGAGTCAAAAATACTCTCTGATTGGCCATTTTTACTTGACATTCTGCTCGTCAACTGTTAATCACTTTATGTCCACGTGTTATTTTCCTACGCTAATGAGATTGACCCTCAGCCACCCGTCAGGAGCATAAATACCGATACCCTTTCTCAATTACTTTGAGGAAGCAGGGGTCATCTGAAAAAAAAGATATCTACTGTTTAGGCCCAACCCACCTAAGAAGCAGCTTTGGACCGTTTTTCAGACTCATGTTATCTATCTATTCTCTAAGATATCTACTTATGGCTCAGCTGGAGCCCCAAAGGTTCATCCTCGGGCTTTCTGATACACAGCCGGTTTAAATTTCAGTCCTGGGAGGGGGTGCTGGTGGAGAACCTAGTGTACATGCTCGTAGTAGTTCGGGGTACATTGTAAACTTTAACTTCTAGTCGATTTCTTGTGAGTCATGTATTTAGAAGAAGAGAACTCTGTGGATATCACAATGTTAAAAAGACTCGACAGCGATGCCTAGCAGACGGTGCTAATGTCAATTAGACCAACAATGGACGGAGCTCTGTAAAATGTAACTACTTAAATGTAATGAGCTTTTTGCATTTTCGCTATTTTCTAAAGATATTGATTATTTATTTTTCAATCATTTTGCAAATAAATAAAGTAATCGGCCTGCTTCTTTATTTTGACGTTTGAATGGATACGTTTATTAAATAAATAAATATTATATTAAATAAATGAAATAAATATCTATAGGGGCTCTAACATGGAGGTAAAAGAGAGGAGTTAAAATTTCACATTAGGAAAACTCCCAATATCGCGTGAGACAATAATTCAGGTGGCGCTGGGATAAGATAAGTAGTCCTGCGTTGCATGATTTCCTATGACGAAAGGCCTAAAATATTTATTTAAGCTGCCAATTTTGTAAAAATAAATTATTAGCGTAACGCAAGTTAGAACTGAAATAATAAAAAATATTTCTACGCATTCAAAATTACCTTTCAATTAATTTTTATCTCCATAGATTCTATACTCTATCCTACAACTATGAAACAATACTAGTTAATTATACTCATAATTAGGGAACCCTTAATTTAACAATAATCAAAAATGCGTATACTAAATAATATACCTTTCGGTTGTGTCAATTAGCAATAGAAGCTACTTTGCTAACACTAGCGACACCTAGATATTATTCTCAAATCATTATGGCATTTTTAAGAGCTTCTTCAATAGGAGTTTTATCTCCTTCTTTTTGACTCCATGGACTTTGACTCCATGGACATCTTCTCCTTCTTTTGACTCCATGGACATCTTCTCCTTCTTTTGACTCCATAGACAAATCACCGATTCCGTCCACTGGGAAATATTTCGTCTGTTTCTGCGGGTTGCAATTTTTCGTAGCACCTAAAATGGTACGTTATCCATTCATTTCTCTTTTTCTAAATCCATGCTGTGAATGAAATAACAATTGTGAAAATGACAAAATACCATTCTAAAAAGCAAGCGTCTTATGCTTTTTTAAACATTTTTTTAGAAAAAAAAATACTTATTTGTAGCTACATTTATTTAATTGAGTTACGAAAATATGTTACAAAAAATGTTTCCTTAATACTATTTAGCTTAAACTTATTTATGCAATTTTTCAAAAAAAAAAGAAATTTGTAATCGAACAGAACAATAATACTTTTATTCATCCATTATGAATGGGATTAAATCGTCTGTTCGTCTAACTGTCTTCATAACAAGATACAATTAATTGAAATATCCTCTACCACTTTTTTTAGATTTTAAATACTTTTTAAGCAGTTTATATTCTTTCTTTTAAAACATTCATATTATTTTTATATCCAAATAATTGGTACGTAAATTGAAAATTGTAATTGAATATGTTCTTAATATTTTCGAATCAATGGTTTTAGTTTTAAAAGAATCGAAATTCACATTCATGAAAGACAGAATTAATTCTTGTTCAATCGATATTTCGCTTCGAGGATAGAATGCGATGATTCACACATAATTGAATAAATAACTGTATTTAGTTTTTACAGCTCTTTTATCGGGCAAGAATCCCATTAGAGTCGTTTGAATGCCACAATTGCAGACTAAGGTTGTTCCTCCTTTTCTCTGTATGTCACGAATTATAAAGAAAAAAAAATACTTTATTAAATATTGCATTGGATTCTGGAAATTTTTTTATTTTATCTCACTTTTAAAACCTTGTGAAAGCTATATATTCTTAAAGTTAATCTTGTTTTCTGAAGTGAGTGTCACAACGAAGTATTAATTTGGTTAATAAACAAAAGTGGATTACATCAATGGTGAATTTAGAGTATTGTCATTACTATAAAAAAAATCTGATGTGGGCAACACATGACTTTCCTTATATAATGTAATGAATTTACTACTTTTACAGTAAAAAAATAGGTTTTTCTTATAGTAGATACTAATATTCTTTCCAAGATACTGAATTTTCCACGATTAGTCGTCATTTTCATTGATTTAGCATCATTTTTATCCATTTGGCGAGATTTTCATTAATTTGGCAACATTTCAAAAAAGTCGCCAAGTTGGCGACATTCCGCCAAATTCGTCGCCAAAATCTCGCCAAGCGTTATACACTAAGAAAAAAGTTATTCTTACAGCAGATAAATGACTATTGGCGTTCAAATACAAAAGTATTATTCAAAGTATATTTTTTCATGAATGGAACGAGCCAGATCCACGAGAATGATGTCACTCAATTTATCGCATGGTATTACATATGAAAAGTGAACATGTTTCTCAATAGGAATTTTTTTTTTTTTTATGTGACTTTTTCATAATTTTTTTGAAAAATGTACAATATCTCGAGAACGGTTCATGTTAGCGTTCTAAAATTTATGCCAATCGTTTAATAATGAAAAATTACATAAGAAATGTCTATTTGCGTAACATGATTAGCGGTTTTGATTTTTTGACGATTTTTTCAAAATTTCATTCGAAAATTTAGGGGGGGTTCTGAACATTCGATTACGTATAAAAACAATAGGTTTCCAGTGTTTACGGATTGTGATTTTTGTACCAAATTTGGTTCGAATCGGTCCATTCGTTCGTCAGTTATCGTCTCCACAGACTCACTGACACACACACACACACACACACACACATACTTTCACACACACACACACACACACACACACACATACTTTCACACACACACACACACACACACACACATACACACACACAGACATCACTTCAAAAATGTTTGATTCGTGATCAGGGATGCTTGAAACGTGCTCTCCCGTCGAAAACTCGAATTCGAATTTTCGACCCCGTCACAATACTTTCCTTATACATTATGTATATAAGGAAAGTAATAAATAAACAAAAGTGGAACACGTCACTGGTTAATTTAGAGTATTATCATTAACATACAAAGTGTTTCAAAATAGAATGATCAGGCTTATACGTGGCTAGTATTTAAGTTTTTAGAGAATACCACACAAAATATTTTTTTATGAAAATAAATTGCTTTATTGCTTTTCAAAATATTCGCCTTTAACATCACTGCACATTTTTATTCGAATAAACTAATTTTCAAAACAATTCTACCATTCAGAAGTTGATATAGTAAAAAACATATGATTTATAACTTTCAACTGCTTCTTCTGAACTGTAAAAATCGTTGGCCACGCATTTTATTTTTGTAATAACTGTTTATTTAGCCCCCTTAGTGAAGAAATTTTGATTACTAAAAAATGTGCATAAATTGAGTTCATTAAAAAATATCTGATGTGGGCAGCACATGACTTTCCCTCCAAACTCAAATTCATTTTCCCTTTATTCCTTTAATAATTCATTCAATTGAGTTTTAATTTCACAAAATAACAAGCATAATTATTTGAAACTACACTGAATCTGCACTTGTAATTCAATTTTTGTTTTCATTTGGTAACTGGGCGTATTTTCAAAGGCAGAGTAACAAAAATGTGAAAACACTAAAATATCTCGAGAACGACTAGTCCTAAAGAATCGGTGGGTGGGTCTTATTCTTTTAATCGCCAAAAACTGCGTATACAACAAGTATTGAATTGATTCATTTGAGCATGCATAGCCTGTCAGTTTAGATTTCGACAAATTTTGCGGGCTATTTCGCAAAAAAAGGCAGGTTCTATTTTTACAAATTATACCAAATCTAATCCGCATCAGAGTAGCCCATAAGGAACTTATTTACCAAATTTTGTGAAATTTAGTCAATTCGTTTTCAGCTAGAGTGGATACATTCGATTTTTGCTGGCCATTTCGCCAAAACGGCAGGTTCTTTTATACCTAATCGTACCAAAATCTAATCAGCACTAGGGTCACTTATAATATTTTATGAAATTTGGTCCATTAGTTTTTGAGGTAAATTGGATACATATATTGCATACACACACACACACACACACGGGGCCGCGGTAGCCCATTGGTTAGCGCGCTGGAGTTGCACTCGGTAGGCCCGGGTTCGATTCCAGCCACTGCCTAAACTGCCGCCGTGTTCATGCGGAGTACGATCACGTTAAACATGTGGGTCCGAAAGTCCTTCCGAGAGGTTGGTGGTAGGGGAAGGAGGGTACGGTCCCTGTGGATGCCTCCCCCACTGGGTTCCGGTCTGAATTGGGTGGCACTTCCCGACCGTCCAAACAGTTACCTTACACCTTTCTGGTAGGTCGGACGGTCTGGGTTTCAACAACAACACACACACACACAAAGAAAGAGAGAGAGACAGATGGACATACACACACACACAGAGAGAGAGGGAGACGTCACGCTAAAAATAGTTTTTACGTGTTCTAGAGGTCCTAAAACGTGTGGATCCGTCATTGATTTGAGTTACGATTTTCAACACGATTCCAATACTTTCCCTATACATTACCATGTATTGTAAGAAAAGTAAAACTTAAAGGTCTAATTGAAAAACTCGTAATAATATCTGTGAGAAAAATTTTTGGGATCCGTATATCAATTAGATAGTAATATGCAGCAAAATCAAGTACGCAAATTACACTAAACCTTCATTTTGCTGAATTCTTTTGAAAATTGCTTGATATAATCATGGCATTTTTGGTGTAAGTCTGTAATTTGTTTTATTCACCATGTTTTGATTTTATGGATACAAATACTAAATTAAAAAATCTGATGTGGACAATACATGTCTTTCCTTATATAATGCAATGAATTTACTACTTTTACAGTAAAAAAAATTGGTTATTCTTACAGCAGATATATTCTTTCCAAGATTGAAATTTCGTCAATTAGTCTTCATTTTCATTGATTTAGCGTCATTTTCACCCATTTGACGAGATTTTCGTTAATTTGGCAGCATTTGAAAAGTCGCCCAGCTGGCGACATTCCGCCAAATTCGTCGCCAAAATCTCGCCAAGCGTTATGGACGGAGAAATAAGTTATTCTTATTGCAGATAAATGACTATTGGCGTTCAAATACAAAAGCATTACTCAAAGTACCTTTTCTCATGAATGGAACGAGCTAGATCCATGATAGTGATGTCACCAAATTTATCGCATGGTATTACATATGAAAAGTGAACATGTTTCTCAACAGTTAATATATATATTTTTTTTAATTTATAGGATTTTTTGATAAATTTATTTGAATATTTGAAATATGTGCAATATCTCGAGAACGGTTCATTCTAATGTTCTAAAGTTTATGTCAATCGTTTTCGAAGGAAAAATTACATAAGAAATGTCTATTTGTGTAACTTTACAGGTTTTGATTTTTTGATGATTTTTTCAAAATTTCACTCGAAAATTTGAAAAAATCAGTTCTGATCATTCGATTGTATTTAAAAACAATAATCTTCCAGTATTCACCATGGAGCTGGCTTCACATTTCTTTGAATTTGTGCGAAACCAATCAATGGGTTCTATTATTTGCAATGGGGACGCTATCCTACCTTAGAAAATGCCTCCTATATAGGCGGGTTCTTTGAGTATTTCACATAAATGCATTTCAATTTTGACAACGTTTCATTCACAGAAGAATTCTCGAAATCTCCACAATCGATTTTCATAAAACTTTTACCCTCTCATACTATAGAATATGGTATAGAGAAAGCATTGTCTTCACGAAAAATTTCGAGATTCTGATTCTAAAATATGTTTCACAACCTTCTGAACACGTTTTTACTATTCTTAGAGTGATGTCCGTTTATCTCTCGCTCTGTGGTACACGATAATTACCACAAATATTAAGGGATTTTCACAAAATTAAACCTAGAAAAAGAAAAAAAAATTTAATTCGATCGAAAACTTCGAAATTTATTCCAAATTTTATATTTTCTTAACATGGCAGAATAGGACAAAATTTGACATAATGGACAATTTCGGCCTCTTTTTTTTATTTTTTTATTCGATTCGAAATGTTGAAAAACAGACAAAAGTATAAATTTTTTTATTCTCCGAGCTGTATTTCATGTTTTATTAGCAATCAAAGTTCGCCTTTCTGACTGTGGCGGGAAAACGGCCCATTTTGGCGCGCACGGAATGACGTCACAAGGTCGTCCGCGGCTCGCGTCTTTGAGAATTGGTGCATAAGTTTGGTTACATTCGGAAAGTTCCGATAATTATAATTGTTTCTTCCGTTCCAAACTGCTGAATAGTTATAAGTATTGTATTGCTCCAATGTGCCCGACTACTAGTTTTACATCATTAGATAAAATATTTATATCTGTGCTAAAAATGAGGTTTTTCGTAAAAAATAGTGTGAAGCGCAGAAGGCTAGATTGTAAACAAAATTCACCACTGTCATTAAAAACTGTCATTACGTATGTTATGATAATAAATCAGTGACTGTATAATCCGATTTTCAAAGCCTTTTTATGAGAAGTTATTTCTTTATGATTTAATAAACTTTGAAAATCTACTACTGGTGTCCACTACTGATTCGACACTCTATTTTCAGTTTTGCTATTACGGATCAATTTAAAGCCAGATTCAAAGTGGATTATTGACTTTGTACCTGGTTTAGTGTGTGTTGTTCGCAGTTAATTCAGAGAATATAAAAAATTCCGTGCACAAAAAATTTTTATACCAGTATACTGCTGTGAGATGTTGCAATTTAGTATTTTCATTAAGTACATGTGCTTTTGAAAAGTCGTAAAATAGATTTTATCTAAAAAAATGAATCACAAATTTGAAACATTGCACAAAAGGAATCGAAATTAAATGGAAAATAATTTAAAATGGCTTCACCTATCCAGAATCATAAATGATTAACTGTTTATTATGGGTTTTGAAATATAATATTATGAAAAGCAATTTAAAACTGCTTTTAATTTAAAAATAAATTATTGGATATTATATTTAGAATCCTCACAAATCATATAAATATAATAAAAAATATATGCATTAAAATATATATACATATAAACATAAATATTATTTTTAATTCCCAGAAAAAATACACCGCTCAATCTGAACTTCCAGTTCAAATTTACTGTATAACAAACTTAACTGTAAAAGGCTATTTGCACTCAAAAAATTACGGAGCACATTACAGGTTAAAAAAAAAAAAAAAAAAAAATCAGCGGTGAGTCGTCCTGTCCAATGGAGTCGAAATGGTTTTGCGTGAATAATATTTTGTAAAATAAAACTTCAGTAGGATTCAATTTGTTCGATTTTTTTTTTCAGACTCATTTGTTTCGCTTACAGGCTTTCAAAGTGCTACAAATTACTTGCTAACTGTTATCTTACTAGCACTTTTACTTTTCGTCCCGATTTCACCTGGATACTCTGACTCTATGCAATTTCCTCAAAATATGAATTTTTTTTATTAACTTGCTTTGCGGTATATATATTAAAATTAACAATATATCTGACGAGATTTTGCATTTAAGTTAATTTATAAACTTGTCTGGCGGCACATAATTACGTATACTTGATTACGTATATTTCCATGTATTATGTTCAAACCTCACCAACCATTAAACATCTTTAGAATCTCCAAGTTTATTTAACCTTCTAATTCTAAACATTGGCGTCCACGGACGCCAATGTCTGCAAAAGGGGGATCGAACTGTTTGGAATAGGGTATGTCAAATACCTGTCCTTTTGAAAGGTTTTTTGTTTGGAATTGACGCTATCCCACCCGTAAGCAAAAGGTTAATACTATGATAAACAATTGTAATTGATACTTATAATTGTTATGTCAATTAAACCTGTGATGCATTATCTGCATTCCTTTCTTTTTGCTTCTTTCTACATCAGTAACACCCCTCGGTGGCGTTTGCAACAGCATGTTCCTACGCAAAACGGACTTATTTTTGTATACCTGACCTACCCTTAAAATTTGTCTAAGACCTTTTGGACAACCCTGTATAAGATCTTCGAAATGAATTTTCAAAGAGGTTTATAGATTTTTACAAAACGAGAAATAAATACCTTCAATAATTTTTCAACCCTTTTGATGCGGACATTGATAATATTCGGCTTTCACTCCACATGGCAGTTTTTGAAATTCAGATTTGCGATACTTTAGAAAATGGTAGAAAATAATTCTTCACATTAAAAATTACATTTTTCTTATTTGATCAATATTACACTCTTCGTTTAATTTCTTTAATTCATATTTCTAAATCTAGAAATCGTGTTTAATTGTGCGACAAAACATTTCCCAAAAGGTTATTATTAATCGTTGTAATTTTTTCGCAAAAGGTTATTATTAATTTCCTGTAAATAAATATTTGACTCCGGTTTCCATGATATTTCAAAAAAAAATTCCGCCTATTATACCTTTGTTTTTCTTTTGCATTTTTTTTTTAATATATTGGTAATGGAATAACTAAAATCTGAAGAATTATATTTCTTTCTAATTTTTACTTTCCTTATATACATAATGTATAAGGAAAGTATTGTGACGGGGTCGAAAATTCGAATTCGAGTTTTCGACGGGAGAGCGCATTTCAAGTATTCCTGATCGCAAATCAAACATTTTTGAAGTGATGTCTGTGTGTGTGTGTGTGTGTGTGAAAGTATGTGTGTGTGTGTGTGTGTGTGTCTGTGTGTCAGTGAGTCTGTGGAGACGATAACTGACGAACGAATGGACCGATTCGAACGAAATTTGGTACAAAAATCACAATCCATAAACACTGGAAGCCTATTGTTTCTATACGCAATCGAATGTTCAGAACCCCCCTGAATATTCGAGTGAAATTTTGTAAAAATCGTCAAAAAATCAAAACCTCTAATAAAGTTACGCAAATAGACATTTCTTATGTAATTTTTCATTACAAAACGATTGACATAAATTCTAGAACGCTAACATGAACCGTTCTCGAGATATTGCCCATATTTCAAAAAAATTATCAAAAATTTATATAAAATAAAAAAAAATATTTCCTATTGAGAAACCTGTTCACTTTTCATATGTAATACCATGCGATAAATTTGTGTCATCATTCTCGTCGATCTAGCTCGTTCCATTCATGCAAAAAAATACTTTGAGTAATACTTTTGTATTTGAACGCCAATAGTCATTTATCAAATAGTAAGAATAACTTATTTCTCCGTCCATAACGTTTGGCGAGATTTTGGCGACAAATTTGACAGAATGTCGGCAACTTAGCGACATCTTTAACTGTTGCCAAATTAACAAAAATCTCGCCAAATTGATAAAAATGACGTTAAATCAATGAAATGACGACTCATTGAAGAAAATTCAATATCTTGGAAAGAATATAAGTATCTACTATAAGAATAACATTTTTTTAACTGTAAAAGTAGTAAATTCATTGCATTATACAAGGAAAGTCATGTGTTGCCCACATCAGATTTTTTTGCTCATAACACAGTTTTAGGTTAAATCTGTTTGTTTATACGTGTGGTTGTTAATTACACAATGTATGTTATATGTAATGCATACCAGTATGAACTCAATTTTTGCTACTTCAATGCAAATTTTAATATAAAATTTTGTTATACATCCCATCAATGTGTATTGTCAAAAAGTGCAAACTTAGGAACATTTCGAGAATTATTTATTATAATGATTTATGTCTCCCTTTCCCCACGGTTGTCTAGCTGGCTTACATAGACGGCCCTTTCATTAAACTCAAAATTCAAATGCGACCCACAAGCGTAGAAAGGTTGCCGACCCCTGATCTAAAGGATGAGCATCACATCAGATTGAAAGCAAAGCAAACTGTTAAGCAAATAATTAATTAATCAATTGGTAAAGCATAAAAAACAGGTGTTTATAAAACAGAAAGAATTCTATTGCGCGTCTCATCACCCGAAACAAACACAAGCCAATAACATTAAAATAAAATTACAAAGTAGGCAAGACAAGAACGAAGAATTACAAAGCTAGAAAAATTAAACGAAGCAAGACAAGAAGACAATCTTTGTCGACCAACGGCGGTAGCACACAATAAATCACTAAAGAAAATTTATTTCTTCTGAAAGTCTACAATGGCACGTACTCTCATAAGATTGGTTAGCAAAATACTGCTCCAAAATAAAAGCCATTTTAATCTAGGAAAACGTCATGTTCTTCGCTTAATAAAAATAAAAATGAGGTCTGTAATATTATCGTCTAAGGCAGGGGACTACGACCCACGTAATGAGTTTATCCAGCCAGTATAATGGGTTTATCCAGACCACGGACGCTTTGATAAAAATATTTTTTAGTATAATAAGTCTAAATTTATTTTAAAAATAATTTCTATGATAGATACGAGAAATCTATATATATATTATATATCTATTATATATATATATATATATATATATATATATATATATATATATCTATATATATATATATATATATATATATATATATATATATATATATATATATATATATATATATATATATTATATCTATTATATATTATATATGTATATATTATATATTTTAGTATTTACTGATAACTATGTCATTGATATAGATTTCTATCCGGATAATTTGGAATTAATTTCTAATGACGCCACTATTAGTAATAATATAATTTTGTTGGATTTAAATCTAATTATTGAACCTACTAATGGTATAGTTACTAATTTATATGATAAAAAAGACTATTTTAAATTTAACATTAATAAAATATTACCATTTATTTCCTGCAATTCGATTCAATTGTTTAAAATATTGTACTTAATCAACTTTTTAGAATTTACAGATTATCTGATAAAAAATTTCATGCTATGCACATTAATAACCTAAAAATTACCAGTAAAGTATATAAATATCCAGAATATTTAGTAAATGGTATAGTTAAAAAGTCGAGATTAGCTGAATATCCTTAAATTTTTCTCCTCAATATCTAATATTAGCCAAACATCAACATTCTCTTGAATAAACATTACAATGTATTTACATCCCCTTATATTTTAGCCTCTATATTTTCAATTATATTACACATCCCTTTATTTTATAGCTTTTACTGTATAACATATCACATTTTATCGCCTTTTCGCAATACTGTTATTTATTTCTCACAATTGGCAACAGTAGATCTCTACTTTTTTTCTTTTGCGATTGGCAACATTGATCTCTTCATTTATTGCACGAATAGATTGGCAGTGTATTTCGGGTATTCTTGTTTCCTATATAATTTTTCAATATTTATGCTTGTAGTCCAAGTATTGAGAATTTATAGATATAATCTATCTCTCAATTGAGAAAGAAGAATATTTTGTGTTCATTTTAATTAAATACTTGGACATGACAAAGAATTTTTTCGAAATAAACAATTTTTTAGGCCTTGTGCTTATCCACGTGTATAGCTTTAATGCTTGGCTATTTTTTGTTTTTCTATTTTCGAATCCACACCACTGAATTTTGTTGATTATCTCTTTAGCTTGATGAATAGAAATATGCATTTTATTTTCCAAATTATTGATGATTCTCTATTATATATATATATATATATATATATATATATATATATATATATATATATATATATATATATGCAATAAAAAGGTTTGAAGGTCCAAAGAAAGAAAAGTGAAAAGCTGTAATTCGAAAAACCTAACCTTCTAACAAACTTACAAAATAAAAGTATAAATCAGCAAATCTTCAAGCAAATGGAAAAAAATACATCAAGTCAAAGAAAAGTATAAAAAAAATGGTATGGAATCAATAAAAGAAAAACAGACGAAATCCAAGCACAAACGCTATACATGTGGACAAGGTCTAGGCCTAAATCAGGATTTGTTCACTTCTTCAAAACTCGTTTTCAAGTCCAAGTGTCTTGTCGAAGCAAACACAAAAATGTATGTTTCTGAAGAAATAGATAGATTATATCTATAAACTATTTCTACTTGGACAACATACATAAAGAAGAAAAAATAAGAGGAAAAAAGGATACCTGGAATCTAACTCAAAAAATACATTAACTTATCGAACTCGGGAACCCAGTATGAAGAGACCAGTGTTGCCATTCACAAAGGAAAAAGATATGATCTACCGTTGCCATTCGTAAGAAATAAATAGCAGTAATGCGAAAAGACAAGTATAAGAGATAATATACAATCAAGAGGGGCAGTAATAGAGAAGCTAATGTGTAAGAGGATGTAAAAATAAAGTATAATTAAAACAAGAGTATGGAGATGTCAGGCTAATATATAAAACACCATGAAAAGAATTCATGAAAATCCAGCTAATCTAAATGTTTAAACTATATTTATTTATATATATATATGTATATAAATTTATTTATATGTGTGTGTGTGTGTGTGTGTACGATTCAGCTTGTCTAGCACTTGTAATATCTTAATGCGGCTGAAAGTTTGAAGATATATTATTCGAAAAGTAGTTTGGAGACCTCTGATCTAAGGTTAACAAGAATAATTAATCATACATAAAGCATTGACTTTCATGCATAAAGCAAACATTTTCCAACTGAAATGCAATTTTATTTAAACATCTCTAAAATGCGGTACATTCAGCGGTTATATTTTTTAATTATCATAGTTCAATAATTTATTTTAATTGGAAACTTAAAACTGCACCAAAAAAGACAATGCTATAAAATTGCTTGCTTCTCTATCTAAGTAAAATCAATGAATATTCCATTCATATCACTTATATTCCAGACTCCAGAGCTAAATAATATTGCGTTAAAAACTTTAGCAATTCTTATACAACGCATCTTACAATCGCTTGTTTTGTTTACATTTTGCATAGGTTAAAATTAGGCTTCCTTGTAGAAATAATCAAAGTTTCGTGATTATTTAAAATCAAAAATATTGTAATTGCATAGGCACAGAATTTAGGAACACAGATAATATGCAAAAATAAAGCGGTTTTAGGACGGATACAACATTAAATATAAATACAAGAAAGATCAATCATGCATAAAGCATTTATTATTAAACACTTTCCAAATGTAATTTTATTTAAACATCTTTAAAATACGATATATTCAGAGGCGATATTTTTTTAATTATCACAGAACTATAATAAATTATTTTACTTGGAAAATTAAAACAACGGAGGTGAAAGTACTTTCTATCGCCATGCTTAAAACTTCAATCAAACTTTATTCAAATAACGTCATCGAAATGTAAATCGTCTGGCTCTCTATATAAAAGAAGTGAAGATTTCATTCATACACTTTTATTCCAGACTCCAAAGTTAAATAATTTTGCTCGAAAAAAATTCAGCAATTCTTATACAACTCATCTTATAATCACTAGTTTACATTTTACATTAATTAAAGTTAGGCTTCGTTATAAAAATAAGCAAAGTTTGATGATCATTTAAATTCAAAAATATTGTAGCTGCGTTGGCGCAGAATATAGATGCACAGAAAATACGCACAAATAAAGCGGTTTTAGGAAGAATGCAATACGAAATATAAATATAAAAGAACTTTAAAAATCACGATTTTCACTCTGGGAAAAAAGATGGATGCCATATTTCATTTTGAAGTGCATTACGTAAGTTCTTCGTATTATATGGGTGTCATTATTATTTTAATTTTTATTTAAAAACTACCGAACATATTTTACTGAAAATTTTTTGTACATATTTTATTGCATAATTTGAATATTTCCTAAAATTTTCGAAGCAATTTGTGAATTTTAACTTTACTTAAAAATGTTTGAAAAATTAGGCCCCATAGAGTTCAATGTATTTCATTTTTTCGACCCGGGTTCAATCCAAAACTAATTGGGAGATATTTTACATTTACACTTCCATGTGTTTCACAGATCGTCTCAACAACATACTAAAATTTCATTTTCATAAAATCATTTTTACGGCAGTCATCGTATGAGAGGACAGACAAACAGCCTGAGCAAAGTCATTGACACTTTCCAACTATGTTGTAAAATGTTAAAAACAGCAGATGTTATTTCGGTTATATTTTTTGTGTATATTATTATCACCTAACTGAAAAATATTGTACTATTTCAAATTCTATTATATGAATTTAAAATTACGTGTATATGAATTAAAAATATAGATTATATTAATTTAAAATTTAATGTGCACGATTTTTCGATCACCGTGTATTAGTACGTGTATTATGGCTTCTGCTGATGTCGGACCATTTTCCACTAATGTACCTGTTAAAATTCTTTGTTATCCTTCCTTGAGGTTACGGGTTAGGGTAAGAAAGGTACCGTCCCTGTGGTTGTCACCCCCCATCTTGTTCTGGTCTAAATTGGGTGGTATTCACTCAGCCGTCCAAACAAATACCATACTCATTTGGATATGTCGATCGGTCTGGGCGAGATAAGGAAAGATAAGTTCTTTGCTATGCTTCAGGAAAAAAAAAAATAAGAATTTTATATCTTTAAGTAATGGATGGCCTTATCGCTTTGAGGCGTGCATGTTTGTCTCAGAACACCTTCATCTTTCAAGGTCATTATTTCAAAATGTCTGATGACTTGGCTATAGATAAGTCCTCTTTTGTATGATATTTACATACCCTATTTTGAAGTTTCGTTATTTAATCTGGTTCAGTATACCTATTATGTTTATTACGTTAATGATTGTGTTGCTATCCTTGACCAGTCTAATATTGATTTTGACAGTTTTCTTTCCTTTGTGAAGTCCATTATTCTTACATTCAATTTACCAAAGTGTTTTACTGTGATTATGCTTTGTTATTTGCAGTAATGATTCATTTGTAATGACTATTTAACGTAAGTCTTCTACAGTTATCTAGATCTCCTCACAGCAGTTCTTGCCAACTCCTTAATCTAAAGCTTGCTGCCTTTAATACTTCCTAACGGGTTTTGTCCGCAAACGATTATTAAGGGGACGGTGTACGTTAAATTTTTTTTTATTTATTTATTGACTTAGAAACGTGAAAATTTGCCTAAATATTCCTCTTAACATTACTGTATAAAATACCATTATTTTTTTTTTCAATTTTGTTATAATTTTGTATTTTTTTTTTTTTTTTTCATTTTTTAACGAAAATTTGAAAATGCTCCTTGCGCGCCATTTGTTCACATTTTTGATTAATTTTACATTATAATCACTCAAAAATACATTATGAATAAATTTGGGTATTCATTTTTAAATCCCTTAGAAAGTTAATTTTTTTAAAATATTTTTCTCCATTAAAACTTAATTTTCATCATTTAATTAGGTTCTTATTCACTTTTAATTACCTTAACAAAGTCTAATTATAAAATGCGTACCCAGTTTCATTAAAGAGTATGAAAGGGGTCTTCTTGCCAAAGTTCATGCATCTCAGACAAAAATTAAGATGCATGGAGCATTTTGAAAATGTAAAACCTTTGAAAATTCTGTTTCGAAAAAAATGCATTCAACCTTTTGCTTACGAGTGGAACAGCGTCCATCCCAAACGAAGAACCTTCCAAAAAGACAAATATTTGACACACCCTATCCCAAACAATTCGATCCCCCTTTGCAGGCATTGGCGTCCATGGAAATCGCCGACAGAGACATTGCAACTGCTGCAGCAGGTGCAATGTTTCTGTCGGCTAGTAAGCTGAATGCGCTAACTCGACTCAGACCGCCCGACCTACCGGAAAGTGTAAGGTATTTGTTTGGACGGCCGGGAAGTACCACCCAATTTAGACCAGAACCCAGTGGGGGAGGCATTCACAGGGACCGTATCCTCTTTCCCCTACCACCAACCTCTTACGAACTTACAACCTCTTAAGGACTTACGAACCCATATATTTAACGTGCCCGTACTTGGAGACAGTTTGGGCAATCAGGGAATCGAACTCGAGTCGTCCGAGTGCAATCTGCATGCGCTAACATGGCATATGGGCTGGCGAATTAGCATAGATGTTGCAGTTGTGTGTACTAGATGCTAGTAAGAGGTCAAGTTGAAGGAAAAGTGGAGCCTGAATTTACTGCTCAAGATGCCAACCGTCTAAGTCTGAGACTCGATCATAACATTCGCTACCTCACTCCCATTGGCCGAAATTTTACTTTGGTTCTCCATTGAAAACCAAATCCAACACTGCAAACTCTCCTTCCCTTTCGAGGTCTTGATTACATCTATGCCTACTTTTACATACTTCATCTAAATATACTTTTCATTTAATTATTTGTGTGTTTTATAAACATTCTTAGGCGTATCAAAGACTCAAAAACATTAAACTTTTTGTTCATACACAGCATCTAAAAGTTCAGCATTAGCCAATTCCAAAAAAATAAACGAGTTTAAAAAAAAAAAATTCTATACGGATAATTCTTTCCGGTGTTAGAAAACAAAAGCTTTGGAAAATATCACATAAGCATGTTTTGAGCATCGTGAATAAAACTAATCACTGAAGTTTGGGTTCATCATCCTGAAAAAGTGAAAAATATGTGATGAATAATTCATGGCAAAGAAGATCTGGAAAACATCATCGAATGGGTAATAAAGAAAAATAAACTGTATTTAGTTTGAAAAGAGAATATTTATATTTTAACTTATTAAATGTTATAACATATGGTGTGCTCCCCCCTCCAGAATTTATATCATGAGGCAAATTAAAAAAAAAAATTCGTTTCAAATTTAAGAATAAAAATGCTGAACATTTTATGGTTCTATTAAGATATAAATTTCAGTATGTAAAATAATATTTCATATTTAATTACGGTGTCCAGCTTATTTTTAAAATTTATTTTTAATTTATTATCTGGCCCGTCTTACAGATTTCAAGTACCTATACCGCTAATAATTTGCATTCATTTAAAAAATAGAACAATTTAACGCGCGACACCCTAAAAAAGTAAATAGTGGCAAACCGTATTTTTCCCGGCAATGATTACAAAACACCTTCTTTTATCTCTAAATTCAAGCTTTCAATTAGGAAGTACACTTTGCAATCATATCACATTTCGAACGTTTTGATGTTCAGCATCCTCTAATATCTAAATATAACTTTAATCTTCCGTTTTCCCTAAAAATCTATCCATAAGTGCGCATTAACAAATACTTGAAGTCCCTATGTATTTACCAATACTTCAAGTTCCCTATTTGAAATCTACCCTTTCAAATTATATCTCATTTCGCTTTATTGCGCAGCTTCTCTTCATTTCATACGAAAATGCTTTTAGTATTTTACTTTCCCTGCAATACATGGTAATGTATTGTAGGGAAAGTAAAATACCAAACGGCAAAAGAGGTAAAAGGAGCCCCTTCGTGCACGTGCATGAACACTGATAGACGGGGATTGAAAGTGTTCCTGGAATTCGGCAAGAAACGTCCTGATGTTGGATCACAGATCTTACATAAGGTCTGTGATCATCATAATGTCTATATAAGGTCTATGCATGGAGGTAAAAGTAAGGAGTTAAATCTTCATATTAAGAAAACGTCAATATCGTTTGAGACAATAATTCAGATGGCGCTGGGATAAGATAAGTAGTCCTGTATTGTATGCATTTCTATGGAGAAAGACCTAAAATATTTATTTAAACTGTCAATTTTGTGACAATAAATTATTAGTGCAATGAAAAGTAGAACTGAAGCAATAAAGAATATTCCCAAGTATTCAAAATAATTTTACCTTTCAATTAATTTTTATCCCCCTATATTCTGTACTCTTTCCTACAACTGTGCAAAAATACTGGTTAATTATACTCATAATAAGGCAGCCTTTAATTTAAAAATAATTAAAAATACATATACTAAATACTACGCCTTTCTATAGTGTTAACTAACATTAGCAACTACTTTACTAACACTAGCGACACCTAGATATAATTCTCAAAGCATTATGGCATTTTCAAGCTTTTCATCCATAGGAATTTTATCTCCTGCTTTCTAACTCCATGGGTCTATGTGTGTGGTCGCAAAAGAGATTGGAGCCATTTTGTTCCTTCCGCTATTCCATGAGAAGTAAAATTGGAAATTAAATGGAGTATTGGAAATATAAGAGTTACGATAATATGCGCAATATATAAATTGTTTTTATTATATTGAAATTGTTGAAATTAAGATTTAAATTGTGTATGTTGGTAGATTTTAACGTAGAACCAAGAATCTCCGCAAATGACGCGTTTGTTTTTTGTGAATTTTTTCTGGGGGCGGGGGGGGAGGTCGTATTACGCTCGTTTCGCCAATATACACCAATTGCATGCAATTTTCACCGTTATTTATATGAATAACATTTATAAATACAACTTGAAAATGTATCCGGGCAACGCTGGGTACATTTTCTAATTGTATTTATAAATTTTCATGAACTATCTACCCATTCATACATTTCAAGTTTGTGCGTTGCTAAAAAATATTTGTTTCACGGTCATTCGAAAAATCGAATATTTCATGTTATGCCACCTCTAAAATAGAAAATATTGGAAAACTCCAATTTTTCATACGGCGTTTACAGGCGATCTACTTTTATACCAAATTCCGTACACCTACCTAATTTGAATAGGGGGGTTGCAATCACGACATATTTAGAATGTTTTGCTGTTAGCTCTGTTTTACTGCTAAACTCTATATTTTCCGAAGTGACGGTTGAACAATTAACACAAGCAACAGATTTTAAGTCTATCTAATCTTGAAGTATCAATCACTATCCAATCAGTAAATATATTTAAAAATTGAAACATAAAATCTTTGTTTCCATGATTACAAACTGGAATATTCTTCCATGCTATATGAGTTTGTCGAATTTTTGCATGAAATGGTCGAACTGCTGAAAGGAAATGTATATTATGTTAATTGTACAGCGTATTCCAGGAAGCAGATTATTCCATAATGCAGAGTATTTCGTGATATAGAGTATTCTGTGATGCAAAACTTCAGTGAAAAATTGAAATGTTTCCCACAAATAGTTTCACAGTTGGGCTGCGGAGAAGAAGAAGAAGAAAAATTAGACGATTTTTTGAATTACAGTTATGGGAGTTTGCACCTTTGTACTTCCGTTTCTATTTTACTCCTATTTATAAAACGTAATAATATTTCAAGTCAGTTTTTGGTGCTAATTCCAAATGTGGTACCTACCGCTTTTTTTATAAGTTGAATAGTTCAAAAATGATAAAAAGGCGAAAATTGGATTTATTTGGTCCTGTAATATAATAATGTCCGTGGCACTGCATTTGACATACATTTGGATGGCGTTGAACGTTCTTGGCGATGAATTTTTTCTAAGTATTTAGCATTCTGTTTTGAAGTAACACAATAGAAAATGAGCATTTATTCTTATTTCAGTTTAATTTTATGGTAATATTCACCTTTTATTCTTATAAGTAATAATTGCCCAAGATGTATTGTATTCATTTAATTGGCCTTATTTATATTTTCATATAATTTATAATTCCTAATTGGAATTCAATTTTATAAATGTTTTGTTTAATAATGTGTACATTTTCTCACTTAAACACTTTTATTCAATAAATATAGAAAATCGCAAAAAATATTGAATCTTGAGTAAACATGCTATCAGTGTCCTTAGAGGGATGTTGAAGATATTGGAATTTTTTGTTTGCAAGCAAAATCCCTTTATGTCTTTCTTTTATTTGACTATTTGGTTGAAATTGGATTTCGCATGTCTACCACTCGTCTATGACTACAGTATTTCCATACCAGTTTAATGTTGAACCAGATTTCGTTCTCGAAAAAGTGTAAGATATACGATATTATCGCTATTTGTCTCAATGATTTTAGGAATTTATTCATGTGGAATTTTAAGTCATCTTGGCTTTAAACTTTATTAAATAGCTATATACTGTAAAAAACACCTATAATCATATATAAATGGTATGATAGTGTGTACATACAAGCTGTAAAATGATTTTAAACATTTTTCAAACTTTTACAACTTTCGCTTTTTTTTTCAACTTTTTCAATCATTCTCCTTTTCAATCTCTCTTAATATTTATGCTGCGTGTTGTAGCGGAATGAAAAGAATCTAATGTGGGCAGCAAACGATTTTCGCTACAGGTTGGTTTTTCTTCATATATTCTAAAATATGTTAATTTAAGTTTTATCACACAAAGTAGCATATAAAATAGAAATGTATTTGAAATTATATACAATTCGCAAGTTTAAAACATTTTCTTTTTCGTTTAGCGACTTTTGGAACGTCGCTATCTTGTCGAAAATTCCAAAAAGTGAAATGTCTCGAGAACGTTTCATACTAAAATAATAAATTTGGTTTCATTCATTTTGTCATCAAAAATTGCGTATATAAAAGTATTTTAATTTATTTAAGCATACATAGCCTTTTATGTCAGAATTTGACGATTTTTGCACGCCATTTCGCCATTTTGCAAAAATGGCAGTTTTATTTTTCCGAATCAAAGCAAAACCTTATCGGAACAAGGATAACCCGCAAGTCAATTAATTGTCTGCCAAATTATGTGACATGTCAGCAAAAAATGTTTGAGCTAGCGTCGATACATACATTGCACAAACAGACACAGACAGGCAGGCACACACATAGAGAGACGCCGCACTAGAAATGGTGTTTTTGTGTTTTAGAGTGCCCGAAAATTGTAGATCTATCGAAAACTCGAGTTCTGATTTTCGACATATATTCCAATACTTTCCCTATACATTACCATATATTGTAGGGAAGTAAAATACTGTTAAAATAAATATGTAAAATACACTTTGTGCGAAATATATGGAAAACTTGAGCATCGTATATAAGCACACATAAAATGATAAGGCATCATACAGCTGTTTCGAGGATACGTTGGACCCCTTTCGTCAGTGCAACAGAACCAACAAACCTGATGTCCAAAACAGCAATTCCTCTTTTGGACTTCGAGTTTGTTAGTTATCTTGCACTGACGAAGAGGATTCAACCTATCCTCGAAACAGATGTATGCTGCATTAGCGTTTCATTTGTGCTTTTATACAATGCTCAAGTCTTCCTTACTGTTAAAATTATTCAAGAAATAGTTAGCAACTTTATTTGGAAGTAGAATACGCTTAATCAATGGTAACCAGTCAATGGGGATTTGTACATAAAAATACACTTAGTTAATTTGCTACCGCAGTCTATTATAGCCTTCGAATTTTGAGACACCATTAACATAGAACACCAATCCATGCCGTTTTTTATTCCATTTGATTTCTTGAAAAGACAAGCCATTGTGTAATCGGAACGAATCGATGGAAGGCATTGATGCAAATTCTGTTCGGCCAGACAATTGTCCTATAATTTCCTAAGGGAGGGAAAAAAGCTGGAATAAATCGCGCGTTAAATTAAAGCTTTTAAACGATGCACGTCAATTTGGATGGTGCGTAAGTTTAGCTACGAAAGGGGGCGGCAATTTTCATTGTTTTCGTTACACCGTGCTTAAGTCGAATTAAACGCAAGTTCCAGCTCGTAAACGCAAAAAAAAATTAATTTTAAACATTAAAATACGTATAAAGTCACTCTATAGACCAGAAATTTCCAAACTTCTTTTTGTCCTTGGAACATTATCTTTTACCTTATTACATTTCCGCTAACAACATTTTCAGTTTGCTTTCAAAAGTTACATTATTCCACAACATTGGGTGTCGCGGCAGTGACACGGGATTGCTATACAAAGTGATTAAAAAAAGATGGGCCAAACTTTACGAGGTGGTAATACACACGAAACCAAGCGGGCCAAAGGCCGTACCTTGCTGAAAACACCGGTTCTCGTTAGATCACCGAAGTCCGGCAGCATCGGACGCGGTTATTACTTGGGTGGGTGACCACCTGAGAACACCGCGTGCTGTTGGCACATTTCGGGCACGGTAGCCCGGTGGTTTGCGCGCTAGATTTGCACGCTGCCACAACTGCCGCCGTGTTCATGCGGAGTACGATCACGTTAAACATGTGGGTTCGTAAGTCCTTCCGAGAGGTTGGTGGTAGGGGAAGGAGGGTACGGTCCCTGTGGATGCCTACCCCACTAGGTTCCAGTCTAAATTGGGTGGCACTTCCGTCCAAACAGTTACCTTACACCTTTCTGGTAGGTCGAACGGTCTGGGTCTCAACAACAACAACACGAAACCAAGCATTTTTTGTCAAAGTTCACCGGGTCGGAAATGATTTGCAAAGGCACCAGTGGGCGCTAAATGTTAAAACCGATGAGATGAGGTGAAAACAAAAGAATAACTTAAAAGTTATAAACTGGCATTACATAAAGAATAATTCCAGTAATGGATCAAAAGAGCGACCGACAACCTGAATACACTTCTCACAGCAGCGATGGTGGGAACTCTCTCGAACAGACCAGACATGTCTCGCACTTTGGCAGCAGCGGCCGAAATTCTGGCTACGAGCTCCTCTTCAAATTCAAAGGGAATGTCATAGACGAGACTCTTGAGATATCCCCACAAAAAGGAATCAAGGCACGATCAGATCGGGCAATGGGACTCTCAAAAGTGTAAGCTGTGAATAAATGCTGCAAACTGATAATGCCGTACATTCGGTGTTTCGAAAATTAGCACTAGGGTTCTTCTTCCCCAGATGAAATTTGCATACGTGATTTTCTTCCTCAACTAGACAACTACAACCAGAATGACGCTTTTAAGTTTGCGGGCGGCCGCTTCTCAACGAGTAAGCGCCTTATAACGCCTTTACGTTTCATTTCCGACCCGGTAAACTATGACGAAAAATGCTTGGTTTGATGTGTACTACCACCTCGTAAAGTTTGGCCCATTTTTTTATGATCGCCCTGTATATTACTTTACAGTGCATAGTAATATATAAAGTATCGGAAAAGAACATAACTCGGAACTCAAGCTTTTGACGAATCTAACTATTCGGTCAGTTTACAGCGTTTCTCAAACGCCAGACCGCGGCCCGGTACCGGCCCTGGTATCCATTATACCGGGCCTCGAGAAATTCTCCTAGAAGTTGTCGCTTTAGTCTTCTAAGCATTTTTATGAATAAGTATTTCATAGTCTAAATATTCTAAGGAGAATAATATTCGTGAATGCGTTGAATAGCTCAAAATCCGAACGCCTACATAACATCTATGTAGTAAATGTCAATGGCCAAGCCGCATTTAAATTTTAATATGACCGCTCATCTGACTTCTATGGTTAATTACAATGGATAAATATTTTTCTCTCTCTCAATACCGTTTTTTTTTTTTTCAAACTTACATCAGTAAAATCAGATGAATAATACAATAATCCGTTTTATACTGAATAATATAAATTTTTGGATTAGAAAGGTACTTACTAGTATATTTGCTGGGTCCGGGACCTTACCTTTTCAAAAAAATAATTTTCAGGGCCGCGGTCTCACAAAGGTTTAGAAGCACTGGTATAGAACACACTAATCTGCTAATTTAGCTTGTCATCTATGCGTGTCTTGTGTCTGTGCAATGGATGTATCCACTCTAACAAAAACTATTCGACGAAATTTTACAAAATTTGGGTGATACGTCCAAATGTGTAAAATAATTCCTTCGTATTTTAAAAAGATTTGAAAATCCACAAAATATGCTAAATTTATGCAATTACATTTTTTACGTTTGCACATTAGTGAAATGAAGCTTTAAGTTTGATTTTAAGTTCAAACGTTCATTACGATTCCCTCCAAATATCCTTCTTCCTGTTGATGTCACAACTGAGTACTTGTCCTTTACTACGGGTTATTATAATGCTCCTATATATGCAGGAGGTATATAAAGGAACCTTAGATTACTAGATTCATGTAACGTATGCAAAGAGTGAATGCGTTCTCGGAAGTCGTGACGTCATAACTTTGTTTTGCACTTTTTTTTTTACTAAACGGGCATGTTGTTAAAGCATTCTTTACCTTTTGAAAATTTACTGTGAGTTGCGGTGTAAATTAAATCTGTGGTTTAGCATCTTAAAACTTTTTAAACTTATTTGAAATTATATCCAATCTACTTTTGAAAGATACCAATCTGTATATGTATGGGTGTGAGGCGAACACGATAACTTAAGAACAAATGCGCCTTCCGCTATCATCAAATTTTACGTGTAGAAACATTGTGCGAAACATTTTAATTGGATAGAATTTTTTGTAATTTTCATAATTTCTATCAATTCAATTCTCTCAAATTATTCGAATTTTATGACTTCGTGGAATTGTTTTCTATAGAAACAATAGGAATTTCCAGAATAATAACGGTTGTATGTAATATATGGGGATAAATTAATAATTTGACCTATGCTATGGATGTTATTAGTATCAAAATAGTTTATAGTAACACATACAAGCCAAATACGTAGAACGTCACTAATGCTGCCAACTTGAAAAATCTGATGTGGGCAGCACATGACTTTCCCTGCAGACTTATATTAACGTTCTCTATATTTTAATTAAATTTATTTCACTTTTAATTCAATTTTCGTTCTCATTCGGTAACCGGACTTATTTTCAAAGGTGGCGTAGAGAAAATAAGGAAAACTAAAATATCTCGAGAACGGCTAGTCCTAGTGTAATGGAGTTGGTCTTATTATTTTCGTCGTTAAAAATTACGTATTAAACGAGCATTTAATAGATATATTTGAGTATACCTAGTTCTTTAGTTTACATTGTGACGATTTTTGCGGGCCATTTTGCAAAAAAAGGCAGGTTATTTTTTTCCGAATCGTACCAAAATCTAATCAGCACCAGGGTAACTCGCAAGTGACTCTTCTACCGAATTTTGTGAATTTCGGTCCAGTAGTTTTTCAGTTAGAGTGGATACAAGCTTTTGCGGGCCATTTCGCAAAAAAAGGCGGGTTCTTTTACTTCAAATAATACCCAAAACTAATCAGCACCAGACTCGCTCACAAGTGACTTACCTACCAAATTTTGTGAAATTCGGTCTATCAGTTTTTTAGTTAGAGTGGATACAATATCTGCACAGACAGACAGACAGACAAACAGACACACACACTGATGTCACGCTAAAAATGGCTTTTTCATATTCTAGATGTCTTGAAACGTGTAGATCCGTCAAATACTCGAGTTGCGATTTTCGACATGATTCCAATACTTTCCCTATACATTACCATGTATTGCAGGGAAAGTAAAAAATCTGATGTGGGCAGCACATGACTTTCTCTGCAGACTTATATCCACGTTCTCTTTATTTTAATTACATTTATTTCACTTTTATTCAATTTTCGTTCTCATTCGGTAACCGGGCTTATTTTCAAAGGTGGCGTAGGGAAAGTACGAAAAACTAAAATATCTCGAGAACGGCTAGTCCTAGTGTAATGGGGTTGGTCTTATTCTTTTCGTCGTTAAACATTACGTATTAAACGGGCATTTTATGGATATATCTG
Source organism: Amaurobius ferox (assembly GCA_951213105.1). Taxonomy (NCBI): domain Eukaryota; kingdom Metazoa; phylum Arthropoda; class Arachnida; order Araneae; family Amaurobiidae; genus Amaurobius; species Amaurobius ferox. The sequence continues at coordinate 85,238,840 of OX578139.1, read as the reverse complement.
GGTATACTTAGTTCTTTAGTTTAGATTTTGAAGATTTTTGCGGGCCGTTTTGCAAAAAAAGGCAGGTTATTTTTTTCCGAATCGTACCAAAATCTAATCAGCACCAGAGTGACCTATACGTGACTCATATACCGAATTTTGTGAAATTCGGTCCATTAGTTTTTCAGCTAGAGTGGATACAAGCTTTTGCGGGCCATTTCGCAAAAAAAAGGCGGGTTCTTTTATTCCGAATCGTACCCAAAACTAATCAGCACCAGCCCCGCTCACAAGTGACTTACCTACCAAATTTTGTGAAATTCGGTCCATTAGTTTTTTAGTTACAGTGGATACAAAATCTGCACAGACAGACAGACAGACAAACAGACACACAGACAGACAGACAGACAGACAGACACACAGACGTCACGCTAAAAATGGTTTTTTTCGTATTCTAGAGGTCTCGAAACGTGTAGATCCGTCGAAAACTCGAGTTGTGATTTTCGGCATGATTCCAATACTTTCCCTATACATTACCATGTATTGCAGGGAAAGTAAAAATCTGATGTGGGCAGCACATGACTTTCCCTGCAGACTTATATTCACGTTCTCTTTATTTTAATTAAATTTATTTCAATTTTCGTTCTCATTCGGTAACCGGACTTATTTAAAAAGGTGGCATAGAGAAATTACGAAAAACTAAAATATCTCGAGAACGGCTAGTCCTTGTATAATAGGGTTGGTCTTATTCTTTTCGTTGTTAAAAAATACGTATTAAACGAGCATTCATTGGATATATTTGAGTATACCTAGTTCTTTAATTTAGATTTTGACGATTTTTGCGGGCCATTTTGCAAAAAAAGGCAAGTTATTTTTTTCCGAATCGTGCCAAAATCTAATCAGCACCAGAGTAACCCAGAAGTGACTCACCTACCGAATTTTGTGAAATTCGGTCCATTAGTTTTTTAGTTACAGTGGATACAAAATCTGCACAGACAGACAGACAGACAGACACACAGACAGACACACAGACACACACACAGACGTCACGCCAAAAATGGTTTTTTCGTATTCTAGAGGTCTCGAAACGTGTAGATCCGTCGAAAACTCGAGTTGTGATTTTCGGTATGATTCCAATACTTTCCCTATACATTACCATGTATTGCAGGGAAAGTAAAAATAAAAGCATTTTTGTTTATACCAAATATTTTAAAATAATAACTTGGGGGGAAATCTAAAAAAATATACATATTTTGTTTTTCATTCTAATAATGATAGTGATACAAGTCGAACTAAAGTTTTTTGAATATGAATATATGAGACAATCGAGTGGACACTCAAACTCCACTAAATAAAACAATGCCTCTAAATACTAAATAAAATAACACCTTTGTTTTGCATCATGAAATCTGATAACCGAATTTAAGTGCAAACTTTCACAAACAAGCTGTCTTTTTATGTCTCGTTGCAAGCATTTGGAAAAGTAAATATGTTAAATACATTATATTTTTGTTAAAAATTTAATTCTATGTATTACAAAAGTTAGAGAAGAAACAGAACAATATTTGCATGTATATATATCTTTAACTCTCTTAATAAAAGAAGTGTTTTCTTTGTAAAAAAAAAAGCTTCATATTCTATCACATCATCTTTAATGAATGCTATAAAATCCGAAAAAATTTATCCTTGTGTTTATTTTCCTTTAATCAACAAGAAATATTCCAAAGATGAAGAAAATATTTCAGCAGAAAACGATTTTCCGAACTCGTGAATTTAGAAGAAGAAAACTTGATGAATATCATAACGCTAAAAAAAAAAAAAACTTGCCTGTGCTAGCAGACGATGTTAATGTTAATTGGACCAAGCGTGAAGGGTTGGTTCTCCTTAAAATGTTGCTATTCAGATATATTGAGCTTTTTGTATTTTCACTATTTTCTAACTATATTGATTATTACTTTCCTTATATACATAATGTATAAGGAAAGTATTGTGACGGGGTCGAAAATTCGAATTCGAGTTTTCGACTGGAGAGCACGTTTCAAGCATCCCTGATCACGAATCAAACGTTTTTGAAGTGATGTGTGTGTGAGTGAAAGTGTGTGTGTGTGCGTGTGTGTGTGTGTGTCAATGAGTCTGTGGAGATGATAACTAACGAACGAATGGACCGATTCGAACGAAATTTGGTACAAAAATCACAATCCATAAGCACTGGAAGCCTATTGCTTTTATACGCAATCGAATGTTTAGAACCCCCTATATTTTCGAGTGAAATTTTGAGAAATTCGTCAAAATATCAAAACCGCTAATAAAGTTACGCAAATAGGCATTTCTTATGTAATTTTTCATTAGAAAATGATTGATATATTTTAGAACGCTGACATGAACCGTTCTCGAAATATTGCAGATTTTTCAAAAAAATTATCAAAAAGTTATATAAAAATAATCTATTTTTTTTTACTGTAAAAGTAGTAAATTAATTTCATTATGTAAGGAAATTCATGTGCTGTCCACATCAGATTTTTTTTAAGCATTTTGAAAAAAAATAAAGTAATCAACCTGCTTCTTTATTTTGACGTTTGAATTGATGCGTTTATTAAATAAATAAATATTGTACTAAATAGATAAAATAAACATATATAAAGGACTCAACCATTGACAAGTAGCTGATTCTGTCCACTGGGAAGTAACATAAATGATAAATAAATAAATATTGGTCTGCTTGAAATTTGCTCTGCTTCTGCGGATTTCAATTTTTCCCAGCACCTAGAATGGCATGTTATCTATACGTAACCGGCAATGTATGAAAGCCGGCATTCTATAGAATACCTGGACATTATATAGAATGCCGCAAACTGGTCGACAATATGAAACTATTAACATTTCACAGATTTCCTAGGCATTCTATGGAATACTAAATGACAAACCGGCAAAATATGAAATACATCTCCGATTCATTCCTTTTTTCATACTTTGCCTAAATAGCATTTGTCATTCGATAAAATGCCTACGTATTATATACAATGACTAGGGAAAGTATATAATAATTCTCATATTTCATACTTTGCCTAAAAACGGCCGGTAATCTATAAAAGGCCTAGTTATTCTATAGAATGCCGGCATTTCATACATTGCCTGTAACATATACATTTCTCTTTTTCTAAACCCATGAACAAACTGAATAAAGTTCTGACTTTATTTTTTATAAGACTAGTAAGTTTCTTATCCTATAAGAAACAAGAAATATCAATCATGCTTAAACCATTGATTATGAAACACTTTCCAACTTCAGTGCAATTTTATTTAAACAAGTCTAAAATGCAATACATTCCTCGGTAATATTTAAAACTTATCACAATACTACATTAATTTATTATATTTAAAAACTTAAACCTTCATCGAAAAAAATGAACTTCATTCAAATGACGGCATTGAAATATAAATTGCCTGGTTTAAACATCTCTAAAATGCGATACTGGTAATAATTTTAGAATTATCATAACACTACGATAATTTATTATATTTGAAAACTTCATCGCAAACAACTGAAATTCATTCAAATGACGTCATAGAAAAAAAGTCTGATGTGGCCAACACATGACTTTCCTTATATAATGTAATGAATTTGCTACTTTTACAGTAAAAAAATAGGTTTTTCTTATAGTAGATACTAATATTCTTTCCAAGATATTGAATTTTCGACAATTAATCGTCATTTTCATTGATTTAGCCTCATTTTTATCCATTTGGCGAGATTTTCGTTAATTTGGCAACATTTCAAAAGTCGCCAAGTTGGCGACATTCCGCCAAATTCGTCGCCAAAATCTCGCCAAGCGTTATGCACTAAGAAATAAGTTATTCTTACAGCAGATAAATAAATGACTATTGGCGTTCAAATACAAAAGTATTATTCAAAGTATCTTTTTTCATGAATGGAACGGGCTAGATCCACGAGAATGATGTCACTCAATTTATCGCATGGTATTACATATGAAAAGTGAACATGTTTCTCAATAGGAAATATTTTTATTTTATTTTATATGTCTTTTTGATATTTTTTTTAAATGTACAATATCTCGAGAACGGTTCATGTTAGCGTTCTAAAATTTATGCCAATCGTTTTCTAATGAAAGATTACATAAGAAATGTCTATTTGCGTAACTTTATTAGTGGTTTTGATTTTTTGACGATTTTTTCAAAATTTCATTTGAAAATTCAGGGGAGTTTTGAACATTCGATTGCGTATAAAAGCAATAGGCTTCCTGTGTTTACGGATTGTGATTTTTGTACCAAATTTCGTTCGAATCGGTCCATTCGTTCGTCGGTTATCGGTTCACACACACACACACAGACATCACTTCAAAAATGTTTGATTCGTGATCAGGGATGCTTGAAACGTGCTCTCCCGTCGAAAACTCAAATTCGAATTTTCGACCCAGTCACAATACTTTCCTTATACATTATGTATATAAGGAAAGTAAAAAATCTGATGTGGGCAACACATGACTTCCCTTATATAATGCAATGAATTTGCTACATTTACAGTTAAAAAAAAATGTTATTCTTATAGTAGATACTTATATACTTTCCAAGATAATGAATTTTCTTCAATTAGTCGTCATTTTCATTCATTTAGCGTCATTTTTATATATTTGGCGAGATTTTCATTAATTTGGCAACATTTAAAAAGTCGCCAAGAAGGCGACATTCCGCCAGACTCATCGACAAAACCATGCCAAGCGTTATGGACGGAAAACTAATTTATTCTTATAGCAGATTGCCGTTTAAATACAAAAGTATTACTCAGAGTATCTTTTCTCGTGAATGGAACGACCTAGATCCACGAAAATGATGTCACCCAATTTATCACATGATAATGCATATGAAAAGTGAACATATGTTTCTCAGCAGTTAACATTTTTTTTTAATTTATGGGATTTTTTATAAATTTATTTGAAAATTGTGCAATATCTCGAGAACGGATCATTCTAGCGTTCTAAAGCTTATGGCAATAGTTTTCTAAGGAAAAATTACATAAGAAATGTCTGTTTGCGTAACTTTATTAAAGATTTTGATTTTTTAATGATTTTTTCAAACTTTCACTCGAAAATTTAGGGGGTTTCTGAACATTTGATTGTATTTAAAAACAATAGGCTTTCAGTAATCACGGATTGTAATTTTTGTACCCAATTTCATTCGAATCGCTCCATTCGTTCATGAAATATTGTCTTCACAGACTCACTGACACACACACACACACACACAAACATCACCTCAAAAATGTTCGATTCGTGATCAGAGATGCTTGAAACGTGCTCTCCCTTCGCAAACTCTCAATACTTTCCTTATATATTATACTGTGTATATAAAGAAAATAAGAGAGTATTTATTAATAATTTTTTCTTAAATAGCTAAATTTAAAATGCTTAAAAACCATTCTTCCAAACATGGTTGTAATTGGCAATACTGTAGCTGATGTGTTATAATGTAGCTCTAGTCTTTTATATTAAGATATTTTCAGTACTAAATTGCATTGCTATCTTCTAACTCTTTTTTTCCAAAGCAGGTACATAACCCAAGCTAAAGAACACTTTTTCTATATCTTGGAATTATGCATGCTCTAAGAACGTGATTTCATTGAACCTGATACATTTCTATATATTCTCACAAATTTAACACAAAAATTTTGTGTTACAAGTTGTACCTTATTCAGAAACTTCAACTATTCAGACCCATAAGCTGCGAAAAATCACAAACTTCATCAAAGTATGCTAGATATCCTAATGCCAGTCTATGTATTAAATCATTTACTTTATTTTAGCACACGAATAAGTTTAAATAAATTTATTTTTTTAGTGAAATATGAATCGAACCCGAACACAGGAGAAAACCTGAATATAAACTTTTAAGCTTTTGAAAACAAATTCATGCTATAACAACCTCAGCCTTGTTATTTAGAAGGTGTTGCCGAAGGTCACATAAATGTATAAGGTGATGAGATATTTAGAAGGGGAAATGAGAACAAAATTGCAAGTTGTTTTCATTTTTACATTAAAAATGAGGACTCCTTTTCTTCAAAATCAGGACAAATCTTACTAAAAATGAAGACGAAATATATGAAAAACATATAATATATAGATATTATGAAACAGCATAATTTTCAATTTGTACTTTTTGTGTACTGTAAAATTCCGTTGACCCGCCCCCCCCCCCTCTCTCTCTCTCAAACACATACACACAAATGCTAAAGAAAATCGTGGAAAATGCAGGAGTAGCGCGCTTACCAGTGGCGCACCCAGAGGGGTCTTTTTAGGGATCCCCCCCCCCCCCCGCAGGAGCCAAAAAAAATCTGATGTGGGCAACACATGACTTTCCTTATATAATGTAATGAATTTACTACTTTTACAGTAAAAAAAATAGGTTTTTCTTATAGTAGATACTAATATTCTTTCCAAGATATTGAATTTTCGACAATTAGTGGTCATTTTCATTGATTTAGCGTCACTTTTATCCATTTGGCGAGATTTTCGTTAATTTGGCAACATTTCAAAAAGTCGCCAAGTTGGCGACATTCCGCCAATTTTTTCGCCAAAATCTCGCCAAGCGTTATGGACAAAGCAATAAGTTATTCTTACAGCAGATAAATGATTATTGGCGTTCAAATACAAAAGTATTACTCAAAGTATCTTTTTTCTTGAATGGAACGAGCTAGATCCACGAGAATGATGTCACCCAATTTATCGCATGATATTACATATGAAAAGTGAACATGTTTCTCAATAGGATTTTTTTTCTATTTTATATGACTTTTTGATATTTTTTTTTTAAAAATGTGCAATATCTCGAGAACGGTTCATGTTAGCGTTCTAAAATTTATGTCAATCGTTTTCTAATGAAAAATTACACAAGAAATGTTTATTTGCGTAACTTTATTAGTGGTTTTGATTTTTTGGCGATTTTTTCAAAATTTCATTCGAAAATTTAGGGGGGTTCTGAACATTCGATTACGTATAAAAACAATAGGCTTCCAGTGTTTGCGGATTGTGATTTTTGTACCAAATTTGGTTCAAATCGGTCCATTCGTTCGTCAGTTATCGACTCCACAGACCCACTAACACACACACACACACAGACATCACTTCAAAAATGTTTGATTCGTGATCAGGGATGCTTGAAACGTGCTCTCCCGTCGAAAACTCGAATTCGAATTTTCGACTCCGTCACAATACTTTCCTTATACATTATGTACATTATGTATATAAGGAAAGTAAAAAGGGTAATTTAGAGAAAACTACTGTGGAAGTATAAACAAATAGAGTGGGATCAGTGTGCCGTCGTCCTTTTCTTTTGCTATTATGCAGCAATGTAGTCGAGACCTGGTGCACCCTTGGGGCCCCAGAAAACTTCCTTTTGGCTCATTGTCGATCTAGGCGGCTGGGCTGAGGAAGTATCAAGAAAATACTTAATGTCCTCCATATGTTTAGTTTTTAGGCACCTTGTGTGGCTTTCAATTTGGAAATGGCTGGTATACTCACCTAGTGAAGATGGAGCATTTTACAAGTTCTATGCTCTATTTCATTGTTCATGAGTTTGTCAACAGTCTTTACCTGCCGGTAAGCTCGTTTCTGTCCTCCATACAGCAATTGGAAAAATGCTATAGAAGATTTCAAGCGACACAAAGAGATGCAGTGCCATACAAAATATAAGGAAAGGGCTATCAATTTTCTTGCTACTTTTACTGGTGAGCAACAGCCCATAGATGTGGTACTGGACAAGACCTTGCAGACCAAAATTACAAACAATCGACAAAAAATCAAACCAATCATTAAAACTGTAATGCTATGTGCAAAGAGAGGATTTGCACTTCGTGGTCGGTCATCGAGACACTGGATACCTTGACCTAACAGTTGAAGGCCAAAAATGAGACGGCCATTTCAGAGCTCTTTTAAGGTTCAGAGCAGATGCAGAGGGTGAAGTACTAAAGCAACATTTAAGAACATCTCCTTCCAATGGCACTTATCTCAGCTGGAGAATTCAAAATGAAATAATCTCCTCTTTTAACAGTATCATTGTGAAAAAAACTTGTTTCTCAGGTGAATGAGCATGATACTTCTCAGTATTGGCAGATGAAACAACAGACATAAGTGGTATTCAGCAAATGTCACTTTATGTAAGGTTTTTCGATAATGGTATTGTGAAGGAAGAGTTTTTTTAATTTCTTCCTGTCTCACTGATGCAACTGGTGCAGGTCTTGCGAAGGTAATCCTGAAAGGAATATCTGATTTGAGTCTCAATGCACAAAATCTTGTTGGGCAAGGTTATGATGGTGCTAGTGCAATGGGTGGGATATATAAAGGTGCTCAAGCTGTAATTTCAAAAAAAATTCCTAAAGCCCTGTATGTTCACTGCAGTGTTCATTGTCTAAACCTCGCTATTTCCAATGATTGTGAAATTTCATCTATGAGAAATTGTATGGGAACCATAGAAAAGGCTTACAACTTTTTCAACTGTCCCAAAAGACAAAGGGCTTTAGAAGTTGAAATTAAGCTTTGGAATCCAAACCATGTAATCACAAAGACTGTGAGCAACACGTTGAATTGACCGGCATGACGCAGTTAACATTTTTTAGAGTTGATTGAGCCTGTATTAAATGCACTTAGCACCATTTCAACATGGGATACAGACCGAACAACTGCTATTGAATTACAGCTACTTTCGAGTGCCATATGCAGATGTGAGTTCCTGGTTTGTCTTCTAATTCTGGAATCTGCTTTTCAAATGTGCCTTCCCTTGAGCAAATATTTGAAGACTAGGAATCATGATCTCAGTTTGGCTGTTTCATCTGGCATGCATGTTAAACAGTCATAACAGGAAATGAGAGACTATGCAGAAGCTTCTTTCTGAAAAATTTATCAAGCACCTGAAGACATTTGCCTTAAACTGGATGTGTCTATTACTACACCGAGAGTAGTTGGCAGACAAACGAACAGAGTAAATATTCCTGCCGATAAGCCTGAATACTATTATAGACAGTCAAACTTCATCCCCTTTTTCGATTCATTCATAGCTTCCTTTAATGAAAAATTCTTCAAACAGAAAAATGTACTGCGACCATTTCAGTCATTGCTATGGCCAAAGGGTAAAAAAGAAGAACTAAAGGCGAACATATGTGAATTAACCGATTTTTACAACCTTTCGTAAAATATTTATGGTGATCTCATTTTATGATTTCAAACCTTGAAATTGTTAGATAAAGCACCAAAATGTGCAATTGAAGCTATAACTCTATGCAGCAAACATCTCTTTCCTGTTATGTACGAATTATTGCACATTATGGTCACTCTTCCGGTTACAACTTGCACTCCCGAAAGGTCATTTTCGACTTTAAAATTACTAAAAAACGTAATTAAGAAACACAACTGGCGTGGAAAGACTTAACGGGCTTGCTTTGGCGTACATTCATCAAAATATTTCAGCACACGAAGAAATTCTCGATGACCTGGCAAAGAAGCCAAGAAGAATTGAACTTAGACTAAAATGATGGTCATTTTACTCATATGGTTTATACTGTTTGTATTTATGTTTAGTGGCTGTATTTTTGACATCCCTATCCTCTTGTATGCTTTATAAAATATTTATTCAGTACAGTTCAAAGTTTATTATTTTAGTTTAACATAATTACACATATTTCAGAAGAATAAAGTAAGTTTAATTTTGAGCCACCTATGCACACGGTGGAATTAAAAAAGTAGTAAATCTTATAAATTAATTAATGTTTGATTAATGAAACAATTAATTAAATATTTAACCAAATATGGCAATTAACGTCTATAGGCATATTTAAAAAAATTGCAGGAGCACCAGGTGCCTACTGATTAAGTTTGGTAGCTTTGTATTTTCACCTTCTTTTACTTTCTTATTATTTTTTAAATATAAATAAATACATATATATATATATATATATATATATATATATATATGTAATATCACAACCTTCACAAAATGTGGTGATGTTGGTCATAATGAGTTTAAAAAAAGTCCCAGAACTTAATCCTAGGTTCACCACTGGCGCTTACTGGAATTTTCTGCTAAAAGAAACGATTAGAATTTCGTTAATCTGCTCCTCAAATGCGACGGAAAATCAAGGAGTTATGTAGGGAGGAAGATTCAAATTTTGAATCAATTTATAATTACCTATGTGCATGACTATAAAATAAAACAACGATATTTTTATAAATAAATTTATTTAATTAGACAACGAAATATTTTATATTTCCCCGGTATTTGAGGGGGTGCTTTCCTGGGAAGGGTTGGTTTATCGACGGAATTCTAAGGTAAAATTAATGATAAAAAGTAACGAAATACTGTCGTTACATAAATATATCTTCTAGAATTTGCGTACTACTTATGCCTCATTACAATACACGTAAATAATGATAAAACTCAATTTTTCTACAAAAAAAAATATAAATTCACTGACTACAGCAATTAAATATTTAGTTTACTCCAGTTATTAACTCCTAATTTTGGCTAAAATATTATTTCGATATATCGCTTTAGGTACAGATTTCTTTGTTATCTCTTTCTAAAATCTGTGATTTAAAGCTATTCAAAATATTTTAGTAAGATTAATGATAAAAATATTACAGATAAACAAGGTAAACAAAAACATTTAAAACTCTTAAATTTTTACTTTCCCTGCAATACATGGTAATGTATAGGGAAAGTATTGGAATCATGCTGAAAATCACAACTCGAGTTTTCGACGGATCTACACGTTTCGAGACCTCTAGAATACGAAAAAACCATTTTTAGCGTGACGTCTGTGTGTGTGTCTGTCTGTCTGTGTGTCTGTCTGTCTGTCTGTCTGTCTGTCTGTCTGTGCAGATTTTGTATCCACTCTAACTAAAAAACTAATGGACCGAATTTCACAAAATTTTGTAGGTAAGTCACTTGTGGGCGGGGCTGGTGCTGATTAGTTTTGGGTACGATTCGGAATAAAAGAACTCGCCTTTTTTTGCGAAATGGCCCGCTAAAGCTTGTATCCACTCTAGCTGAAAAACTAATGAACCGAATTTCACAAAATTCGGTAAATGAGTCACGTATAGGTCACCCTGGTGCTGATTAGATTTTGGTACGATTCAGAAAAAAATAACCTGCCTTTTTTTGTGGAATGGCCCGCAAAAATTGCCAAAATCTAAACTAAAAAGGTACGTATGCTCAAATATATCCATTAAATGCTTGTTTAATGCGTATTTTTAACGAAGAAAAGAATAAGACCAACCCCATTACATTAGGACTAGCCGTTCTCGAGATATATTAGTTTTTTTTCGTATTTTTCCACCCCACCTTTGAAAATAAGTCCAGTTATCGAATGAGAACGAAAATTGAATTAAAAGTGAATTACGTTTAATTGAAATAAATAGAACGTGAATATAAGTTTACAGGGAAAGTCATGTGCTGCCCACATCAGATTTTTTACTTTCCCTGCAATACATGGTAATGTATAGGGAAAGTATTGGAATCATGCCGAAAATCACAACTCGAGTTTTCGACGGATCTACACGTTTCGAGACCTCTAGAATACGAAAAAACTATTTTTAGCGTGACGTCTGTGTGTGTGTGTGTGTCTGTCTGTCTGTGCAGATTTTGTATCCATTCTAACTAAAAAAGTAATTGACCGAATTTCATAAAATTTGGTAGGTAAGTCATTTGTGGGCGAATTTGGTGCTGATTAGTTTTGTGTAAGATTCGGGATAAAAGAACCCGCCTTTTTTTGCGAAAAGGCCCGCAAAAGCTTGTATCCACTCTAACTGAAAACTAATTTACCGAATTTCACAAAATTCGGTAGATGAGTCACTTGTTTGTTACCCTGGTGCTGATTAGATTTTGGTACGATTCGGAAAATACAAACTTGCCTTTTTTTGCGAAACGGCCCACAAAAATCGTCAAAATCTAAACTAAAGAACTAGGTATACTCAAATATATTCATTAAATGCTTGTTTAATACGTAATTTTTAACGAAGAAAAGAATAAAACCAACACCATTACACTAGGACTAGTCGTTCTCGGGATATTTTAGATTTTTCGTATTTTCTCTACGCCACCTTTGAAAATAAATCCAGTTATCAAATGAGAACGAAAATTGAATTGAAAGTGAATTAAATTTAATTAAAATAAAGAGAACGTCGATATAAGTCTGCAGGGAAAATCATGTGCTGCCCACATCAGATTTTTTATTATTTATAACTTAAAACTTTTCAATACTACACAAATATTCGTCAGATGAATGTATTTTTTTTATAAACTCTAATTTTTCAACACACAACCTGTTGTAAAAATCTACACATAAGTAAGTTAAATTGACTTTAACATATTTTTAAATACAGATATGTGAAATTAGAATTTTTTTTTTTCAGGTTTGCATTCTATTCATAGATGGGAACTCGCTCTATGGGAAAGTTTATACTTAGCAGACACAAAATTAATTCCACTACTTTTTGCATATTTTTGTGGACAATTTTGTGTAAAAATGGCCAAACGTTTCTCCCCACCTCTTATCACCGTCCCGCCCTTCAAACATTAATGATGAAAATGTTGCAGATGAATTAGATAAACAAAGACTTTTAAAGCTTTTACGTTTTTACTTTCCCTGCAATACATGGTAATGTATAGGGAAAGTATTGGAATCATGTCGAAAATCGAGTTTTCGACGGGTCTACACGTTTCGAGACCTCTAGAATACGAAAAAACTATTTTTAGCGTGACGTCTGTGTGTGTGTCTGTCTGTCTGTCTGTGTGTGTGTCTGTCTGTCCGTCTGTCCGTCTGTGTGTCTGTCCAATGTATGTATCCACTCCAACTGAAAAACTAATGGACCGAATTTCATAAAATTTGGTAGGTAAGTCACTTGGATATGACCCTGGTGCTGATTAGTTTTTGGTATGATTCGTAGAAACAGAACCCGTCTTTTTTTGCGAAATGGCCCGTAAAAATTTCATTTATTCTCTCTAGCTAAAGTGCTAATTTACCAAATTTCACAAAATTTGGTAGATAAGTTACTTGTTGGATACTGGTGGTGGTGGTGGTGGTGTCGTGTCCACACAAGTCAGTCGTTTAAATAGATCCATGAGCGAAGACCACGGCCCTGGCGATTGCAGTGATGCTATAGGAGTAGAGCATCTCCTATGGAAATTCCACGATGTTTTGAAGTGCTGCCAAAATGGCAGGACATGTAAAGACATGTTCAGAAAAGAGTTCAGTTTCGGGACAGTTACTTGTTGGATACTCTGGTGCTGATTAGAATTTAGTACGATTCGGAAAAGAAGAACCCGCCTTTTTTTACGAAATGGTCCGCAAAAATTTCATGTATCCACCCTATCTAAAATACTAACTGACCAAATTTCACAATATTTGGTAGATAAGTTACTTATGGGACACTCTGGTGCTGATTCGATTTGGGTACGATTAGGAAAATAACAACCTGCCTTTTTTGCGAAATGGCCCGCAAAAAAAAAAGTCTACGTATGCTGAAATGTATCAATTAAATTCTTGTTTTATACGCAATTTTCGACGAGAAAAAGAATATAACACACTCCATTATACTTTAGGACTAACCGTTCTCAAGATATTTGAGATTTCTTGCATTTTTGTTACGCCGCGATCGGAAAAATTTCCAATTACCAAATAAAAACAAAAATTGAATTAAAAGTGCAAATTTAGTGTTATTTGGTGGAATTAAACTCAAACTACTGAATTATTAAAGAAATAAAGGAAATATGAATTGAAGTCTGCAGGGAAAGTCATGTGCTGCCCACATCAGATTTTTATTATTTGTAACTTAACTTTCCAATGCTACACAAATATTCGTCAGATGAATGTATTTTTTTTTATATACACTCCCATTTTTCAACAACCTGTTATAAAAATCTATACCTAAGTAGTTTAAATTGGCTTTAACATATTTTTAAATACAGATATATGAAACAGAATTTTACTTTCCCTGCAATGCATGATAATGTATAGGGAAAGTATTGGAATCATGCCGAAAATCGCAACTCGAGTTTTGAACGGACCTACACATTTTGGGACCCCTAGAACACGAAAAAACTTTTTTTAGCGTGACGTCTATGTGTGTGTGTGTGTGTCTGTCTGTGCAATGTATGTATCCACTCTAACTCAAAAGCAAATGGATCGATTTCATGAAATTTGGTAGGTAAGCCACTTGTGTATGACAGTGGTGCTGATTAGTTTCTGGGATGATTCGGAAAAAAACCGGCTGTTTTTGAGAAATGGCCCGAAAAAATTGCCTGTATCCACTCTAGCTGAAAAACTAATGGATCGAATTTCATAAAATTTGGTAGATGAGTCGCTTGTAGGTTACCCTGGTGCTGATTAGATTTTGGTACGATTCGGAAAAAATAACCTGCTTTTTTGCAAAATGGCTCGCAAAAATCATCAAAATCTGAAATAAAAAAACTACGTATACTCAAATATATCCATTAAATGCTTGTTTTGCTTGTAACTTTTGACGATGAAAAGAATTAAGTTCAACTCCATTACTCTAGGACTAGCCGTTCTCGAGATATTTTAGGCTTTTCATATTTTCGTTACGACGGTTTGGAGAATAAGTCTAGTTACCAAATGAAAACGAAAGCTGAAGTAAAAGTGCAAATTTAGTGTCATTTCAATTAATTAAGTGTGTTATTTAGTGCAATTGAACTCTATAATTAATTATTGAAGAAATAATGTGAACGTGAATATGAGTCTGCAGGGAAAGTCATGTGCTGCCCCCATCAGATTTTTTTTATCTGAGGTCTGCATTCTATTCATAAATGGGAACTCTCTCTGTAGGACTGTTTATACTTAGCAGACACAAAATTAATTCCACTACTCTTTGCATATTTTGTGGCGAATTTTGTATGAAAATGGCTAAACGTTTCCACCCACCACTTATGACCATCTCGCCCTTCTAATAGATGAGTTTCATGTGACGTCACGCTCGCGATTCCACTGCACAGCGGCCATGTTCTTTGTAACATTGGTCTATCCGTAGTAATGAAGAATGGGAGATTAAGGTAACAATTATGCTATATAATAAAATGATAACGTTCATATTACTTGACAAATTTATTTCCTCATAATATATTTCATAGAAACATGCAGAATTAAAATATACTTTACTTGTGAAATAGATAAAAGAGAATAGTTAGGACAATTTAAGGTGATAAGAATATCAACACACCCAAACGAATATAAATTTTTATAGATTTTCAATGTTAAACATCAAATAGTTAGCCTTATTATCTACCAAATAAATAATATGAACTGATTATTTCGCAAATTAGTTAGTTTATTCAATTATAATAAATATATTAAGATTTACACACTATTGCATTAAAATAAATTAAATAAATAAGCATCAAAAGTACCTTGACTTCTTCTTTTATAGCCTGACTTGGAGTAACTGTAAAATATAGCGTTACATCAGACCATTTGACGGATGGTATCAGAACAGGCGATCGAGAAAAACTTTGTATTGGAATAATATATGGATCGTTTGATAAACCTGTAATAATTAATTTTCTCTATACCTCTGTTGGCTTTCTAAAGGCAATTTCTCGACGTAATCAGATAATTTCATATTGTAAACCTCTCTATATTAAGAAAAAATCATTACACTATGTTAACAACTAACACTTTAACATTTAAAGAATACAGAGATGGCGGATGGCGTCTACAAAGAGTATGGCGGTGAATGTGACGTCGGTGTAACTCATCTATACATTCCATGTCCGCCCGCCCAAGGCCACCTAGAATACAAAAGAGTTACAAAGTTTTAGACAGCCTTGGCCCGCCTCCCCTATAAGTGACGGCTAACAAAATTTAAACAGTGCAAAATTACAAAATAGGGTAAAAACATCCATTTTTCTTTAAAATAAGGACAGATTTGAAACAGAAAGACAGAAGTGTAAAAATTAGGACATTTCGGGTCCCCATTTACTTTTGAAGAAAATAAGGACTGGCCTCATTAAATGAGGACATCTGGTCATCTTACGTGAATGTGAATCTTTTATGACCTTCAATATGGCCGCGGAGTAGACTCCAATAGAGAGTGACGTCACTAAACACTCATCTACAGCCTTTCAATTAAAAGGTATGGGTGTTCTTAAATTTCTTATATTCATTTATATATAGAAGAAAAGTGTGCTTAAAAATTTCCAATTATTAAAATATATTAGAATGGTAACAATAAAAAAAATTAAAAGGATTAGCTTTTCCGGAATGCATCGAGGAATGAGTTATTGTAATCTTCATTCCGGTACTGTCATTTCAGTTTTTTTTATGTAATGTTTTGATAGGTTTTGTGTTGATAGTTGGAAGAATTCGGATTTTCTGTTCAAATTGTCTCTAGAGTTATCTTGAGTCATGATTTTCACACCTGGATGATAATCTGTACTTAAGACATTTTCTTTACTCAATACAGTGTAAGATTTTTAAGTTAGTCTCATTTAAATGACTCGGTTAATTGACTGTGGATTTATTTTTGTTCAGGGTTATAGTGAAGTTTTGTAATCGCTGCATCAAGTCAGTGCGTGATATGTTTTCCAACATTTATATTATTCCTCGAACATCATCTAGAGGTCTTTAATGTGAAAAACTATAAATTTTCTTGTTTACTCATGAATTTAGCTTTATGTAATTTGATCAACTTCTACAGTACAACTCTTTTTTACCTTAAATATTAAATTGATGTAGAAACTTAAAATATTATTGTTATAAGGTATATAACAATATTTGATCAACTTCTACTCATCTTTATAAATTTTATTTACTGCTGGAAATCAGTAACACCAAGGTTTTATTTTGTGTGTAAAATTGTAGCATAATTTGCATTTTCTAACATAAAATCAGATTTTTGTCAAAGTTATTTTCTGGGACCTTGATTTACATATAATCTACTTTTCAGTAGTCATTAGATAAAATTTGTCTGTTAATATTAGACATTCATATATTATCACTTTTTCAGTGACGATATTCTTCTCCTTCTTTACTTTATAGTCATTGGAATCCCATTTGTCTGCATTTTCTGAAGTGAGGACCTCAGTCTTTATTCCAGACTGCATTGTGCAATTTTTAAATCCTGCTATTAACTATGACATCATATATCAATTTATAATTATGTAAATAAATTCACTCAGTATTATGCATTTTTATCACTGAAAAGAAATATTGCAGTAAGCATCCAACTTTACAGTATATTTTGCATACCTCTGATTTTGATTATCTCCATTGATCCAACTTAAAGCCCTAGGATGAGAATCCCGAAGAACAAAATATTCCATTCTGATCTATTTTCATTTTAAATAAGTTTTTTTAGTATGTTCAACAGAGTAAAATCTTATGTTTTTGAAAATTATTTATTGGTATATTTGCTATGTTTTCTAACCTTATAATATTGAATGTACCTTGAAGAAAACTCGTGAAAATTGCATTTAATCACAAAAGAAAAAAAAAAAACTTCTTGTAAAGTGGCACAAAGCAAAAGAAGGACCTTGTTTTATTATCTGAAAATATTTCAACTGCATTACAGTAATTATTTCATGCTTTAAGTTTGTATTTAATTGTGTGAATATCAGATTTAGGAAATTGATAAATACTTGATCCAAGTCATAGAAGCTAGCATTTTACTCAGGTTTTTCATACAGATGCTATATTATCTCTTTTTCATTTTATGGCGAAATGTAGGTGAGAGTCTGTCCAGTATGCGAACATAAACCTGTGCTCTATGTGCCATGAAACACTTATTGCCCAAACACCTGTTTCTATATGCAACTTTCTACAGCCTACAGAGAGTTGTATCTATGATTTTTTTTTTAAGTAGTGAACTCAGCAAGATAACCCCTGTGTTTTTTTGTTTTTTTCTGTTCTGTTTGACATGGAATGAATTGGGTAATCAATAGATATTTTTACGCCCAATATTTTTCTATTTGATAATGATGTAATTTAGTGGCAGATTGTAAAAAAGCACTGTAATACTATGAACTGCTGAAATTACACTTTAATATTTCAGAAACATTTTTTATAAAAAAAAATTATTTTGTATTGTTTACAAGTTGAAAGCAATATTTGGTTTAAATTAATATAGTTCTTTTTTACTTCCCTCATTAAAGAGAAGTATTGTTTTCATGTCATACAATGACACTTTTTGAACTAATTTAAATATTTATAAATTTTCGAACGTGCTTTCTACAAAAGTCCACTTTTTAGCATTTTCCATCTGCCAGTCTTTAACCAAATTGAGGTAACAATATTTTATATTTTCAAGCATAGCATAGCAATATCTTGGAAACTACTCAACTAACTAAAACCAAATTGTGTGCAAATGTAGCTTATAGTATTCATTACACAACATAAAAAATATCAAAAGATATTAATTGTAATAATAAAGGTGGTATCACATATATTCTAAATTCAGTTATAAAATCAACTACACAGCATCATGGATAAAAAGTCATTTAATAAAATCATCCTATAAGACTTACATAGCTTTAAAAATCCAGAACGTTTTCAGGCATTACTTACTTTTGATCCTGTTCAAATTTTAAATTACGCCTGGCGACTCGTTCTCAACTTTATACATGTCAAACCGCTTCACAGTTATCTGTGACATCATTTTAAATTGTAATTGTGCTTGGTTGCATTTTTGAATTGTTGTTGTTGAAACCCAGACCGTCTGACCTACCAGAAAGGTGTAAGGTAACTGTTTGGACGGTCGGGAAGTGCCACCCAATTTAGACCGGAACCCAGTGGGGGAAGCATCCACAGGGACCGTACCCTCCTTCCCCTACCACCAACCTCTCGGAAGGACTTTCGGACCCACATGTTTAACGTGATCGTACTCCGCATGAACACGGCGGCAGTTTTGGCAGTGGCTGGAATCGAACCCGGGCCTACCGAGTGCAACTCCAGCGCGCTAACCAATGGGCTACCGCGCCCCACATTTTTGAATTGTGTCTTTTCTTTTTAAAAAATATTTACCACTTGTTTAAATTAAATCTCTTGGATATAACCCCTAAATTTGTATTTGTAATTGATTAATTTTAATAGCCTGCTTGTACTACCATTATTTTGTGTTTATTTGTCTTTTCACCATTTTGTATTTGTCTTTTCACCATTGTTGGTTTGGGGTCATCTTCAAAGACCCATACTTTACTTTCTTGACATGTTGAAATGTCAAAAAACGGTATGCATGTTTCATCACCAGTTATGATTTTAGAAATAATGCGGTGTCCACCATCATTAAATAATTTTAGAGTTTCTTTACTGATTCTGATGCACTCCACTTTTTGGTGTTCTGTTAAATTATAGGGGACCCAACGACAAACTAATTTTTTCATATGCAGTTAGTTCTTCATGAATAACTCTATGTATGGCTGCGGATCCAATGTTAAGTTCCTTCTGTATCATTTGGTAGGTACAGTGATTATCATCGATTAACATTTTTCTAATGGCCAACACATTTTCTGGGACTATAGCTGACAAAGTTATTCCAGTTCTTCATTCAGTAGAGAATTTCGACCTCTTATAAACTCTGTAAACTATCTGAATACAGTGGCATGAAATGGAGCATCATTTCCATATGCTAATTGTAGACGTTGAAGACATTCTTTTTGATTTAGCCCCACTTTAAAATCATAGCTTGATAATGCTCTCGCGTCAACTCCATTTTTTTTTTTCTTACAAAATTTATTCAACAATAGCTAAATTGTAATTGTTGCCATAAATTATCATCATAAGAGATTTCAGTGTGACCCACATATTAGAGATTACTGTTGTTTTTGTTTATATTTTAATTTTTTTTGCCCTAAAATCTGAACTTCATTAGCATGATCAAAAGTAAGAAACAAATCTGATGTAAGCAGCACATGATTTTCCCAGCAGATTCATGTACACGTTCTCTTTATTTCTTTAATAATTCATTAAATTGAGTTTAATTGTACAGAATAACACTGAATTTGCACTTTTAATTTAATTTTTGTTTTAATTCAGTAACTGGACATTTTTCAAAAGTGGTGTAACAAAATATTTTGAGAACGGTTCATTCTAGAGTAATGGGATTGATCTTATTCTTTTCCTTGTAAAAAATTACGTGTAAAACAAGCATTTAAATGATACATTTGATCATATGTAGTCTTTTATTTTAAATTTTGGCAATTTTTGTGGACCATTTCGCAGAAAAGGCAGGTTCTTCTTTTTCAAATTGTACCAAAATGTTATCAGTACCAGGGTATCCCACAAGTACCTTATCTACCAAATTTTGTGAAATTTGGTCAATTAGTGTTTTAACTAGAGTGGATACATGAGATTTTTGCAAACTATTTCGCAAAGAAGGCGAGTTCTTTTATCCCAAATTGTACCAAATTCTAATTAGCACCATGGATACACACAAGTGACTTACCTGTAAAATTTTATGCAATTTGGTCCATTAGTTTTTGAGTTAGAGTGGATATATATATTGCACAGACAGACATAACACTAAAAATAGTTTTTTTGTGTTTTAGAGGTCCCAAAGCATGTAGCTCTGTCGAAAACTTGAGTTGCAATTTTCGACATGATTCCAATACTTTCCCTATACATGCATTATTAAAAAGAAGCAAAACATCCTCTTCCACCTCTCCTGAAAAGAAAAATTAAAATAAAATAAAATAAAGTTGAACAAGACTGGAATATTGTTGATTAGTGTAGTGCACTTCCCTTTTGATAAATTATTATATCTTTACAAAGGTAAATTTTTGCACAATTATACTTTGTTTGGTGTTAGTTTCATCTGATACTTATTTATGTTATTAATATATAGCACTTGATTGTATATTGGTATTATTTAAAGAAATTTGTAATTTAAGCAGCATTAATTTTTCTGGAACATATTTTTTTTTAAATAACGCTTATATGAAATAGAAGGTTTGAGCATGCTATCTATAAACTCCTTAAAAAATTTTGATATGCCATTAAAAACCCCTAATTTTTTTTTTTTTCAAAATTAAGTACGAACTCTGAGATAGTCTACCTGTCTAAAGTAATTAAAATGTAGGTACTGATCACAAATTTGAAAATACTGGTTGAAGTGCAGAAATATATTTAGTGTCCCTTCTTGGTTATATATAAAATAGGAGATATTTTGAATTCAAATTTTAAAATTATTAAATAAAGAAGATAGCATTCTTTTAATTGCTAAAGATAAACAAATATGGTTTTGAGAACAAAAAATCTGAGATTTAATGAAAAAAAAAAATTCATTAATCTTGAAAACACTCCCAATGCAGATTAAACACTCTCATTCCACGGCATCCATGTCCATGGATCGATTTCTCATGTACTATTTGCTCATCAGCATGGAATATGGAATAGCTGATATCAGCAAAGGCAGCAAGAAAATTTGCTATATGCCACAGTTTTGTAAATTTTTGGACAGGCTGGATTAGTGACTATGTATATTAATCTTGTATGATGTATGTATAAAAAATGTGAATTATCCAAATGTTTTCATATTATAATTCCAGTACTAATTTTATCTTTCATTTTTTTTAAGAAAGTGATATCATCAAACAATAATATATTTCATTCTCTTTTAGTTATTTTATCATGTATTTTTTTAAATGAATATGGCAGAGGATGCAGAACAAAGCTCAGAATCGCTCTCAACAAGTGAAGAATTTGAAATTGTTTGTGGTTCTGAAACAGCTTTAAAATCAGATGAAAAATTACATAAAAAGTTGACTGATTCTTCCAAAGCTTCAAATAATTCATTTCTAATGGTGATTATTTTTATTGATATCTCTAATGACTTATTTTTTATTTTTTGACATTTACAAAATTGCCAAGTTCTTTTTTCCTCAGAAATATAACTAAATATAAACTTACAAATATTGCTTATATAGTAATATAATAAAACATAAGGTATTTGTTATATGTTTTATTATATTCAACTTTTAACCAACATGACAAGTTAAAATATATATTCTAGATTATAGAAGCAACTTCTGATCAAGATTTATTGAATAGATAATGCTGTGTTTTGTAAACTTGCTCCAACAGAGTGACCGGAACTCACACTCTCAGTGCCTGGCAAGTGCAATGTACACTTCGAAACTTTAATGATCTAGGAAACTTTGGTGTCCAGTCGCTGGTTTCTTGTGTTCAGTGGTGATCTTAGCTATCTGTGTTTAGGAAGCTATATCAAGTACTATCCAGTATTGCCTCAAACTATAATCCGACATGTACGCTGGTGACACTGAGCACCGATTTTGTAGGAAGTCGGTATCAAAATCTGGTTTTGCCCCAAATGAAAAACATCCTAACTCCGCCACTGGAATAAGAATAATTAAACTTTAATAATTTCTTTGGAATTTCACTGTAAGAATATTGTGTTAAAAATCCTAAAATTAGTATTAGAAACAAAACACAGAAGATTTAAACAGAAAATATTTACGTTTTTATAACAAATGTAATTCTATTTATAATGCATTGATTAACATATGACAATTTTTCTTAACTGAAAAGGCATACAAAGGAATAATAAGATCTTACTAAATTAAACATAAAGTCCATAATGAAATATCAAATTTGTGGTAAAAAGTTTTACTTTTAC
Source organism: Amaurobius ferox (assembly GCA_951213105.1). Lineage (NCBI taxonomy): Eukaryota > Metazoa > Arthropoda > Arachnida > Araneae > Amaurobiidae > Amaurobius > Amaurobius ferox. Next base: position 85,216,218 of record OX578139.1, on the reverse strand, counting down.
TATACTGTTATTGAAAGAAAACCTTGGATGTTTATGAGAACCATTTATGGTTAAAAACATTGAAATAACTATGAAGATGGCCCCTTTTGCAAATTTTAAATATTGATATTTGTAGAAGACAATGCTTATCTAATTTTTTTACGGCTGTACATTTGTTTAAAAAACAAGATAACTTCCCATAGATACATTTAGGATTTTATTTTGTCCTTGCTATTTTAATGATTGATTTTTTTTACCCAGGTTGGTGTATATCCATGCCTAGATACACAGTATAACTTGTGGGTAATTTGTATTTCAAAATATTTCATGCGTTTAAATTACAAAATTAATATGTTAATAACAGGATTATTTGAATAATATAAACTGAAAAGTTAGATAATTCAAATTTTTCTGTTTTCCAATGCAAACATAAACAACAAATTTTTAAAAACTCTATATGTAAAACCTGATGATGAATAGTTTGTATTGAAGCCTTTACCAAAAAACACCTTCAAAATATGAAACTAATAAAAATAGTGGGCCAAGTGTTACACTTTTATTTGTTTTATATTTTATGTACATTTCAATTTTCCTTACTTTTGTAATACAATAGACGATAGAAGTATTTTAAAAAACATTGTTCTCACAATATATGAAAGTATAGATTGAATAGAGGGCCTAAACATATTCTTTGAGATAAAAGATAGGACTAAACTTGGATTATAAAAAATTGAATAAAACATATACATCCTAATTTTTAAAAGGGATAAATGAATATATAAAATTGAACATGTTTAAACATATAAATAGATGAAAACATAGGGGAAAAATAAATAAAAATAATAAATGTAAAATAAAAATAAATTCATGTATGGAAATTAAAATGTATAAATGATAATCATAGAATGTCTTAGAAAGGAAAGGGGGCCTTTAAAGACTGCAAGAAAAAAGACAATTTCTAAGGCTTGCACAGTGGTATTATAACTTTTCAATTAGGAAAATAATTTGGAACTGTAAAATATATATTCGATTGATATTTTACGTGAGGAGGTTTTATATGTATTATACATGTTTTATACATATTATATGTGGTTTTATAGATGCATAATGTATAAAATTTGTATGCATCAAATATCCCATCCTTGATTATGCCTATATGAAAAGAATTAACAATAAATTATATAGGTAATAAACAGTTTACTTTGGCATTGATTTTTTTATTCTAAAGATGTATATGTTTCAACGAATATTTTATTTTAATTTTGAAATGTTTTAGGCAAATTATATATTTTAAATTTTACATAATTTTGTGTTTAGTATATATAGCTCTCTTTATACATTTTTGATTTTTATTTTTTTCTATAGGGTTTGGATACCAGCATTTCAAACAAAGATCCAAAACCAGTTGAAAAAAATGCACGCTCTGAGAAACATCTGAAAGGTGAACCCGTTACCGACCATCCTTTGGCTTTGCTTATACCTGACAAGCTAGCTACAAAGACATCTGGTAGTACCAACTGTTCTCAAGCTACCAGTGATAGTATGAAATCTCCTGAATCTGGTATAACCAGTGGGAATATCGGTATTACTCCATCAATGAGCTCATTGGATGAGAGTATGTACAAATATTTGTTGTATTTATAAAATTGTACTCTAAATTAGTAAAGCTACTCATAGTTTGTATGTGGAGTATTTACAAACCCCTCAAATCATAATCTCTAGAAAAGTGTTCTACGTGGCAGTTACTGATGTAATAACTTATGTCCAATACTGAATTTTTTTATTTTATGTAAATGACATCTATGGTTACAGTATCTGGCTGAAATCAGAATGTTACAAAAAATGTAAACATGTTAATGCTTATATCTCTGAATTTAATAGATAAAATTGAAAAAAAAAAATATTCCAGTTTTGTCAGAAATAGGGCACCATTTGTGGATATACAAAAAATAGTTTTAATATTTTGAGCTATTTTTTATAAAAAAATAAAAAGGTTTTATCCAAGTGAGTTTTTTCTTTAGATTGTTTACTTTCACTCAAAACATCTTCTAAACTATATAGATATAAACAGTAAACAATAAAAATGTTCAATATTAATTCCATATTTTAGATCAATAATTTGCTTTTACATAGCTCATATAGTTTTCAGTCTATTGTCTTGCCAAGTTAAAGAAAATAGAAATGTTTCCATTTTTAACACTTTACAACAAAGTTGAAATGTGTTTATGACTTTGTTCATTCTGTCTGTCAGTCTGTCCGTTAGCACGATAACTGCCGTAAAAATGACTTAATCAAAATGAAATTTTAGTATGTTGTTCAGACGGTTTGTAGGACCTATGGGAATATATATAAATGAATAATATCACCCAATTAGTTTTGGATTGAACCCGGGTTGAAAAAATGAAATACATTGAGCCCTATGGGACCTAATTTTTCAAACATTTTTTAAGCAGATTTAAAATTCACAAATTGCTTCGAAATTTTTAGGTAATATTCAAATTGTTCCATAAAATATATAAAAAAAAAATTCTGCGAAATATAGTCAGTAGTTTTTTAAATAAAAATTAAAATAATAATAACACATCTTATATGAAACGATCACGTGACCATGATATGAAAGTATCACGTGATCCTAACTGTTTTGTATGGTATACTGATGGCTCGAAGATTGGCACTAGTACTGGTGCGGGAGTCTGCTGCCCTGATGATGGCACTAAGCTATCTTATCCGCTTGGCAATTTTTCTACTGTCTTTCAGGCTGAAGTATTTGCCATTCTTATGTGTTGTAGAATTTGCTATGACAGAAAGTACGAGAATAGCCAGATTTTCATTTGTTCTGACAGTCAGGCTGCTCTTATGGCTCTGGGGAAATTCACTGTGACGTCTTCCCTTGTTTGGGAATGCTATAAAGCTCTCTGTAAAATTGCTAGTAATAATAGTGTCATTCTGTACTGGGTGCCTGGTCATTCGGGCATTCCTGGCAATGAATTGGCAGATGAACTTGCTAGGAAAGGCTCTAATACTCCTTTTGTGGGCCCTGAGCCAGCCTTGGGTATACCCAATGATCTTATCAGAAGAATTGTCTTTGACATCTTCAGGAAGCTTCAATGCAAGAACTGGCGTGACACTAAAGGGCAAAGGCAAGCGAAAATTCTCAATTGTAATTGCCCTAGTGCACGTCAAAAGGAACTTTTCAGGCTCAGTAGAACTGGCATCAGAAGAGCTGTTGGGCTCCTTACTGGGCACTGCACTCTCAAGAGACATCTTAATATTATGGGTGTCTCCAAAGATTCGCTTTGCAGAGGCTGCAATTACAGCGAAGAAACTGCAGCTCACATTCTGTGTGAATGTGAGGCCTACTCTGCTCACAGATTCGAACACATTGGTCGTCATGTGATTGAACCCTGGGAGCTGAATGACATTCCTGTCAAGTGCCTGCTTATGTTTGCATCGGCTACTGGTCTCTTCTCTTAGGGACCTTCACTTTTTGGGGTAGTACAATAGACCTCTGGTCGATGTGCTAGGCTCTTCTGGAGCCACCCACCTTTATATCATTCATTCATTCATTCATTCATTCATCACGTGATCCACTTCAAAATGATATATGGCATCCATATTGTCTCAAAATCGTGATTTTTAAAGTTCTTTTTATTTCATACTGAGTGTTGTATCCGTCCTAAAACCACTTTATTTTGGTTTAAATTCTGTGCATCTACATACTAAATCAACGCAATTACATTATATATGAGTTTAAATGCTCATCCAAATTTGATTATTTCTACAACGAAGCCTATTTTTCACTTATGTAAAATGTAAACAGCAAAATATGTAGGATGAGTTGTATAGAAATTGCTGTATTTTTTTAACGCAAATGAATGTAGCTCATGGAGTCTGCATAGCTGATATGAAAGAAATATTCATTGACTTTACCGAGAGAAGGACGATTTTTTGCGATGAAGTTTTAAGCATAGAGTTAAATTACTTGTAGCTCCATGATCTTAATTTTTAAATAAAATAAATTATTATAGTATTGTGATGAATGACATGAATGGGAAATTATTTATGAATGAAATGCTGCTTTTTTAGAGAGAGCCAGGCGTGTTATTTTTTCTATGACGTCATTTGAATGAATTTCAGTTGTTTTCGATGAAGTTTTTAAATATAATAAATTATCGTGGTATTATGATAATTCTAAAATTATTATCGAGTAATATATCACATTTTGGAGACGTTTAAACCAGGCAATTTGTATTTCAATGCCGTCATTTGAATGAAGTTCATTTTTTTTGATGAAGGTTTAAGGTTTCAAATATAATAAATCAATGTAGTATTGTGAGAAGTTTTAAAATATTACCGAGGAATGTATTGCATTTTAGACATATTTAAATAAAATTGCATTGCTGTTGGAAAGTGTTTCATAATCAATGCTTTAAGCATGATTGATCTTTCTTGTTAAAGTGTGTAATGCTTATATAGCAAAAAACTAAAAGTGCTAGATATGAACAGTAAGTAATTTATAGCCCTTTGAAAGCTCTACAAATCTGGATTGTGGATCAGAATCTTGGTTTCTGAAATATAATAACTTGTATCAGATCCTGTAAAATCTATGTGCAGTCAAACTTGTATAAACCTGATACTCACTTGTCACTTAGAAAGATTAAATTGTTTTAATTATATATCTTTCTTTAGTTACCATAAACCTATATTATCCATTGTAAACGAAACAAATTAGACTGAAAACAATGAATAAACTTATTGAAATTTATTGGAATTTTGTTTTGCAAGATATTATACATGCAAAACCCATTTGGCTCATCAAACTGAAGTCGCCACTGATTATTTTTCTTCGCATATATACACTGGTTATTTTTGCATTTTCACTTATAACCATTGTTTATAATATTTATTGAACTGTATGACTTGTAATTCATATATATTGTTTGTTTATTTGCAGTTAGTTTGTCTCGCTCATCATCATTGCAGTTTGCTGCAGATACTGAATGCTCCTTGTTTCCTCATATCTCCTACCTAGGATGTGCAGTCATTAATGCACCAAGAAGTGAAAAAGAAATACAAAGAAATATGGCCATTCTGAACGAGCAGGCATCTGAGCAGGCTATTGAAATTATCCTTTCAGTCCCTATACATTCTGAAGGATCTGTTATGTAAGATTTTTGGCTTTAATTAAAATTATTTACCATTAGAATACACATAAATTTTTATTTAATTTGTTAAATTTGTGATATTTTTAAAAAATTTGTTTTATCTATTGCATCCATGTGATTAAAAGAGATTACAGGAGTTATTGATATGTTTAACTCCTCATCTGTTTTATATTAGCAAATTAAATTCAAATTAATATATTTCTAATAATGTGTAAACAACTGTTGTATGGTAAAACAATGATATGCAAATATCTTTTGCAACTTTCACGTTATGATTTCTTTATAAATTGGTTAGCAAAGAATGCTTTATTCTTTAAATTTGCATCAAAGTTAATTTTCTTCAGAGAATACTTTACTGGGCAATGGACATTTTTCAATGACAATTTTATTTAAAATTATATTAGAATTTGCTCATGTTTTTAAATCACAGCATGCTGAGTATCTCCATCTGTTAGTCTAATTATATTTCACAGTAATATACTTGTAATTTCTTGCAATGTATTTGGACATTATGGACTTGATTTAATAACCATCTTGATTTAATGTACCACTGTGAAGTAAGTGGCCATACCTTTATTTTTATATTTTAGTTTGCTGGATTCTGATGGTTCCAATGAAATTGCTACTTTCCTAGTTCACTGCATTTTGTTCTGTGCTCGTGGCAAACCGGATACTACAGAAAATCAATGCTTTGCATTTGCCTGCAGCCATGGAGACACAGCTGAAACATCTATCTTTCACTGCCATATTTTTAAATGTGATAGTCCAGAAACGGCAAGTTTTATTTTTAATTTTTTAGACTCTTGGGGGGTTTTTTTGCCTTACCTAAAGTAACTAGTTTGTTCAATGATTACTTTCTGTGATATACCTTTAGTTAGTATATTTTGTACTAGAAGAAATACTTAGCATTACTTGAAATGATATAGAAATAAAATTAATGCTGTGCAAAATCTATATAATATAAATATACTCCCTATTTAACATTATAAACTCCTTAAAAATGTGTGTACTCCTTAAAAATGTATTATAAACTCCTTAAAAATCGGTCAAGCCATTTTTGAATTATAAGCTTTTATTACATACTTACAAAACAGACATTTTAATTCCTTTTGTTTTGCTGGGAGATGTTGAAGAATAAAACTTATTTTAAAACACTTCTGGATCCAGTCTCTTTTCTTGAAAAAGTTTTACCCAATTAAATTGCATACTTCAAGAGATATTTAACTTGGATACATATTTTGAAATTTTCACTTTTAAACCTGTACAAATTTGGAAATGCTTATAGCCATAAACCTGCTTCATATAAGGCTCAACAAACAAATGAAAAAAAGTATATAAATCTGTTGAACCATTCTTGAGTTATAAGTACTCATGACAGACAGAAACATGTTTTTAATTCTTGTTATTCCATACTTGATTCCAGTGATGAAGCTGACTTCGTAATATTCCCTGAGCTCAGCTTCATTAGCTGAAAAACATACATCGAAATCAATCATGTGGTTTAGGAGATATTTAAGTTAGATGAATGGGTTGAAATTTTTTCATTTGTATATTAGATCAGTTCTTTCTATTTACAGCACTCTAGTTGAAAATAGTTTTTTGCACTATTCTAAGATGGAGGGTATTCTTTCTGTACAGTTTATAATTATTGAATTACAGCCAGTTTTCATTTAACAGCAGTATATTCATGTTTTATAATAATATGAAAATTTACATAATTCAAATCAATTGTAGGTCATACCCTGAATAAGATTTGATTATAAGGATGAAGAACCAATGTGATTTTTGAAGATTATAAATTTTTCAGGACAGATTTAAAATTTTGAAGTACTCTGATTAGAAATTCCCAGTTTTAAAATTTCAAGATTTTAATTTATGCTTGAAGCATAAATTAAAATATTGCAAAATTTTTTTGTCTCTATTTGATGTTAACAATTATAAGTCACAGTACATTCTCATAAGAAAAGTTCTGTACATTAAAGGTTTTTTTTTTTTTTCAATAATATAATCTTAAAATTTGTTTTAAAAGGTTTATGTCCATTTAATTATAATATGCATAACAGTCTTATTAATCGAGCTCAGCTTGTAATTTGACATCATACGTCTGTTTTAATTCAGAAAAAGTGACTGCTAAAAATGTAGTTTATGCTATCAAACAAATTGCAATAACTTATTACCTATATAGTTCCATGGAAAATTTTCTAATTACTGCATTATTTGTCTTTTGATTAACTTTGTCTTAAACTTTCATTATGGAAACAATTGTTATGTATGCATGTGTATGTGTTATTTCACTTATGAAATTATTAATATTTGATCAAAAATTCTAAGAAAATCAAATGGTTTACTAAGAATATCCTTTTTTAAACTTTCTTAACTTTGGTATGCTCTTAGTGCATGACAATACAGCAGACTGTAAAAATAAAATATTATGTTTGAAGTATTAACCATTTTGCTCATAACAAAAACATGGGCCAATGCTAAATTAGCAAGCGTTACAATATATGCACATGGATTTTTAGAATCCATCATCTGTATTGGTGCACTTTTTATTTTTTTATTTATTTCTCCCTCCACACCCCAAATAAAATGCTTTTCATTGCAGTAAAATATGTTTGATACGGCAAAATATTTTAGCTCCAAACACTTTTGCTATATTCTTTATGCAACCAGACTAATTAAAATAGTTTGGGTAATCTAAGTCCTTAAAGCATACACTTTATGTCATTGGTGCATTAAATGCATTTCATACTTTGCTGCAAAAGAGAAATGTGAGAACCACTGCTTTAGATCTTTAAAATAGTGTGAGGCCCGTGTAGAAATCCTGTTGTATCTAATACCTGGTGGTTCTGTGTAATTTCAAATTTCAGTAATATTAATCTAGGATTGTTGGAATTCTACTATACACCTAATCTTCAAATTATGTCAGTTTGGTTTTGTACAGTAAATAAATGTTACTGATTTCCTTTTTTCAGTATGATTTTGGTTTAACAAAGTTTAAAAAAATATAAAATATGTGGGGTTTCATTTTCATAGTTTTTAATTAAAACCATTTTTAGTCTCGATTTCCACGGAACTTTTGTAAAACCAATTTGCCATATAAATCAAGGATTAGGTGTACTCTGAAATTGCAGACTTTTTAAAGATTTCTTTCTAACCAAACTCAATAGATGCAATTGATTAGAAATTGATCTAACTTTGTGTTGGATGTATAAACATCCTTAAATGTTCCAGCCTACTATCATTCACACACATTAAGTTCTTTTAGATAAATTTAATAAAGGTAGGATTGCCTAATAATAATTATTATTATTTTTTTTTTTAAGTGTATAGGAACTTTATCCATTTAATTTCCTCTTAAATTAATCCAATTTTGGATTTTTCTGTCTTGCCCCAAACAATTAATATAAATTATTTAAATTTGTGTTGCTTAACTTTTTCAGGTTGTTAAGTTGCTCCAGTGCTTTGCCTCTGCATTCTATCGTGTTCCAAAACTTTCCCAAGGAAGAGCATGCTCTATTTCTTCTGAAAAGAATATTCCAGTTGGTTTATCAGTAAAAAACAACCAACAAGTTTTTACTTTTGAAACTCTATTGGACATCAAAGAAGAGGATCACAAGGTAATAAGCCCCCTTTTCACTATTAAAGTATTTTATTTGTTCACACCAATTCACTTATTTCCAATTTAAATATTTGCTTGATCATAGTTGTTTGCTTTCTGTATGAAAAGTTATGTTTATGTTTTGAAAGGTTAAAATGTGCATGTGTGCATGCTAAAGTTATGCACAGGCCAAAATCTCTAACGTGTCTGTTCGACAGTACCAGTGCTCAAATTCGGTCAAAGTTTAAAACAGTTTTAGAATGTAGAATCCAAACCCATCTTGATGACCTTTGATTCTCAGCCCAGAAGAATATTTATCTAATTGTATCAAAAACAGGAATTTGCGTGATTTTAACATTTTTATTTTCATGGCAAAAATTAACAAAATAATTTCATAAACTTAAATTTCATTTATAAATTTGTCAAATATTCAATACGTCTGATTTGACTTGACCCTAATTTATAAAAACTGAGCCTAACCCATGCCCAGCATAGGGCTGACCTATGCTTGTGCAGCATCTATTGCTTGAGCTGCACTGTTATCAATATTAATTTGATAAAAAATTTAAATTTTAGTGATGAAAGTATTGATAGTTTATACCCCCAAATTTGAATCCCCCTCCCCATGCAATTTTTTTTTTTTTTAAGTATTGTAGATATAGCTGTATCTGCTAATTGTCAAAAATAGGTAATTGCCTAGAGTTTCTAAGCAAAATTAGAGGTTAAAAATTGTACTTCTGACTCACTTATTTTTTGGAATAAGATGGATTGGGAAAATGTCATATTGCCTAGGGGTACAAATCTTTATACCAATATTGCTGATTGGTGTGAATTATTCTGGATTTATTTCAACAGTTTTATGCCATTAGTTCAACAAAATGTAATTTGTAAAAAGTAAATATTTTTATTTGGCAATACCTGCAGAATATTGCATTGTTGAAGCAAATAATCTAATAAACTGCTATTCAAAGAAAAAGATTAAAAATACAATCAATAAAAATTACCAATCAATTTTACACAATAGATGATATGTTATGCAGTTCTTGAATCAGCATTTGAAATTTGAAATTTATTGTATTAGTAGATTTAAAGAAAACCATAACAGAAATTTCAGAATAGTTAATTAAGCATTTATTCTTTTCAAGTTTAAAAGCATTAACATATACACAATATTGCTACACCAGTTTCGTAATTTTCAAGTTGCCGATACATCTTAATCAACAGTACATCATGATTTCTTGATATCACATAGCCATCGCTTAGCACCAAACTTGAGACTGATGATTTTAATTTTAGGATTTTTTAGCACATGTGCAATTTCCTGGTGCAACCACTACCCACTGAGTTTTAGACCAACAATTCCTATGTTTCGTATTTCTTTGGATGGGGGGGGGAATTATGAGGAGAACTGCCATATTTCATTATGAAACACAGTGATCAGTATGTGAAAACTGCCAAAACACCCTTTAAATTTGTATATTATTGAATTTGAAATGCTCGAATTTTGCACAATTCAATTCATATTCTTGTGTGCTACCGTGAGTCCAAAAGTAGCAATTTGCCTCCATTTACATCTTCTGATGATTCCATGTCAGAACATTATTATTTTTTTTTTATAGTGCAAGTAAAAATAAACAAATATTTTATGAAATCAAATTATTTTTTGCATACATTATGTGATTGCATAATTTAATTTTTATTGGCATGCATTGCGGAGGCTACACAATTATCTTTCTCCATCCATTTCCATCCCCTTATTATTGGACATTAGGTAGACTAAACTAGCTTACTTTTATATTTTTTTATTCTAAGATTAATTTTAAATTATTTTTGCATAAACAGTGTGATTGCACAACTATCATTTTTCATCCATCTTCCGTATAATTATTGCATATTAAATTATCTAAACTAGCATATTTCATAGATTTGTTAATTATTAAGATTTATCTGGTTTATTATTTTCATATAAGTAGTGCTATTACTGTATTCAATCTGTGTTCTTGTGCATTGCTGAGAGCCAAAGTATATTTTTCCATCCATCTCCATTCCTAAATTATTGCAAATTAGGTTGATTAAACTAGCTTATTTTCATATTTTAATTAATTATTTTCAAAATTAGCCTTATTGTGCACTTCAGCTTTTATTATCGTGCATGGCCGAGAACTCACAAGTACATTTCTATCCATTTCCATCATCTAATTATATAGACCACATTATATAGACCAAACTAGTGTATTTGCATAATTTGGCTTATTTTTTTTAAAAATATTTTGTATAATTTAGTAAATAATATAAAATTGTAATTTTTTTTTTGTTGTTGAATAATGCATTAAGCAATAAATTAAATATTTGTAATAAATTAATAAAATTAATATATGTTAAGTATTTACTTATTCTAACACAGAAAAGTAAATTGTGCTTTGATAATTGTAGTTGAAGGAAATATTTCCTATTTGTTTAAACGTTATTTCCCAGCTTAAGATAATGTTATTAAAATCTGTTTTTTTTCCTTCTAAGGTTAACTGGTCCATTTTTGGCAGGGGCTAACTCTTGCCACAGCACACAGCATTACCTAATGTAAAATGTCACTTTTTGGTCAGAGTCAAAGTTATATGGTTGCACATTCACAGATGCACTCATTAAAGATTAGTTTTGCTTGATACAGTCCACTTTTATCTACGTTTGTGTTTGATATAATTATTCATGCATAGAGGAGAAACACAGACTTAATTAGTTTTATACCAAACTGTAAAACATAAAGAAAACACTCATAAATAGTTTCCTTGAAATAAAGAAATATTTAAAAGATTGCTAAAATAATTAAAATGGGGTGCTTAATATACAGTTCCTTATAATGTTTTTAATTTTTATTTAAAAAAAAAATACTACAAACTCAAAGTATTGATTGAACAAGGTTTTACTTTTACTGTGTATTGAATATATGGTTAACATTGTAATGTATTGCAATATCATGATGTTAGACTGCCAATGTATCACAATGTAGAAATGGCAACATTGATCAAGCCGAATGATAACAGTGGGATCAAAATTTTATGCCTCTGTTAGCTTTCACATATCATTACATGGCGACTGTGTTGAGAATGTTATTTTCTTTAGATTTCAATTAATGATACTACTTTATTTTTATGTATTGATTCCTTAGTAGTATTACTAAGATAATGGTTTGATCTATTTTAACAATAGACAATGCTTGTTTGCCGGTAATAAACTTTTATTAAATAACATAGAAGCTAATATTTTTATATTACAACATATAAAAAAAATGATTGTTATTTGAAATTGTACCAAAACGTTGCTATCCAGAGGTAAATTATTAAAATTCTCAAAACAATTTATGAAAAAATATGGCCTGGGATTCAATTAAAAATATATAATATACCACCTACAGGTTATGCTCTTAATTTGATATGTGGTTTGTATTTTTGCATTATAGATTAGCTAACATCTTGGATGCACAGTAAAAAAAACACTAAATATCAATCTTAGTTTAATTCTTAGTCAGTATTGTTCTGAAAATAAACTGTTTTCTGAAAATTTTGTAATTAATATTATACAATATTACATAATTTTTATTTTAATAGGGAAACTTTGTATCATGTCCTAGAGAAAAAGAATTCTTTAAGCTGAGGTGCAACTTGGAAAAGATGATTACCATAACTATAAATCAAATATCCAGCAATAGAGAATTAAAGATTCAGAAGTATGTTTTGAATAACGATTTTTTTTTTTTCATGAGTTAAATATTTACCTTAAAATGTCATATGCTTGTGTCAGAGGGATGTTACTATAGGAACTTGATTTAAAAAAACAAAAAGTGATGTAAGCAAATTTAAATATGTTGAATTTTTATAAAAAAGCTTTTCAATTGAAATAATCATACTAAACCTTTATAAACCCAGTTGTTTTATTTAAGGTTTTTCATTAGTTATCCAATACAAAATAATGATAGAATGCATTAAAAAATTTTTTAATGGCTAGCCGTGATCCATGTTGTTTTCTGGTAAAACCTCTGACATATACATCACTCAGAAAAGTTATATTTATGCACTTATATAATTTTTTTTTTTTTTTTTAATTACTCTTCCGAAGCTGAGCCCTGAATGTGTACCTACTTATATATTCAATTTGTATTTATTCATATTTATCAGCTGAAGAAAAGGTTACAACTTATGCTATTTATTGTTTTCCATAAATGTAAAATAATGTAGCTTCTAAATTATTAGCCTGTTGTGGTCTTGGAAGTTTTAAATGAAAAAAGCTCATAGCCTTTTAATATGAGGGGGGGGGGGGGCACAAATGGTGCAGAACATAAAAGTAGGAAAATCAGGGTTCATACGCCTCCTGGAAATCCTTAAGAATGCCTGGATTTAAGATTTTTCTTATAAGGGGCCTTAAAAACTCCTTATTTTATTCGTTTGTGCTCTAAACTCCTGGAAATCTAAAAATACTCCTTGAAAATCGACATCGTGATCTTTTATTTCATAATATTATCAATAGGTGGCGCCACTAAACCAATGATAGTGCATAAATACTGATGCTGGAAAAACAGAGATGCCAATCATTACGGATTTTTCGCAATTATGGATTTCTGAACAAAATTACGGACTGTGGAAAAGACCCGTAAAATTACAGAAAATTCCTATTTTTCCCCATCCATCCTGTAATTATTGCACCTTAAATTGAAAAAACTTGCTTATTTCTATATGTTGGTTTATTATTCATGTAAATATTTTAATTATTTTGGCACATTTAGTATGATTGTGCAATTCAATAAATTCTCATGTAGTCCTGGGCTCAGGGGCTAATCCAGAAATTTTTGTCGGGTGGAGCGCATACCTAGAAAGCTAATTCACACTTATTTTGTTAAATTTGTAGTCGTGATTTGGTATGCCCTTGAATGAACTCGCAAAACATTGAGAAATCAAAGAAAAACCTAAACACATTCATAGATATATATATTAATCATCATTTTTCATATCTTAATATAATTTTATTTCTATCATTTTATATCTCATACAACTTTTAATATCTTTATTTTTTCATATCTCAGCCATGAGTATTTATAAAATAAACTTAATTTCCTTTGTGGCAAATTAATTTATTACTGCCTCTACATCAACTCAAATATGGGGATGATCATTCATCAAAGCGAGTCCTGTCAACCGGTCTTCGGTCATTTGAGATCTCAACCAAGTTGTCCTCGCAAAGTAAATAAACCTCGCTCTGCTGTGACAATTGACATCCGAAGTGCGGTCTTGTACACTTTAATAAGGAAAGGGTAAATATCGCCATCTTCCCTCAATTTTTCCAATACGCCAAGCGAAAAAGACTTACTGAAGTTTGGCCTCTGACAAAAGAGTTTTACTTCTGCAACAATTTGTTGTAGGATGTCTTGATCTGAATCGTTTAGTGCCATGAGATGGCATGATGCTTTGATGATCCTTCTGAAGTATGATTTAACATCCGTAGACTTTAATTTGTTAAATGATTTGAAATCCTTTGGCGAGCGAAAATTTTCTTAAAATCATAGGATATATTTGAGCAAAGAACGCAGACAGTCCACTTCCAGTGCGCTGTTAATGAGGAGTCTCCTTCAACTAAATTTTTAACTTGGTGCTGCTGTCTACCAACTAGTCTTGGGATAGTTAGTTCGACTCCCAACTCCCGCTTTCCTCCTCCATCGCTAATTTAGTATAGAACTTGTTAGGGTAGGTATGCTTCTCCCTTAGCATTTTGACCGTTTGCTGGATTTTTATAGTGGCTTAGTGTGCATCCAAGCAATTCTTCTTCTGTAGAAACTATAGTTCAATGGAGCAGAGATAAATCCTCCGATGTTCAAAACATTTCTAGTGACATTTCCGACACGTAACTCAACCTAGATTTTGCGTCAAAATTCCAGGGAGCATCTTTATAATTGTTACCTTACAATTTTTGAAGCACCGCACCTGAGATTTCTAAAAACTGAAATCAGGTGGGTAGCTCTCGTTCACTGTAATATTAACGAAGCCCATGTTTTCAAGTCGGCATGCAAAGACCGGCTTATAGCACTTGTGCCCACAAACATGCAGAAATATTGTTGTTTTAAAGGCAAAAACACAAGTCAAAGTTATTTTTCGAAACGCACTGCTTGAACTTTCCTTTGTTCTTCCCGACCACGTTTTGGTTAATAAATGAAGGATACTTGTAAGCTGAATCATCATTCCAATGATATTTTAGCAGTTCCTATTTTATCAGCTCACTTGCCAAACTGTTGTTCCGTATGCATATGCTGGCAAATGTAAAAAATTGAAACCATTGTTGTTTGAATTACTTATTTGAGAAGAAGCACATGTGCACACAAACAGTACATACAAAAGGAAAACAAATTAATCTATACTAAATAGTGATTTACATACATTTCAGAGTTTCAAACGACATGATGTCAAAACAGCATTAATAGCTAAAAGCACTTTAATTACGGGGAAGATATTCAAAATTGTATCTGCTGAACATATAGCTTTAAGAATACACCGTTAATTGCGACTCTTTAAAAATATATAAAAATCCAAAAAGAATTTGATTATTGAGCTGAGCATAACAAAGCTCTTTAGGATCTGCCCAAATGCCATTTTTGTCACCGTTTTCCTTAAGCTTAAAAAGCTTAAAATAATTGCACAGTGATCATAACTAAAATTTTGCACAGGGGTTACAACTAACACGGACTAGATTTTTAGCTATAGAAATTGAAAATAGTATATAAAACTAGAAAATAGTGTGAAAAGTATGAAAAACGAAATAATTTTCCTCAAAAACGACTTTAACTATTGTGATGAAATTTCTTTGAAGTTAGTTCGTATAAATACAAATGAAACCATATTAGTCACTTTCAAGTCATAATTTTGCTTCTACTCCCTTCAACCAGGTCTCACCGTCTCCGCTGCAGTCACAGAGACAAATCATTAAATTAGTTCCCCTTAAAATTATCTCTAATTTGATGCCTCTATTTCTGATTTTGGTTAAAAATTGTGTCTGTTCCATAGTTTTCCATTATTTCCGTACGATGTACATTGCATATTCTCACATTATATTGCATATTCTCGCATATGCAATGAACGCCCACCAAAGTCAAGGCATAACTCTAAAACATTGTATTGTATCATATGCAACTCTCCGAAGTCAAGATATAACCCAAGATCCGTCATCAGTGCATTGTAGAAATTGACAAACCCCAATTTTCCCTTGGCTTTACTTATGCTGCAATGTCTCGAGTACACACGTTTGTGAAATTATTGATAGAGGCATTCCCAGAATCACAACTGCTTGGTATCAACGACCCTTTAAAAAGGCCTCTTTCCAATTAAAAAGGTCGAATTTGCAGAATTACAAACATTGTAAGATAGAAATTCTTATCGCACTCGAAAGATTAGAATCTGCAATGTACGCTGGTTTCAGTACTATAGTCTGTGAGTTTCAGTTTCCTGTTCACGGTAATTTCCTTTTCGTTCATTAAACTCCAAAAGCCTTTTATTTTCCTACTATATTTAACTTTTTCACAAAGTTCGTGCCAGTTATAAAATATCGAAAAATAAGGCATAATTCAATGAAATTTTACTTTTACATTAGTTTGCTCAGCTCGATTAGCTATTACCGCTCTGAAAGCACACCTACCAAATTATCTTAGAAAATTGGAGGAAAGTCTTGCCAAGTGTTTGTTTCAGGACTTTTTGGCCGGGGGTGGAGGTGAATGAAATTTTATGGAGGGGGGCAAGTTTTCTATTTGTCCAGTATACATATATCAAAGAGCTGTGTCACATAAATAGAAACTAGGTTAACATAAAATGTCGCAAGGGGCAATACCTGTCTCCGGGGGCTTCGTCCCCCAGAGGTATGCCTGAAAGAGACACTGGGCTCTGTGTGAACAAACACATCGTTACGCTATCATAAAATGTTTCTGAATTTATTTTCATTATTCGACCAAATGTATTTCATTTGTGAAAATAAATAACACCTACTGTGCTGTGACCAAGTCACGACCTCCTCTTTCTTTTTTAATTTCTAGATACTTCCTTGAATTCAGCTTATATTTTCTACTTTAGATTGTGTTGTCTGATTTTTTAAGCATAATTTAAACATTCCTGTATTTATTTTTATATATTTCCTATATTTTTATTTTCTAATAATTTTATATTTTTATTTTTTTCTGCCTTGAAATCCTATTCTCGGAGAGGGTGCGCGCCCCTTGCGCCCTCCCCCTGGATCCGCCCTTGCCTGGGCGTCCTTAAGTATCCTTTTCCATCCATCCCCAATTTCTTAATATTAGTCATTAGATAAACTGAGCTAGCCTATTTTCACATTTGGGTTAATTCTAAAGGCTAATTTTTTAATCATTTTCTTATAAATAGAGGGATTGCGTAATTCCGGTAGTATCGTGTACATTGCGGAGCGTTGACTAGTATCTTTTTCCATCCATCTCCATCCTGTAATTATTGCACATTAAATTAACAAAACTTGTTTATATTTATGTTTTGATTTATTATTCTTGTTAATTCTATAATTATTTTGACATATTTAGTACGATTGCGCAATTCAGAGAATTCTCGTGTAGTCCTGTGAGTCCACAAGTATCCTTTTCTATCCATCTCCATCCTCTATACATTAATCATTAGATTGACAAAACTAGCTTATTTTCACATTTTGGTTATTTGTTAAGGTTAATTTTTTAATTATTACTTTTTGATTTTTTTATTTATTTACATAAATAGTGCGATTGCACAATTCAATTTGCTCAGAAGAATTTAACAGTTTATCTAGAAGAATTTAATATTATCTGGTGATGAAAGCAATATTATTTGTCCCCCATAATAATGTTTCAAAATGTATATTCTGTATTGTTGTTAGATAATATGGGGCTGATTTTAAGCTAAATTTAAGTGCAGACACATTACATTTTTTTATTACTTAAAAAAATAAAAACCATATTAAATGTTCTTTATTTTTCATGTTTTAGGAAGAAATTATTAAAAGTCTGAGCTAGAGCAGGCTAAAAATAAATAAATAAATAAACAAATACATTTAAGCTAAGCATATTCTCTTTTCTATTAAGCTAAGCATGTTCTATTAAGGATTTTGGAATTTCTTTTTTGTTTAGTAATGAAGACTAACATATTCATATTTTGTTTGTTTAATTTAAAAATTTGAACATTTCATATAAAAAATTTTAAATGTTTGATCAAATATTTTTCTGATTATCATTGCAAACAATTTTTTTTATCAGAAATCGCACCACTCTAGTCATTACTGAATGAAAATTTCCTGTCTAGATTACTGAAACTGTAAGCAGCCATTATTTATATAAATCTTGTGAAAATACAAAGCAGCAATATACAGCAGTACAAAGCAAATGTGAGCAGAGACATTGCTGAAAGAGGAGGATTTATGGGTCATACCCCCCCCCCCCCTCCCCAAGAATCATTGGGTTTCAAAGAAATTATATATGGAGAAATAGAAAACAAAATATTTGGTTACCAACCATACCAGCTAAGTTGATGTTGGATTCATTTAAAAAATTATTCAAAGACATGGTTAAGAGAACATTTGTTAATGGACCCTGTTCCATCACTGATATTTAATAAATTATGGAATGTAAATTGGCAGACTTTTCCTTTATTGGTGTATTGTAATTCAAGACAAATTTTTGTATGGCTAGAGTGGTGTAGTTGGTATAAAACTAAGCTACATGGCTGAAAGAGAAACATCTGTAGAATCTTGGTTTTGCTTCTACTTTTAATGTGTAGAAGGCCCAGACCACACGACCAACCCGAAGGTTTATGGCAGCTGTTTGTGTGGCCAGATACTTTTAATGTGTAGAAAAACTCCTTGAAAAATGCTCGAACCCTCCTGGGAAAACTCCTTAAAAGCTCCTGGAAATGAGTTCTTGCAAAAGAGTACGAACCCTGGAAAATAGATAATTCTTCCACCGAGGCTACCATACAAACTGTTTATTGTCATTTCTATAATAATGAGTTTCTTGATTTAAGGATGACCTTTTGTGTTGATCTTATAGTTTTTTTCCCCCCCTGATCACAATCGTTTACACAAATTACTCAAGACAATTTGAACCTTCTTTCCCTATGCAACAGAATGGGAATTGATATATTGCCTGTTTTTCATGATCAGGATGATAGATAATTGCAGTTTACTGTAATGTGTAAAGTACAATACATAGTCAATATGGTTTTTTCTTTTCTATTACTACAAATGACTTGGTATTTGGATAACCAAATATTAAAAAAAAATGCAAATTTGAACTGTTGTGTTACTATGCAGCTATTTGCATTGCAGAGTGTGCCAAGTATAACATTTATAATCTCATATTTTGTATATTAATTATAAATTGCTATTTCAGAATTGTCTTGTAAATAATTTTCTTAGTTCTTTGATATTCAAAAATGCTTTTTGCATCATCATTTTTTCAGTTTTAATTTTTATTTCTCCATAGTATATTATGTATGTATGACATTTCAGATGTGTACTATTCAAACTTGTTTTCTTACTCCTAATTTAAACTGTTCTGATAATTACTAAAATATTTTTTCCCTGCTCCAGATGTTTGTGATTAAAAATATATGCAAGTTTAAAAGTATTCTAAATAATGCCTTAATCATTATCTATTTTATTCCAGTTAAACTATCAATTATAAGATTGTTTTGTATTCCCATATGAACATTAACTGATTTATGCCTGTTCTAGTTGCTTTGGACTGTTAATTACTCCAGGAAGAAATCTCGATCATGGTGACATGCATGCTCTTGAAGGGGTATTCATTAATTATTATATTATACTTATTGTGTATGATGCTAATGATAAACATTTGGATATTTTTTCCTTGATGAGTTATAGCTTGCATTCTGTTTTTGCTTTTCAATGCAGGGTGTTTTATTTTCTATTTACATGCATGGGTGACAGGGTGCGTACGCGGCCTGGAAAACCTTGAAAGTGCTTGAATTTCATTATTTTTTTTTCAAGGCCTTGAATAGCCTGGAAAATTGGGATTATTTCCAAAAAGGTCTGGAAAATCCTTGAATTTCTCATTTCCAATTCAAAAACCGCAAAATTCCGGTTGTACTAGAATTCCAACGTCACGTATTACGTCACAATTGCAAACCAGTTCTCTTTTCCCCAGTGCTGTCAATCACAGTTGAATTGGTTCCTCCCATTACTTGTTTTTCGCGAATGGTGGCCGTTCGTTTCGTCATTAACACGTGGTTTGCATTTTGAATGGCGCCGGAATATAGTATTCTGTGGTCTGCTCCTTGCGCCAGCGTGTCGCGTTTCCGATAATGCCAACTGTTTTGGATTTTCCTTAGTTTGTACGGATTTTTACTTAATCTTATGGTTTTACGGACATTACTCCCAAAACGACGAAAAATCCCGTGAAATCCATGCATCCCACCATTCAATTCATATTCCCTGCTTTGCTGAGAGTCCAAAATGATCAGTTTACATCCATTTTCTTCTAATGATTTCATATCCGAACAATAGACCTAATTTATTTTTATAGTGCTAGTAAAAATAAAGAAATATTTTACTAAACAAATTATATTTCACTTAAATTATAAGATTGCACAATTCAGTCTTTTTTTTTAAAGGGGGGGACTTTGCTGAAAGTATACAATTGCCTTTTACTGTTACAAACTTTTTTCATTTATCTCTGTCCCCTTATTATTGCACATTAACTTGACTAAATTAGCTTATTTTCATATTTTGGTTGATTATAAAGGTTAACTTTTTAATTATTTTCATATAAATAGTACGATCATGAGATTGAGTTTTTTGTTTTCTTTGTGGCCGTTACCGCAATTACGCAATCATCTTTTTCCATCGATCTCCATCTCCCTATTGTTGCATATTAATTTGACTAAATTAACTTATTTTCATATTTTGGTTGATTATAAAGGCTAATTTTTTAATTAATTTCACATAAATAGTACCTTCCGGCCACACATCTTGCTACCGCAAACCCTAGGGTTGGTCGTGTGGTCTGGGCCTTCAACATAAATAGTACGATCGTGAAATTTAGTTTTTTTTCTCGGGCGTTGCCGAGAGTACGTAATTATCCTTTTCCATCCTTCTCCATCTCCCTATTGTTGCACATCAATTTGACTAAACAAGGTTATTTTCATATTTTGGTTGATTATAAAGGTTAACATTTTAATTATTTTCATATAAATAGTACGATCGTGAAATTTAGTTTTTTGTTTTCTTTGTGTCCGTTGCCTCGATTACGTAATCATCCTTTTCCATCGATCTCCATCTCCCTATTGTTGCATATTAACTTGACTAAACTAACTTATTTTCATATTTTGGTTGATTATAAAGGCTATTTTTTTAATTAATTTCACATAAATAGTACGATCGTGAAATTCAGTTTGTTTTTTTTCGCGGGCGTTTCCGAGAGTACACAATTATCCTTTTACATTGATCTTCATCTCCCTATTGTTGCACATTAACTTGACTAAACTAGCTTATTTTCATATTTTGGTTGATTATGAAGGTTATTTTTTTAATTTTTACATAAATTGTACGATCATGAAATTCAGTTGTTTTTCGCGAGCGTTGCCGAGAGTACATAATTATCCTTTTCTATCCATCTCCATCTCCCTGTTGTTGCACATTCACTTGACTAAACAAGATTATTTTCATATTATGGTTGATGATAAAGGTTAATTTTTTAATTATTTTCACATAGATAGTACGATCGTGAAATTAATTTTTTTTTTTCGCGGGCGTTTCCGAGAGTACACAATTATCCTCTTCCATCAATTTCCATCTCCATATTGTTGCACATTAATTGCACATTACATGATTTAGAAAAATAATTGAATAAAAAATTAGATGTAGTACTAAGATGTAAACAATACTAAGTAATATAATAACATTTGTTATGGTTTATTACTGATTCATTTTTCTATCTAATTCAGAGGTGGGGTATGGGATAAATGTGACATAAATATTTTATTTAATGTTTTTTATTTCCATAAATTTTTGAAAATGTTGATATCAAATTTTGTTGCAACTGTTCAATAATAAAATTTGATAATTATAGCTTTGATTTGAATTTCAATTTTTACAATAATTTCTAACTATTGGTTAAAAATATATTACACTAGAATCTATTTTGCTTGTGTTTTGAAATTTTTTCAAATATTTTGTGTTAAAATAAAAGAATTCCAAAATTAAGGTTTTTAAATTGTACTATAAATACAAACTTAAGATAATTTTTTATATTTATTACCCCATTAATATAATATATAAACATATTTTTAAACTGTAAGAAGTATTATAAGGATGGTTTTTTTGGATTGTAAATACATTCAGATTTTTTCAAGAATTTCGGTGATAACAGATAATTCATGCATTATGTCAATTACATATGGTTACATCTTTTCTGTTTAGCAATATATTTTTATATTTAAAACTTCTTACAAATTCATTAATTTTAAAAAAAAAAACTTAAAAATGCAATTTTTGTACTGACTCAGTTTTGTGCAACGGTAAAATAGGTCCTTGATTTTTTTGTAATGTCCTTGAGAAAGTCTTTGAAAGTCCTTGAATTTCACTTTCAAAAAAGTGTACGCACCCTGGGGTGAGTTATTTACCTCATTCGTTCAAATTGATATAACCACTTTGAGTATGAGTTGTTTATATGACTAAATTTATTATCCTTTATTCATTTTACAAAATAATGGCTGTTATAAATTCAATTACCATCAAATTTATATGATTGTTATTGCCTTTTTGGTTTCTCAGTAAATTAAAATATAAGAAAACTACATTTTAAATTAATGATGATAATTCAAGAGCAGGGGATGATTCCCCAGATAATAATTCAAGAGCAGGTTTTTTGATTAAATCTCAGGTTCTTTGTCTGAACAGAAAAAGCAGATGATCCCACACTAAGTGCATTTAATTTATGATGACTTCAAATATTTTTATTGTGTTGTTCTGCCAATGATGATCAAGTGCTTATTTAGAGCATATCAAAGAAACTTATTTAAAATATTGGCATTGAATGTCAAAGAAGCTTATTTAGAATGTATTGTGCCTGCATTGAATAATTAACATGGTTGCATATGGAAAAAGTGGAATTCGGGAATGGTTTTATTAAACAAGTCATTTGGGAATTGAGTTGTGTTATCTGTATCTGTATTATCTAAGTAGCAGGCACTTATTTAGGACCTGAACAATACCAGGTAAATTGTTCTAGTTTGTAATAAAGGTCTGAAAATTCAGAGCTAAAAAATCCAGCTAAAAATCACACATAGTTTTAATTTTTGGTATTTTTTATGAATGACTTAGATGCTTGTAAATATATTTCTTGCAAACATTTTATTTATAAACTTTCTGTTTGAAAAAAAAATATGTTCTTTCCTGTTTTATCAAGTGTAATAGCTAGTTTTGAAAATAATTTCAAAAATTATGTAGTGAAATTTGTAACGAAATTTTTATACTTTCATGTTTTGTAAATTATTTAGTATATTTGTTCTATTAAAATGTGTATTTGAATGATTTCAATTAAAATTTTTTTTTATTTTATTTCAACTGCATATTTTAAATGTAAAATTTCATCAAGGATACATTTTTTTTTTAAATTTGGAAATTTTATAAAGGATCCTTCTTTAACCCTTTCGCGACGGCAGCATTCCGAAACTACTGTGGCCCAAAGGATGGAGCGCTTCGTTTCCGAACTATTCCCAAAAGTTGGCTATTTTTTTGCGCTATACCTAACTCTCGAAAAAAATTTACTGAAA
Organism: Amaurobius ferox; assembly: GCA_951213105.1. Classification (NCBI taxonomy): domain Eukaryota; kingdom Metazoa; phylum Arthropoda; class Arachnida; order Araneae; family Amaurobiidae; genus Amaurobius; species Amaurobius ferox. The sequence continues at coordinate 85,192,663 of OX578139.1, read as the reverse complement.
ATCACCCATTCAACACAGCATTCTACTATTTTCAGGAATAAAGGAAACGCTTAATTTCTATTTGATGTATATTTTTCATATAAATTTTCTTTTATCAAAATATTAAAAATTTTAGTGTATTAAAAATGATTATTTACCTTGATTAAAATAGTTATCAGTTAATCAGAAAAAATATTGAAATGATGGTAATGAAATATTTATATAGCTAATAGAAATTATGTACATATATACACAAGAAAATAGCGTAGCTATTTTCAGTAATTAATACACCTTTTGCTTATGGTATATTTCAAAGCAAGTACCCATGCACAGACCAACATTGCAATCTTTGCATTCATAATAAGTCATTATGTGCTTTCTTTTGCCTTTTATAGTTTGCGAGCAAACTATACATCTTCTTCGGAGGTCTTTTTTACCTGTATCAGAGCGCAATTTTGGAAAATGTCTTCCAGTTAGACGGAGAGGAGAGGGGTTGAGATAACTGGACTGTTCAGGGGTAAAGAACATTTCAATAAGTTGCTCTATGAGATGAAGACGAAACTGCAAGATTGAGGATATTTTCCCTTTCTTATTGTCAAAAAGACTATGAGCATTCAACATTGCAATATCTAGAAAGCCAAAAAATAATTTTCTGTACTATTTGATAGTTTTTCTATAAACTGGATAATGCGTTAAAGACGCATCTCCAATATTCATACCCCCCCCCCCCCCATATATTTTTTATATTCCAAAATACAATTTGGTTTTAAAATGTCTTTGGATGTTTTCCGGTCTTTCTTTCCAGAATTTTGCATTTTGTCAGTATGAAGAGTTGTTAAAATTAAGACATCCTTCTTTTTATCTTGAATAAAATGACATTCACACCATCCTTTTGCACTGCTGCAATTTCTCCTTTGCGTAGAGGTACAGATAGAAAATTCTTTGGCATGTCCTTCCGATTTTTTAAAACTGTACCGCATACATGCGTATTGTTAGACAACAAATACTTTGCAAGTACAGGAGAGGTAAAAAATCTATCAAAATACAAAGTATATCCTTTTCCTAAAAGTTCACTTAGAAGTGTTTTCACAACACGTTCTCCATACCCACCATCAGAACTTGATAATTCCGTGTCCTTTCCAGTATACACAAGGAAATTCCTATATATCCTGCATACCTGCCAAATCTCCCGATTTTTCCGGGAGTCTCCCGAATTTTGAGGCAATCTCCCGAACTCCCGAAAAATTCCTAAATCTCCCGAATTTTTACAATAATTAGAAAAAATCCCTACAAAGGGGATTTTCCTAAAAAAATCCCTATGCAGACGTGCCAACTCTCCGGATTTTTCATTACTTCTCCTGCCTCCGGATTACTAACGAAATTCTCCGGCGTTTTTTGTTGGAAATTTATCAATTAACTAGACATGGTATAATTCCTCGAAAACACCAATTTTCCGCATTTTTAGCACTGATTTTTATCATTCCCGGGATCGTAGCAAATCCATAATACAATGCAGGGTAATGCCAATCAAATTAACGGAGATTTACGGCCGCGTGTATTGTAAATTAAGATCTCGATCGCTTATTTTATGAAAGTAATAAACATACTTCTTCAAAGGTTATTGAGCATAAATCGCTAAAATGTTATTTTGTTCATTAATTTCGCATAAACACAGCGATTGCGCAATTCAGTTTGTTCTCATGAATCGCCGAAAGTACAATAGTATCTTTTTCCATCCATTTCAATCTTCTAAATATTGCATTTTTGATTGACTAAACTAGCTTATTTTCATATTCTGATTAATTATTATGGTTAATTTCTTAATTATTTTCGCATAAATAATGCGATTGCGCCATTCAGTTGCTTCGCGTGAATTGCCGAGAGTAAGTTAGTATCTTTTTCCATCCATCTCCATCATTTAAATGTTGCATATTAGATCAGCTAAACTAGCTTATTTTCATATTCTGATTAATTATTGTGGTTAATTTCTTAATTATTTTCGCATAAATAGTGCGATTGCGCAATTCAGTTACTTCGCGTGAATTGCCGAGAGTACGTTAGTATCTTTTTCCATCCATCTCCATCATTTAAATGTTGCATATTAGATTGACTAAACTAGCTTATTTTCATATTAAGACTAATTATTAAGGTTAATTTTTTGATTATTTTTGCATAATACAAATTTTTCTATTTTGAAAAATCGGTATGAACTCTGTGAAGGTATAGTGAAGAATTTAGTAAGGAGTTCTTAAAAAAAGCAAAAAGAGCTACTACTTTATTTTTAAGTAGTAAGAAGGATTGAATTTGACATTTTTTTAATTATATAGAACTTTTACATGCTGTATTTTTACTTGCCAAAAGATTTCTTTTATTCAATATTTTATCTGCAGAGAAGTGTTTCTGTGTCAAAGACATGTGAATGATTATTAAACAGTAACTAATGACATTTTTCTTTATGCATCATATTCAGTGTAATGAACATTGTTATAGACTCTGATGAGAATAACTCTAACGAATGTGCTTATTTTTTAAAAGATGATTTAATTCTTTTGTATTCGTTGAAATTAAATTGTGTTTATAGATACAATGCAGATTTTTTATCATATTTGCCTATTTTTTATGGTGCAGTTTTGTAGTAGAGGGAAAAAATCCCTATTCTGTCTTGAAAATTCCCTTTTATGCTTTCTGTAAAAAAAGAAATTGTTATCGCGCTGTGCGATTTTTCGATTTTTGTCGCGAATTGCAAATATTTAAAAATCTCCCTAATTTTCATTTTCCAACGTTGGCAGCTATGTATCCTGATTCCGATTCTGACAATTTATATATTTTTATTCCATATCTGGACCTTTTCGAGAGGATATATTGACGAAATCCCAGCCTTCCTTTCCATGAAAACAAAGATTTATCAATGTACACATTTCTTCCAGGAGTGTATATAGATTTAAATTTTGAAACTAATGCATCTAATATGGGTTTCAATTTATCTAGTTTTTGGGCATTACTATCAAGAGTAAAATGAAGGTAACTCATCGTGACTCATAACTGAATTGAAAAAAGGAGTACTAATAATTGGATTCTTAGAAAAATACATTTTAAGATTTGATTTTCTGACAATACTCGTCAAAACTACTAGTGCAAGAAACACAGGAAATTTGTTTCCTGTCACAGGTGTAAATACATTTGAAACAGGTGGTGTCTTCGATGTGGAAGGAGAGAGGAGATTTTTCTTTGCAAACTCATTAGTTGCTTTTACGATAAATTCTACAAGTTCATCATCAAAAAATATGCTAAAAAAATCAAGTTCCTTATCTAAATTAGGCAGCATGATATTGTGATTTATTCCAGGTATGTTCAAAAACTCCAAAGAATTCAGATCTTTCAAATTACATGTCCAAACATCATTCGAAAAAACAGCAACTGAAGCTGGCGGCGTTGTAATAATAGTACGCTCAGAATCTAAAGAATCAATTGCATTTTCAGATTTATCATCAGAAATAACACTGTTCCACGAATCTTCACTATCTGCATCGCTTTCATTACAGTCTGGTTCATTTACCATACGTGTATATTCTTCCACAGAAAGGAAACGTCTCAAACCAGCCATACTTTTATCCAAAATAACCTAATAATTTCATTGCCTCACGTTCCTTTACCTCCCCCCCCCTTTCCCCCCCCCCTCCCCCCAAAAAATACTGTCTTATATTCTTGTAATTCACCAACGAAATCATTAAAAGCTAAAATCAAAACGAAACCCGGAACTCAATTATAAAATTGTTGATGCTGCGAGAAGTGCTCTATCTATTTACTTTACAGAACCATGTTTTACCGCTCCAAATGGAGAAATAATTCATTGGATCCTCCTTATGCCAAGGTCAAGCATCTGCAAAATACATTTAAATTGCTTCCATGGGCATTTAACGCCATCTAGTAGACAAATAAATTCAAATAAAAACGTTTCACATAGAAACACCGATACATGCCACTCGCCATTTAGAGTAAAATTCTCTCCGTCATGAGTGCGTGCCGTCCATACTTGAATGCAAGTTCGCAGCCGGCATGCGGGCATACCAACCTTCGCGAAAGGGTTAAGACTTTGAATTTTGTAAAAGATCTTAAAATTGGATCTAAATTTCTTCTGGTCAGACCATTGCCTTTTGACACCTAAATGACTAAGAATGTTTTCATATTTTTTTTCTCAGAAGTTCAAGTATTTTAATTAACCACTGCTTATTATTTTCCATGGACTCTACTTTATTAAAGAAAAAGCCAAAGTCAAACCCAAACAACTGATTTTCTTTATACATTTGCTGCTTCACTAAATAAAGTCTTCAATCAAATGACTCCTTGAAAACTCACAAGTCCAAAAGTTTACTCTTTTATTCACAGGAAATATGAAAACATCATATTACATTAATAATAATATCACTTCTAGCCAATGTAAACTTTGCTGAGAGGAAGATTTTTCTGCCAATCAATGAAACAGCTACTTTATTAACTCTTAAAACCCCATATTAATAAAGTCACTAATGTGTTACTCAATCACTAATGTGATTTAAATAAGCAATGACTACAGTAATGAATGAGTCATCTCTATTATTTTGCATTTATTTTCTTGTTATTTATTAGGTTTTAATGAATAAAATAAATAATGCAGAGAAAACAATGTATCATATTTCGGCAAGCTGGAACCCTTGTGAACCTGTTTTTGAAATCCTTAATACACCAACTCCAAGAGGTATTTTTCATTTGTAATATTTTAAATTATATGTCTAATATGTGTTATAAGAGAATCCAGTAAAATTTTATATTAACCAATTTTGTTATAATTTGCTGCTATAGAGCTGCCACAGGTGACTATATTTTGTGACTATGGTGACTATTTTAATCTAAAAAAGACCAAAAAGTGACTAATATTACATAAGTAGCTAGTGGTTTTTTTTTTTTTTTTTTTTTTTTTTTTTGAGACCATTTTCAAGAAAAATTCAGACAAAAACTAAATTTAGTTTTCCAGTTTGTATTCCAAAATCCAATAGAATCAATGCTCACTGGGGGGTGACGTCATGCCTGATGTAACGCAAATCAGCCAATTAAAGGACATAGCATGTATAACGACATTAAGAAGAAACTACATTCGCTCTTCAGTAGTCAAAGAAGCAATCCCATAATGGAATATGAAAATTTCAGTCAGGAAGTCTATTTACATTATTATATCAGAATAAAAAGTAATTTCTTAAGTTTCTAAACTTTTAGAACAAAATTCACCAATTTATAGTATGTTTCAACTCTAAGTACAAAACTACTGTTTTTAAGATTTGTATGAATGCTTAAATATTTGCAACTTTATGAAATAATACTAAAATTGCAAATTTTTAATTGAAAAAAAGCTAAAATTTGCAGTTTGTGAAAAAAGGCTAAATTTGGGATTTTTATGAAAGGGTGAGAGTATCCGCTGTTTTAGTGAATGAATTCTAAATATTGCAGTTTTTACAAAAGAACATTAAATATTTGAATTTTATGCAATAATGCTAAAATTGCCGATTTTCAATTTAAAATAGGTGTGAAATTTACAAGTTTTAAAAAAATTATAGAAAATTACTAAATTTGCAATTTTTATAGAAAAGCATTAACATTTGTGATTTTAATAAAGAAAAACGTAAAAATTTGTTATTTTTGTGAAAGAATGTGAATATCTGGTATTTTTATGAAAAAACACTAAAATTTAGAATTTTTACTAAAGAGCATGTTTGTGATTTTTACAAAAGAATGCTGAAATTTGTGATTATTATGAAATAATGCTAAAATTGACAATTTAAAAAAAAAATTGCTAAAATTTAGAATTTTTATTGAAAAGAGAAAAGTTCAAAATTTGTGATTTTTTACAAAAGAATGTGAATATCCATTATTATTTTTTTTCTAGGAATGCTAAAATTTTAGATTTTTACAAAAAAATTGCTAAAATTTGTGACTTGCAAAAGAACGTTAAAATTCATGACGTATGAAAAAGCACTAAAATTGGAAATTTTTAGTAAAGTGCTAAAATTTTAGATTATTTTGGAAAACTGCTTATATTCTTATATTCGAGATTTTTATGAAAAATGCTAAAATTTATTTTATAGAAAGGTATTACAATTTCTGATTCTTGAAAAGGGAGTTAAAATTTGAGATTTTTGAAAAAGTGCTAAAAATTTTTAATTTCAAGAAAAGTGCTAAAATTTCTGATTGTTGATAAAAATGATGCTAAAATTTGTATTTTTTATGAAAATGTGTGAATTTACTATTTTTTATAGAACTGGTTTTTTAGTGCTTTTATCACTGATGTTATTTTAATGTATGCTGCTAAAATGACAACTAAAGTTATGATCTAAGCTTCTCTGGCTAAGTAACTAATTTTCATTGCATCCTTTCTGTGACAGCCCTGCTATTATTAAACTTCCCAAATTTAAAATGTCCACATAAGGTTTTATTTTATTGTTTTAAATTGCATGTCAAATTCTATTTAATTTTTGTGTAACTAAAATGTTACATTTTAAACATCTATGATTTTATTCTGTAATATTGAACAGATTTCTCTCAGCACTTATAAACTCCTTATTTTTATCAATTGATTATAAGGGCCCTTTTTAGAAGTATTTATTTTTTACATTGAGTCTTTAAAACTCCTTATTACTATTCCTACAATATATGTAAATGATAAGTAGTGTGATGCAGTCAAACATTTAACAAATTTTGATGATTTTACATGTTTCAAGCATCTTTGCACATGATCAACTATTTATTCAGTCCTATATGCAGAGATGCCAACTACTATGGATTTTCCGTAGTTTCTACGGAAGTGAATCAGGTACTACGGATTACAGAATCGACGATTTTTTCTACGGAAAAATTCAATTTTATTTATTTTTCACAACACATCAATTTTTATTTCAATATATACAATATAGAGTCTCAATTCTGAAATTTTCCAAACCTCGAGCATTGCAAATTTCAGATCGTAATGCAGTCGAAAAATTTGCAACACGTGTTAACTCTGTAATCATAAGAAAGAGAATAAACAATGGACTTGACCTTGATACATCCATGACCCAATCCCAATAATTGAACCGACACCCCCAGTGTTTGTTGGTCCCCTCCCCTGTTTCTATTTTTAGAAACCAGTTGGAGGAACTTTTAATTTTCTCCACAGACTCCCCAAGATTGGCCTCTATTACTATTTTTAGAAATGATTTGCGGGTACATACTTGAATGCTTCAACAAAGGGTGGTACCTCGACAAAGGTCACGTTAAATGCCTCAACGAAGGTCATTTAGGAGGAGATTCAATCGTAATACAGTTCTTTAGTGCAGGGCTGGAACTGCAGTCTTGTTGTGTCTGGTTTCCATGTGGTGGTGTGGCTACTTACCATCGCTGATTTTCTTGACAATTAGTTACGATTAGTTTCTTGGTAATTAGTTACGATGAGTAGTGAAAGTTTAGAACTGCCTGTTAAAAAAATGAAGAATTGTCAAAAGTTTAAGGAGGCATATTCTCAGGAATTTCTGTGCATCAAGTCGCCTAAATTTTCGGAAAATATGGCATTTTGCTGTATATGCTCCAAGGACTTTAATATTGCACATGGTGGTTACGATGACTGTCGTCGTCATATTTTATCTAAGAAACATGTGAACTATGCGGAAGCAGCGCAAAAGACTGAAAAATTATATACATATTTTAAAAACGATGTACCCATGAATGCCATAACAGCAGAGAGTCTTTTTGCCAGATTTCTTATTGAACATAATCTACCAGTATCCGCTGCAAACCACGCAAAATCTTTGTTTTCATCTATGTTTCCTGACTCTAAAATAACTCAAGCTTTTTCTAGCAGCTGCACAAAAACTACAGCTATAATAAAAGCTATGGCAAAGATTTCAATGGAAGATGCTGTATCTTCATTAACAGAACCTTTTGCAATAAGTATAGACGGCAGCAATGATGCCAATGATTGATTACAAGCTCTACCCGCTTCTTACAATATTTTGATAAAGCGAAAGGAGAGATTGTTACAAAGCATTTGGCATTATTGTCATGCACTGATAATACTGGTGAAGGTATTTTTAATGCTATTTCTGCTAAATTTGAAGAGAAGGGCATATTGTGGAAAAATTGTGTGGCATTTTCATCGGATAATGCCAATACTATTATTATTATTTTTTTTTTTGGTAAATGGGAGATAGTGCTTAAATTTAATTGTATAATGTTTTTTATGAACAAAATTTTCAATTTTTAGTAATGTGATATAATACTTTCATACACAATTATAAATTAATGATATATGCGTGTTATGTAAGCCAATTTGTTAAATTTTTACCTGACTACTGAAAAATTCTTAAAACTACTGATTTTTTCCTTTGGGACTACTGAAAACTTCCATCGCAGGTTGGCATCTCTGTATATGTGCAAAATATCTCTCAAACAAATTGAGTGATTCTAAATATAGTATCAGTATTTCAATCATTAAATGTAAGAGGCCTATTTATGTTTAGAGATTAGACTAAAAGAAGACCACAATTTTTCAAACACACAAAAATGTTACAGAAATAACCATTTCATATGTAAATTTTTATTTAAAAATGAATGACATTATGATGCTAATGTGCTATTCTTGATAAATTGCACACTTTTAATATAAACCAAAACAAAATCATAAAATGCTAAATATTTTCATTACTATGTAATGATTTTGTGTATTATAAGCACTTTTAACAAGAAATGAAGGGATACTATTGTTTGGGAGTTACCACAAGCCGTTCTCTCGCTATTAAATATTTTACTTTCCCACAAGGAGTATGATATCTCTTCGAATTATCAAGCCATTTCCATGGAACTTTCTAATTAGTAACAATATTTTTTTTATTTTGTGTGGAATCAAGTCATAAGTAAACTTATTAGCTTTATTGTTTTCCCATAATATCTAAATTAACTTGTTAAGAAAGTCATGTGTTGGACACGTTGGACACATCTTTTTTTTTTTTTTTTTTCAGTGATTTCAGTAGATTGGAATTATGGGGAAATTTTACTTTTCTCAATAATTTCATATGTAAAAAGTTCCTTTCGGGTACTTTACAGTTGGAATATGTAAAAATCAACATTGAAACATATTGAACACATCTGCACAACTCAAACCAAATTGTTCTTATTTTGTAGTGGTTGGATGAGGGGGGTTCTAAATATCAGATTTATAATTTAAATATATTTTATTGCACTAGCATTATTAATTAATTCACAAAATACATGAATGTAGATAATGTTGATTCATATCTGTTTATAATTTTTCTATGTGAAATAAATTAGAATTGCAACAATTTTTTTTTTTTTTAAATTGGAACTATACTGTTTCAGATGAATAATAAAATATTATTATTTTTTTCCCTATAAACATTCATTCATTCATTCATTTTCTGATCAAATTCAATGTCTTTCTCAGATAGTCAAGTGTACTTGAGTGTTGCTGCTGACCTGGTGTTCACTGGCATTGATGAGCCTACAAGATTCGTTATTGAAACTAAAGCCAAAATTTATCCTTCCAATGAGCGTTTTTGGTATTTTTCCAAAAGAGTTTTAAATGAACAGTTTTACTTGAGGCTTAAGGAGGTATGATTTCCTTTACATATATGTTTTCAAGTATGTGATCCTTTATTTTCTTTGTAAATATAGTGTAGGGATAAAAAAAACTCCAGCATACCAATCATCAGTAATCTATTACAAGTATGTAACAAAATTTATCCAGTCTTCCCTGGGATTTAAAGTACAGATTTTATTTATCCAACTTATTACTTACTATACATGAGTACAAATACCAGCGTATGTGGTTAACAACGAAAATATCTGGTCCTATGGACCTGTGTTTACAAGGAAACACAGGTCCACAGCCATCATGACTGGTTCACTAAAATTATAAGTAACATTGCAGCAATGTACAAATAAATCCTCAGATATTTAACACAGTAATATGCATGTGCAAATTTGACTTATCTTTAAGTAAGTGTACATTATTATTTTAATTTTAATTTGCTCCTTTATATACTAATTTGCATTACACTTTATTTGTGCAATTAACATAAACTGTGTGCTTTTGTTTCCGCGTTTATATGAATTTGACCATTTATCCAACAGAGAGTTTCATATTTTATTACATATTCTGAAATCCTGTGATTATCTATATATATACGAGAAAGTGTATGTGCATATATATATCTGCATCTTTTGACTTTCATGAACATACAGGCATTTATTGATTTCTAATTATTTATTGTTTAACTACTGTACATATGTACATATATGGATTTGTTTAATGGTATTCGTATTCAAATGCATCAACCAAATTTCTGTTTTAATTATTTTCATAATTATTTATATTTTACAAGTGTTTAAAAGTGTTTATGCTTCACATGTATTTGTTTGTCACAAGAGTGTATGAATGGCCCATAAGTACGTAAATATTTTATCTGTGTTCATAAGTCATCAGGTATTCATACTATTTTCATGGTCACAGTAGTACAGTTTTTCTTTTCTTGTACACAGTTTCTATCTCATACAAGCATTTTCTATTTTCTTGCCAACCGTCACACAGTTAGTGCATTCCATGATGTAGGTTATATAAAGCTGTAAACCCAATGGGTCGGCTCCTTGCCTGCGGTGATTAAAGATTAAAGAAGTGTACAACAAATAATTCTAAATAATAATTATCAAATCAGTTAATATATACACTACGAATAATAAGAAAATTATAGATTTCCAAATGTTTTGTCAATTTTTTTTTTCTGTTGAAAATTCCAAAATTCTAGATCATTTTTATTTTGTCATTTTTTTAATGTAAGTTGAATTTATTAAATTGTTGACTTACAAAAATATAATTTTTTTTAACTGGCTTAATGGCAACTTGTTCCCTCTTTCCAACCAGAACGATACAACAGGTGCAGGATCAGAAACTTCAATGTCAAGTGTGTCCAAATATCTCATGAGGTCTGCAGCATAGTTGGTTTCTCCAGTCAGTGTTTACTTCATGTATATGTCTGATGCATCTTCCAGCCTCAGTTGACATATATGGAATGAAGAGTAAAATACCTGCCACAGCCAAAATGTTTTCATGCCTAATATAGTATAGTGCATTTATGTTCTCTCAGCGTTCATATAGCTTTTGAGCAGTCAGAAATAAGTAGTTTTAAAGACCTCAAGAGTAAATTTTACCACCATTTTATATTTATATTTTATCACCATAGCTAAATGTCACTTTTATTTCATAATTATTCATATTTTACTACCAGAAAGCATGAGCAAAATTTCTAATTTGCTAAAAAAATTACACTTAAAGGTCATTAAACACTCTTACCTTGCACGAAAATAATCTGTCAATAGGTATTATATATAAAATATATCTGCTTTGGATTTTTGAGAAAGAACTGAAAAATTCCTTATTTTTGAGAAAGAGCGCCATTTTCCATTTGAAATAGTGCTTAAATTTTTAATTTTTCTAAAATAGTGCTAAAATTAACAATTCTTATTAGAAAAACAACTAAATTCGTAATTTTTATGAAGAAGCATTATAACTAACTATTTTATGAAAAATCCAAAAAACCACAAAATTTGTGATTTTGCTTAAAAGCTCAAGAATTTGAGATTTTATTTAAAAGTACTAAAATTTGTAATTTCATTTTAAAGTGCTAAAAGTCATGACTTTTATCAGAGTGCCAAAATTTGCAATTTTATTTAAAGTCTAATATTTGCAATTACATTTAAATAATGCTAAAATTAGGAATTTTATGTTTAAGTGCTAAAATTTCAGATTTTATTTAAAGTTCTAAAATTTACAATTTCCTTTGAATGTGGTAAAATTCGCAATGAAAAGTGCTAAACATTCCGATTTTTATGAAAAATTGTTTTAATTTGTGATTTTTTTTTTTAGAAAATCTAAAATCCTTGATGAGACAGTAGTAGATTATAAATGTGTAATGAAATGCTTTAATTATTTTTTTTCTAACTTAAGCAAATTATTTTATACAGCATGTGATTAGGTGGACCGAACTACCTAGCAAGCAAGCGATTGCAAGGCAAAATATAATAATTTTTCTTCCATCCACAAGCATATGACCAGTGATGACACAGCTGAAAAGTCCATGGCTGTGAAAAGTTTAGGCAGTTGGCCAAGACACTCTCACTAGTTAGAATAGGCAGGACCTCTTGTCTTCTTGGCCATTGTTTTGTATATTCTGAAAGATGAAACAATTAAAGTAACTTTTGTTTAAAGATGAAATCTTGCACTTTCTCAGTCTTTCTTAGCCTGGTCCCATGGACCACCAATATTTTTATTCTTTTGGTTTCATCAAACTTTTAGTGGTCTCTGACCAGTGAATCACTAATGATTTCGAATGTTGCAAATACCATAGAATATTTTAATAATACCTCCCTCTTTAGAAAAAATTTGATCAAAATACAGAGGGAATTATAAGCAAGGTTTTTTTTATAATGCATAAAATCTGTGGTTGGGGTATCTCTGACTAAAAAAGAAGCATTAAGAAAATGTAAACACTTTAGACACCTCTATCTCTGAACCTAATAAATAAAAATATAAACAATTGTTACTTGTTTTGTTGGATATAGGGTACAGTTTCATAAAATTTCATGTCATAATGTTATTGATTGTAAAGTGCAAAGGTGAAAGTTTTTTGTTTAATATGATAACACTTGTTTTAGATTGAAAGTGACAATCCACAGAACCCATTATATGAAGTTATAAGCTTGGAGAATTCTGTTCGTAAGAAATTCCCTTCTAGTCATTCATTCCAGGAAAGTGAACATTCTATGACATCCCACGACCCGGACACTGAATCTGGTATGACATGAAGTATTGTATTTTTAAATGCAGTGAATTATATGAGCTTCATAATTGTTCTTCAAAATCTTTTCTTGATTAATACTTTTCGTAATAAGCAAGAAAATCTGATTACTAAAAGTAATTAAGATTAATACTGATTTTAGTGACTAATATACCTGCATATGATTAGGGCATTCAATACCAGAATTCAGGGATTGCACTCCTGCACCAGTGTGCTCCAATGCTGAAAAGCAGATAATAACATAAAATTTCATTTTCCTGCACCAAATTATGGATTGACTATGTATTTTAAGAATTTTTATCTTGTTTTTCAGAATTAGTGTTTTTGCTATTATTTTAAAATGCCCATAATAAGTTAAAAAAGAAAATGCTTCCAATCGTCGTTCGGGGGGAATGTAATCAAAATATTAAAGATTGTAAATATTTTTTTTCTACCTCAAAATCTGCACCTTCTTTATTAGCTAAATTAAAAGTAGAAATTAAGAAAAAAACATCTCCTTTCACCTCTCCTCCTAGAAAAATAAATAAATAAAACAGAGAGGTGGGATTATTGTTAAACAGTGCCATGCCCTTCTGCCCAATAAATTTCTGTATATTTCTATCTCGTTAGAAAGTTAAAATGTTGCTCAATACATTTTTGTTTTGTGTCAATTTAGGGTAAAAAGTTTTGACAAATTGATCTCTTTAGGAATTTTTATTCTAAAGAGTTCAAATGAGAAGATGTAAATTCTGTCTGTAATTACTCTGTAGTATTTGAGGTATAAATGGGAAGATTTCAAGCATGGTTAATATCTTTTTTTTTCCCATTACTATAAAACTTATTTTCCAAATATTATTTCATTCTATAAAACATTCATAAAGGAATAAAGTCGTAAGTCTTGACTTCATTTCCTCATACTGTAGATTAGAATATGTTATTCGTGTTCTTTTATATTATTATATTGATGATTTTTATGAGATATGTTATTTATGATCACAATGAAATTTAAATATATAAATATTTATCAAATAAGATATTTATTTTTAAACATTTGCCTAATGTAGTTTAAACTTTTATGTGCAATTTTCAATTACCATATTTTTCATCCAGTTTAAATTATCTCTATACATGCCAAAATTAATAAAAAAATGGATTAAAATCTATAGTTCTAACTTTAAAGATAAGCATTTGTTTCACAAATCTGATGTGGGCAGCTCATAACTTGCAAACATAAATTTGTTTTCCTCTCAGCAGGACTCGCATTTATGTGCTATATTGTGTAAATTATCCCAGGATTTCAAAGGGATGTCATCATTGGGTTATTTTTATAGTGTGGGAGTATAAATGAATACATATTTTACACAGCGAAATAATTTTTTATATAAATAGTATGTTTTTGTAACTCGTTTTTATTCTTGTGCATTGCTGGAGAATCCACAAGCATTTTTTTTTTCCATCCATCTCCATCCTCTAATTATTGCACAATAGGCAAACTAAAATTACTTATTTTCATGTTTTGGTTAATGTTAGAAATATTTTACATAGTTAACCAAACATTATGGCAGCTAACTATGATGGACTTAAAATGATTCTTAATAGTTAAATTTTTATGCAGTGCTGGCTTTAAATCTAAAGGTTTTTTTTTTTTAATAGAGTTTTTTAAATTGTAATGTTGTATTTGCTATGTTGAAGCACTTTTTAAAATATATATTTTTAGTGAATAACAACATAAACAATAAATAAAATATTACAAATAAATTAATAAAAATTTTGTAAGCATCTATTTATTCCTGTACAGAAGAAGATAGGGAGAAAATTCTCCTATTTTTTAAACTTCCAAATTTTCCCATCTTATATTTCTCTTTAAAAATATCATTAAAGTCTGCTGTTTTTAATACTTTACAGCATAGTTGAAAAGTGTTTATGACTTCTTTCATTCTGTGTCCGTTAGAACGATAACTGCCTTAAAATTGACTTTATCAAAATGAAATTTTAGTATGTTATTCAGACGGTCTGTGGGACCTTTGGGAATATAAATGAATAATATCACCCAATTAGTTTTGGATTGAACCCGGGTTCAAAAAATGAAATACATTGAACCCTATGGGACCTAATATTTCAAACATTTTTTAAGCGAATTTAAAACTCACAAATTGCTTCAAAAGTTTTAGGAAATATTCAAATTATCCCATAAAATATATAAAAAAAATTTCAGCAAAATATAGTTAGTAGTTTTTTAAATAAAAATTAAAATAATAATTACACCCTTTATATGAAAAGATCATGTGACCCACTTCAAAATAAAATATGGCATCCATCTTGTGTCAAAATCATGATTTTTAAAGTTCTTTTTAATTTATATTTAGTGTTGTATCTGTCCTAAAACCACTTTATTTTTGCTTAAATTCTGTAACGAAGCCTAATTTTCACTTATGGAGAATGTAAACAAAAGATGTAGAATGAGTTGTATAAGAATTGCTGCATTTCTTTAATGCAAAATTATTTAGCTCATGGAATCTGCAATATAGCTGATATGAATGAAACATTCATTGATTTTACATAGAGAAGCAGACAATTTTTTTCAATGATGTTTTAAGCATAGAGTTAAAGTACTTGTACCTTCGTGGTTTTAAGTTTTTAAATAAAATAAATTATTGTAGTATTGTGATGAATGAAAAGAATGGAAAAAAGTTTACGAATGAAATGCTGCTTTTATATGGAGCGTCAGGCGATTTATATTTTGATGATATCATTTGAGTAAAGTTCATTTGTTTTTAATGAAGTTTTCAAATATAATACATTATTGTAGTATTATGATAATTTAAAAAATATTACCGCTGAATGTATCACATTTTAAAGATGTTTAAACCAGGCAATTTATATTTCAATGACGTCATTTGAACAAAGTTCATTTTATTTTCGATGAAGGTTTAAGTTTTGAAATATAATAAATTAATGTAGTATTGGGATAATTTTAGAAATATTACCGAGGAATGTATTGCATTTTCAAGATGTTTAAATAAAATTGCATTGCAGTTAGAAAGTGTTTCATAATCAATGCTTTATACGTAATTGATCTTTCTTGTTTCTTCTTAAGATTAGTAAACATGGGAACCTAGTTTTTTCCTTATAGGACCCAGTTTGAAATTCCTGATAGGTTCTGAAATTCGGAATTTTCCTATAACTAATAAATTTACTATACTGAATGAAAAATTAATACAATGTGCAAAATTTATTCAAATTTGTGACATAAAAGACTTGGAATGAATTTACATTGCTACAAATATTACAAATTGTGCATTGGTCTACTATGAAACTTATACTGAATTTAACTTTACCTGTTGCAAAACTGAAATAACTCTTAGTTTTACATGCTACGAAACTAATATAAATCTTAGTTTTACCTTATACAAAAAATGATACGAATGAGACTAGTAGGAGTGTATTCCCTGCTGGATCCAGAAAACCCAGTATTCCAGTCAGATTTTGTCTGTATTTTAATACTGGTATTGATACGAAAATATTGGTATTTCTGTATTACGAAACTTTTATATATTGGAAACTTAACTATTATTTTCTACTGCTTTTTAACTTTTATTATTTCTATAGTTTTTAATAACAACGTAAGAGTTAGTTTCACTCAATTGTATTTCATAAACAGTTGAACCATTTTTTCATCATTTAATCAACTTGTCATTTAATCAATTAGAATTATATTCTCAATAACAATTTTTTCATCATTTAATCATTTGGAATTATATTCTCAATTCATTCCGTTGTTTAGTGTTTCAGAACAAAAGATATTTTTAAAAGTAAGGGGTAGACAGACATATTTAGATCGAGATATATAGGATTAGATAGATAGGTATAATGAACTTTTCTTTAAAATTTGCTTTTCAAATAGTTTGGCATTTAATTTCTTTAGCCAAAATTATTAATCCTTTGAAATTGTTTATCTTATCAGTATTCCATCCTATATTTTTAGGAGGGGTATACATTACCTTATGTAATGTACCTATTTTATGCAATTATTTTTCTTGGTATTGTGTATTTATCTTCATTTTGTTCTGTTGTATTTAGTTGATAATTTATTATATTACAGTCTAAGATAGGTATTAATGTTATTATTATCAGAATTTTCATTTCATTGTTGCTCTTTGCAAAAAAATTAAGTTACAGTTTAGACAAAAATAAATTTTAAATCACTTAAAACTCACATTTCTTAAAATGTCAAAAAACACCTAAAAATCTGTATTATTTAAGCAGTGGGAGCTTATTTAAGACCCGAACAATGGTGGATAATTTGTTCTAGTAATGAAATAAGACAATACATTTTATACTAATTTCTAATGTGAATTTACTTTTGCAGTATGCAACCCTATTCATCCCTTACCACATTTATATTTGTAGTAATCTGCAGTTCCATCAATCCAATACTATAAATCAATGGTTTTCAACCAGTGGTATATGTAGCACTGGTGGTACGCAAGATGACTGGTAGTACATAGATAATTTGTGGCATTAACCGAATACCTTTATTCTGAAGAAAAATATTAACTCATATTTCATGTGATAGAAATTTAATGTATGATTTTAAAAACAAATCTGGATTAAACAGAAGGAGGATTTTAAAGATATTTCAAAAAGTGCAATTATATTTTAAATGCCATTTTGTGCGATGTACTTATATGATTTAGAATTTTCTTCAGTGCTGTACATGACAAATATAGAACAAAACTTGATTTGAGACAAATTTGCATTTGAAAGTAAGGAATATAGAACCAGATATAAATAACCTAATTTCTGTTAAACAAGACAAGTTAAATTAAATCATTTTGTTAACCATAAAATTGCTAATCAATTATCATATAATTTGTTAATCATATTTGCTAATAATTTTTATCATTGTTCAATTTTTCATAATTAGAAATAAAAAAATATATGAAACAATAGCTTAATTAAGTGCATAGTCTTAACTTCCTATTTGTATACAGGACATATTTCTGATGGGGGAGTACTGAAAGTTTTGGAATTTAATTTTGGTGGTAACCATTTAATGAAAGGTTTAGAACATTTGCCATAGATAAATTTATACCATTCTGTGCTGTTTGTCTAAAATGAAGCAAAATGCTCGAAACAAAAAAATTCAATAATTTCTCACAGCGGATTCATTTTCCCTTTTTTGTTATTCTAGATAATGATGAACCTTTACCAAGTGGTACGGGTGAAGTCAGAAAAGAGTGCTTTTCATTTGAGCTTGAAGGTTGGGCTGAAGTCTTGCAGCGCTGGCGCCAGAATCTGAAACAGAGACCAAAACAGCTATCTGCACTTGTAAAGCGAGGGATTCCTGAAGCGTTACGTGGAGAAGTTTGGCAGTTATTGGCTGGATGTATTGATGACCGACAGATTGTTGATACTTACAAAAATTTGATTTCCAAAGTAAGTTCCATCTAATGCCTGAATCACATTATGCTTTTCTAATTTTCATTATTAAAGCATATCATGTGTCAATCAGACCAGGGATTTAAAATGAGGGTTCTAGGTATTGAAAGGAAAGGTTTGTCTTAAATGAAGATATGAATATTGCAAGAGGAAAGTCATAAAAATTAGGATTTAAAAATTTTAATAGATAAACACAAATTTTTGCTGTAGAAAAATTCATTTTGTCCTGAATGAAAGGTACTGATTTGATGGAAGTTATGAATATAAAAATGTAAAACATTTCTTAGAATTTTGAGTACTTGCAATTAATCAGCAAGACTACTTGAGACTTAGGATTTTACTTCAAAAGAAAGAGAAACATGTTATACCTGTGATATTCCAAACTAAGCTGTGGGACACAAAAATTAGAAGTCTCAAGTGTCAATGAGAAAAACTGTTGATCAAGGATGGACTGGAATTATAAATTCAAACTTCAAACTTTCACAATCTTAGTTATATGCTTTAATTTGAATATGTAAGCATATTTTATTGCTAATGGTAAGGTGTCCAAAAATTATGCGATTCAGAGAAAAAATGAATGAGTTAAGATTTTTCTTTCAT
The DNA here is from genome assembly GCA_951213105.1 of Amaurobius ferox. Taxonomy (NCBI): domain Eukaryota; kingdom Metazoa; phylum Arthropoda; class Arachnida; order Araneae; family Amaurobiidae; genus Amaurobius; species Amaurobius ferox. Next base: position 85,173,791 of record OX578139.1, on the reverse strand, counting down.
TTTATTTTGTTGTATTCTTGTGAAAAATATGGTGGTATATTTTTGATGAACTTTTTTGCTCTGGTCCTGGCTGTGTGGCATGTCATTACATGCTGTCCAAAGCACTATAGGAATTCAGTTGATTGTATTGGGGCAGAAAGAATATTTTATTTTTCTTTTGTTTTGGGAAGCTAAAGCGAAGGAATGAAGTGTATACTTATGATTCTACTGTCATTGGCCAAGACTGCCAAAAGATACGACTACTGGCTTCAGACACAACAGCTAATGTATTTTAAAACTTGAAAAAATGTAGAGCTTAGGTAGCAAATTAGACTTCTTCCTAAAACTTTTCAGTAAATATGTTGTTTAATGTTACAGTTGTAAGTTAATATTTTATATTATTTCAACAATCTATATAAATAAAATTGAAAATCTGTATGTATGTGTGTGTTTGTCTCATCATCATGGTAGAACGGCTACACCGAATTTCGTGAAATTTTGTGGGTTATCTTGTAATAACCTTACTTAAGTTAGTCTATGTTTCGAGTTTCTAGGACCAAGGGTTGTTGAGATATTATTAAAAAACAAACGTCCCATAAAGATAGCATTATGCAAACTATATTTTTTCTCGCAAATTTATTTTTAAAAAAAGTTATATCATGTTGCTAAGCAGCAGATTTCACACAAGGAGTTTATACAACAGACAATTTTTAATAAATCTCTTCTGATTTAAAAAATTTATAAATGTACATAAAATTAAATTTTATCAGAATTACACTTTTTGATTACTGGATTATATCAATTACTTTTTTCAGGTTGAAAGATTATGGATATTATTGATATTTTCAATTTCTTAAGTCATCTGTTTCATTTTGGCAAAGGTTTTTCAAACTCATATTGAGTTTACTAATGCCATTTTAGTGCTTTAGTTTTGGTATATATTGATCCAATTTCTTATATTTTGTAAATTTGTTTACAAATGGGACCAGGATGTTTTATTCGTCCGATCTGCTGCCTGTAAAGATAATTTGTTTAGCTAGAACAGAGATTTTTATACTTCTTTTGAAGAGAATTAAATTAAATATTTTAACAAAATATTTTGAATAACCATGTCATTTAGAATACTATAGGAATTTGCACATAATTATGAATTTTAAGTTTCTTTATAGTATATATTCTGTATGAAGAACATGTATACTGCTAGTTATAAAATTGTTATAGTAGAATGCAATAAAAAATAATCAAGATTGTAGAATTGTTTTGTGCATTTCATTTATGTATGCTAATTTAATTATATTTTTGTTAATTATAAATAATATATATAATATATCTTAAAGCAGAAGCTCCTAAACTTTTTCTTGCTCATGGAACACTTTCTTATCTCTGCATATATCTGCAGAACACTTTGTGATTATTTAGTTTTCAAAGGTTTCTCAATTAATTTTACAACAAAATATAGCAAATACATATGAGTAATTAATAAATGACAAATATAAAAATGAATGCAAAAATTGAAATTATAAAAATTATATTTAAAAAATCTTAGCATTCAAAATAAATTAGATTTTTAAGAACTAAATTTATTTTAAAACGAAAATTTGAGTTCAATTTCAATGGAGTTTAAATTTCTTGAATTGCAGATTTGCTTAAAATTAAAAATGATAATGCTGTGAAGTATAATTATCAGGTTGGAAGATGCCATTTTAAGCTCATTGCTATGCAGTATGTAGTGGCATGGACTGGTTTTCGCAGTAAACTTAGCCTCTAGGTAATAACCATAGAGAGTTCTACAACCTAACACTCTGTTCAAAAGTTGAGAATTTAGATAATAATTTAAACATTTGTTTGTTTCAGGAGCATCATTTTTAAGCCATTAGTTGTCGATTTTAATTGATTAGAAAATAAAAATATATTCATATTTGAAATACACCTGACCTCACTCTATTAACATATTGTTTCTTTTCACCATTTATGATCATTAATGGATTCTTTTGTTATCTATATTTCAGTAAAAGTACAGCTTGTTCACCATCCTTAAAGCCATAGAAGTTGATAGGAAAGACATATTATTAATTAACTAGTATTTGTAATTTGTTTTATTATTTCTAAAAGACTTGCTGACAAGAAATTAAACTAGGTATGCACTCAGCTATGCATCTTGTTCTGGGCATGTGTCCATATTATATATCTTACAATTTTATTCTTGACTTCTTTTAAAGTATTTATAATAAACAAGATTTGGTATAATTTGATTAAAACAAAAAATGCATTTATAAATCAGAACTTGATTAATTTAATTATTTAAACTCCAAAGTTAGATGCCAAATAGAGTGTACATATAAAATTTGAAGCCCGTACAAATGAGCCAAACAGTTGAACTAAATAGTAATACTTGCATGCTTTTAATTAAACTTGCATTAATTATGCAATGACAGCAAATGAAAAATTTTAATACTATTGCTTATGTTTGATGATACATTTACACTTGGTGCAGTGTTTCTGTTACATTTTGGATCTTGGAGTTAGAAAGGAGGAGATAAAACTTCTATGGATGAAAAGCTTGAAAATGCCATAATGCTTTGAGAATTATATCTAGGTGTCGCTAGTGTTAGTAAAGTAGTTGCTATTGTTAGTTGACACTATAGAATGGCGTAGTATTTAATATATGTATTTTTAATTATTTTTAAATTAAAGGCTGCTTTATTATGAGTATAATTAACCAGTATTTTTGCATAGTTGTAAGAAAGAGTACAGAATATAGGGAGATAAAAATTAATTAAAAGATAAAATTATTTTGAATACTTGGGAATATTCTTTATTGCTTCAGCTCTACTTTTCATTGCACTAATAATTTATTTTCACAAAATTGACAGTTTAAATAAATATTTTAGGTCCTTCGTCATAGAAATGCATACAATACAGGACTACTTATCTTATCGCAGCGCCACCTGAATTATTGTCTCAAACTATATTGGCATTTTCTTAATATGAAGATTTAACTCCTTACTTTTACCTCCATGTTTTGGATATTTTTCTAATGCATTATCATTCCTGCCACATTTAGTAGAAAATATATCATTTCTTCGTGACTTTCGATTTCATCCAGGCACACTTACTCGCATCTCATGAAACGTAATCTGGAAGCACTGTCTTAACGCTATTTAATATTTTAAAACTTATTTAGAATTGTATATTATTTTAGGAATCATCTTGTGGTAGTGCCATTCAACGGGACATAAATCGCACATTCCCTGCTCATGAATATTTCAAGGAAAGCGGTGGAGTAGGCCAAGATTCATTGTATAAAATTTGCAAGGTATGTCTCTCCTATGTTGACCATTTCAAAAGTATAGGAAATGTATGAATTGGGTGCAGCATTGCTGTGGTATATCCTTTAAATGAGGATGCCAAACTTAAATCGAACATTATAATCATTTTAACAGTTCTATTCGTGTTTGGAGCATAAGCAATAGCAGCGTTACTAAGATATTATCCCAATGTTTATGTTATTGAATATTATCAACATTGTTTGGTAGTTTATACATATTTTCAAAAATGTTTACATTAAAATGCAAGCAGATCAATTTAATTGAAATAATTTAACTGTGACAATGATCAATGTAAGAAGTTTTGCCTTGATTGCAGAAAGTGGTCAGAAAAGGATGTATTTGACTTAGATCCATATTTAAGTAATCAAGTTTTTAAGCATTTTAAATAACCTTTGATATTTGTTTGACATTTGACATAATAAAAGAAATAAATATTCAAAATCTTTCTTTTTTAACTATTTGAACATTCATTTAAATTCTTACAAGTGGTTTCTGCTCCTTTTACTGTAAATATAGTTTTTCTTCAAAAATTTTAATTATTAAATATAAAAAGGGTTTTCTTGAAACCTTATAAGTTTATTTGCTGGCCTTGCATAATTGTTTTACTCTTCAAAATTATAAAAATTGTTTTATGCTTTTCTCAGAACAGGTCTGAAAAATCATGGGGGTCTAGGTACAAAGTCTGTGGGCCCAGCTCTCTAGTGCTGGTTCACTGCTTGCACTGCCCTTGGACCCGATCTGCATTTTCTATACAGTATGTCTGCATTCATGCGAAGGCTTATGGGACACGTTTTTTGATATAACATATGTCATTTCAATTTGACTTGTAAGGTAGGCGGTGCAAAGCCTAGTGCTGTTTCACTGCTTGCACCGGCCTTGAGGTAGATCTGTATTTTCTGTACAGTTTGTTTGCTTTCATGCAAAATCTTATGAATATGTGTTTCATTTCAGGCATACTCTGTTTATGATCCAGAAATTGGTTACTGCCAAGGCCAATCATTTCTAGCTGCTGCCTTGCTTCTTCATGTAAGTTACAAATGCTTTTGTAAGTTTTTCTCTTTACTGGCTGAAAAACCATTTTGAGGAAAATTCAGTATTTAATTTCAAAAGCAATTTATTTTTTTCAGCTTTATTATTAATTTTTAGTGTATGACAGCAAAATGCAATTTCTATTTACTATACATTTTGCTAATTTGATTATTTGTGTAGTTTATTAACTGTTTAAACTGTTTTCTATGCTAGATACCAGAGGAGCAAGCATTCAGCATATTAGTAAAAATAATGTTTGAATATGGCCTTAGAGATTTCTTTAAGAATGGATTTGAAGAACTGCACCTCAGGCTTTATCAGTTAGAAAAGCTGCTAGAGGTAATTATACAAAGTTCTTTAAGAATGCTTTTATTAGTTTCTTAAACTTTGAAATTTCAAAATCTTAAGACTTGTTTAGTTTCTACTTATGCATGCTACTCTTTTTATCCATAAAAGTAGATGGTCGATATTAATTGTCTTCACTAGTATTTTATATTTGAACTGGAACTATAATATAGTTGAACTCGGGATATAACTATTCTGTAGATAAAATTTACCCATATTCTGGTCCCAAACAATCTTTATACAATCAATGTATATCAGTGTACAATCAATGTATATATATATTTTTTTATTTAACCAACAAAGTTACTTAAGGCTCTAAATTTTAATTTTTGTAGTACTGGCAACATGAGAGGAAAAATAAATAATGTTTTTTAAAATATATTTAAAAAATTTATTAGTGTATAAGGAAAATCATACTGTTCACATCAGATATTTTATATGTAATTTTATTCATAATTAGTAATAAGCTTAAGAATGAATAAGATATAAACTTGTAAATTCTTCAAGATTTGACTAGAATACTATTTAATTTATGAAATAGTAATGCTCATTTGTATTCTTCTAAACACAATGTGTTTCTTTGAACTTAATTCTTTGTGTACTTCTTTTTCAGGAGCAAGTCCCTGAGTTGCACGCTCACTTTGCTGACTTAGGCATTGAAATGCACATGTTTGCTTCTCAGTGGTTCCTTACCCTCTTCACTTCCAAGTTCCCTCTTGTGGTGGTTTTTTATATTTTGGATATATTTTTACTTGATGTAAGTACTAGCAATGGGGTGTTTCTTTAACTTGATAAATATTTTATATGTACTTAGAACAAACTTGAAGCAGGAATATTTCTCATTATTGTGTCGAGAGGAATTAGTTTATCAGCATGAAAATTCACTTATACTGTTTAAATTAGTATGCAATTAAAATACCTCATTCGTAACAACATAAAAAGTTGGTCAGTAAAAAAGGTATTAACCATCTGCAGAAACAAAAAAATCCAGAAAGGGGGCTCTTTTTTGCAAAAATAAATAAAAATAAGTTGTAAGATTCTTTTACAAGCTGGATAACTCAATCTGTAAAGTGCTTGTCTCAAAATCAGAAGACCAAGTTTAAGTTTTTGTCAAATAAAATTTTATACCAGCATCTGAGAATTTTTTTTTTTTAATTTTGAATATGAAATAATGATTGTGTTTATAAAATGAAGTAACAAAGTGTAATAGATATTTTATAATTAAAATTGCTTTTTTTTTTAAACTAAATTAAAAAAATGTGGTGCCAAGCCTGGATAACTCAGTAAAATAGATACAAGGGGTTGGAAGTTTGAGTCTTTCTTTGGGTCAATTTCTAAAGTGTCGAAAACCCAGATCACTCGGCTGACCCTAGGGCTTGTAGCAGCAGTTTGAGTGGCCGGATTTCATAAAAAGTACCTGATTTTTTTTCTTTCTTTATTTATTTCTTTATTTTAAATGTAGGGTATGCTTGTTTTTACATGGGAAATACTGAAAGCTTTTGTTATAATTACAAGTGTAGATTTATTCATTTATTAAATAGAGTAACTCATTTTAAATGACTGTTATTATAATGTAGTTAATTTTTGACAACTATTCTAAAATCAAGGTATTTGTTTTACAGGGTGTTGATACGTTATTTCAAGTTGCTCTAGCTCTCTTAATGGTAAGTTATTGAATGTTTAAAAGAAAACTCCTTACTAAATTGATTTAATTTATAACTCCTCTTATTATTATTTTTTTCAATATAGTTTCAATAATGTTTACACAAAAATTTTCACAATGGTTTCATTCATAGGACCAAATGGAGTACAGTGGGTTTAATAACTAAAATTGTTTTTCTTGATTATGCATAAACAATATTTTTTTTTTAAATTTGAAAATGAGAAATGGTCCCAGATTTGTTTTGAAAGTCTTCAGGATTTTAAAACAAAAACTTTTCTATTCTTTTTAAATGAAATCAGATTTTAAAAAGAAGTGGAAAAAGCCATAAGAAAATTGTCTAAAAAAATAAGGAACACCCATCGTGTGTTGAACTCGATCCATCAACCTTTGGGTTGGTGCATCTGACCATTGGACTAAGTTTAGCTTTATCAAATCGCATTTTGTGCATTTGTAATACAGTAAAACCCTGGTGTTCCAAACTAATTGGGACTGAGGAATGTTTCGATTTGTGAGTTATTTGAATAAAGCTTGGTGTTAAGATTTTTCGAGGTAAAAACCCTACCTGAAATTCCCATTTGCTCCTTATAGGGATGTCAACCCCATGTTTCCCCTGCCATTGCTCAGCCATTTTTGCCGAAATTGAGCTTTACAAGCTGTGACCAAAACATCATATAACAGTGCAGAACATATCGACATTTTGTTCATTGGTTCAAAGATCTTTAGAATAGAGGAAAAGATGGATTAGGGTTACTATTTTCACTTCATCCTGGATTTCTGGCATTCATTAAAAAAAAGTTGCAGGATATTTTGGGAAAATAAATAATTTCAGTAATATGTAAATAAAGAGTATTTTTTGCTAGTACTGTATTATATTTTCTTTTTTTTCACCTTTTTTTATACAGCATTATTTAATTATACTGTACTGTTCGGTGCTCTTACATCACCCGATACCTGTAAAAAATCTCTTTGATTTTATTTTTATTTTAACTATTCAGATTATTCAAAAATTTGATTTACCAGGATTCAGATTAGAGAGGTTTTACTGTATTTGGTCTAATGTTTTTACTAAATTTAATCATTCAATATTCTGGGTCTTTGCTCCTGTATTATTTTCACTTAGCTGATATGTACTGTTACAACAGTTTTGTTTTTTAACTAATTTAGGCCATGCTATGCCAATTTTCATTCCCGTAAGAATCATAAAAAGTTATTGGAAATCTCTTTGCCAGTGATTTGAAAAGTTCCTTATTACTATGGCGAGATTTGCACCATTAGCAATGAAAATAATCAGCAAGGATTTTTTTTTTCTAAAATACTGTTGAAAACTGATTACCGAATCTAAAAGCATCTAAGATGGCAATCCTGAAATCCTGTGAAGCATTCTTTCCCATCCATCTTAATCCTGAAATAATACAAAGTTAGAGCAACAAACCTATCATATATATAGAGAGGTGTCCACAATTATCTTTGCATACATAAAAATAACTGGCATAAGCTCTATGCACGAAATATGTTTCCCTGTGAAATTCGCAATTTAGGATTTGATTTCATTGTTTATCAACTTATGGCTCTTTAAACATTTAGAAAGAATCTTTCTTTGAGGTGGCGAGCTGTCACTTATATAAAGACTGGGCACTGATGGAAGTGGCAAATTGTTTCATAATTAGTTTTGTATCCTATGTCCTCATATTTAATTTTTCAATTTATATTTATATGTTATGATTCTATATATCACTCCCAAAAATTTAATTCAATTATATTGAACAGTTGTTATAAATCAGTGCTTTTGTATATAAAATCATAAATACACTGGTGTCTAAAATAAAGATAATTTTGGACATCAGTGTTTTTATGTTATAAGAATAATTAATTATTTTGTAAAAAAAAATCTTCAAAAGTATGATTGTCAGCCATCCGACCCAAACCTTCCGACTCATCCTAAGACTTGAGCAGCAGTTTGGATAGCCAAGAAAGAAAAGTATGATTGTGTAATTTAGTTCATATTTTTGGCTTTTCTAAAGAATTTTCAAACATTAGAGATTCTTTATTTATTTGGCAAATTGAACATTTTGTCATATCGCACCCATAAAGTAGCAAATTAAGGAAACTGAAATTGTACACTTTTTTCTTTTCCAGCTATCTACCCTTATACCAAATTTAAAGTCTCATTTTCATCATGCAGTATGCTTTTTAATCATTTCATTTTTTAGATGTCTTAGTATGGATCTCTCCTCCTTTAATGAACATTTTGGTAAAATTTTGTTTTATACTGGGGGTTTAATTAAATGATTAACCCATATATCAAATTGTAAGTCTCTATCTTACTAAGAAAGGTGTTTCTCATTTTTTTTTTTTATATAAAATTTAATATTTTGGTGTAAGCACCCCGACAGTAGCAAATATTTGAAAACTTAAATTGTATACCTTCTTGCTTTCAAATTAGCTACCCATACACCACATTTAAAGTCTATCTTATCATAAAGTATATTTTCCTATCATTTCACCTTTCGAATGTTTTGGTGTGAAGCATCCCCTCAAATGAACATTTTTGACAGACTCTAATCTTGGAGTTTTTATCAAATGATTGGCCCATACACCAAATTTCAAGCCTCTATCACATTTTAAATGAAGTGTTTCTCATTTATTCAGTTAATCAAGCATTTTGGTGTTTAGCACCCCCCTAGAGTAGTAAATATTGGAAAACTGAAATTGCACACTATCTTTTTTTCTGTCTACCCATATACCAAATTTGAAGTCTCTATCTCATTATGAAGTATGCTTTTCTATCATTTCACCTTTCAAATGTTTTGGTGTGCAGTACCTCCTCTACTGAACATTTAAAAAAAAAAATTGTTTTTTCAGAGGATTTTATCAAAAGATTAATACTTGTACCAAATTGCAAGTTTCTATCAATGAAGTGCCTAAAACAGACATGGCAGACAGATAGATGGACATTTGGAATTTAGTATATTTTAGTAAAATATTTTAATCATCTTTTTAAGTGTGACTTCATGCTACAGATTACATTTCTGTGCAGTGCTACTTAATCTTTTCCATCCAGCTTATTTGAAGAATCTGAAGTTCAAGAATCAGAACCATCATATTTTGGCATGTGTAAAAATAATTGATTTATTTTCTTTTGTAAAAAACAAATATTTCCCTAAATGATATTGCACAATTTAGTTCTTAGCAAAAATGTGACAGAGTTCTAGTTGAAATCATTTTCTACACAAAAACATATTATTTACCATATCTGTATAAAATAGTTGGCCATTTCTTGTAATTTTTCTTGTGTAATAAATATGTTTTTAAATTCAAATACTATTGAGAGTTAATGTTTTCCAAGAAAGTTAAAAAAAATACTCACAGAAGGAAATGTATTGAAGACCCAGACCGTCCGACTCGTCTGAAGACTTGAGCAGCTGTTTGAACGGCCGGAGAAGGAAATGTGTGTTATGACTCGTGATAAAAATGCTTCAATCATTAATTAAATCATTCCAGTTTATATAAAATATGTGTGATTACTTTAATTGAGATTATTTTTTTATTTCTAGATGTCTAAAAAGGATTTGCTTGCTTTGGACTTTGAAGGCATTCTCAAATACTTCCGAGTAACTCTTCCTAAGAAATACAGAAGTGAGAAAAGTGCAAAAGATTTACTAGCTGTTGCCATCAGTATTAAGGTATACACTATTTAAAAAATACTGCTGTATTTCTTTAATTTAATGATTTCATTTGATCTGCTAGTTATTTAGAAAGAATAAGCTGTTTCAAATGAATTAAAATATTCATATAAAATATCATAAGGAGAAGAACCTTTTCTGTGTATGCATTTAATGATAATGTTTAATTAAATTAATATTGCATCAAATTTAAAGATTCCAAAGTTTTTCTTTCCTTCTAAAAGATATTACTATGTAGTTGCATCTTATGTAAGTGGTTATGCTCTGAAGTGTGCTATATAAGTTAAGAATTGGATATAGTCCAGATTTATTAATTTTAGCCTTCACGTATATAAAACAACTGTAGCACATTATGACACCATAATTCAACTTTAAACATCATTTTAATAAAAAAAGTAAATAAAATTGTTTCCACAATTCTTAAAAAATACTTTATTTTGTTTTCCAAGTGTCCTTGAAAGTGATTGAAAAGTCAGTTTTATTTTTATTATCCTCTAAACTCAAAATTGTAATTTAATAGTATCACCCTACTTCAGACTCTGATTGTCCAAATAGGAATGCTCAACAACCTGCAGTTCATCTCTGGCAGCCCTTCGAAACTGGTCGAGCATTCTTTGCTAAATATTTATTTCACTAAATTTTAGGAAATTGTGTGTCATGTAGGACTTTATATTGTGTAAGACAAATTTACATTGTTCACATTGATTGACTGCTTTGGATAAATCATCAAGAATAAAACTATCTGATAAACCAAATTCATGGTTCCCACAGTCCTTGAAAACTCCTTAAGAACTCCTTATTTTTAGCTTTCCTTTTTAAGAGCCCTTAAAACTACTTAGTTTTCATCAATACTTCTTATTTTCCCCTGAAGAGTATGATCAGCGTTCTCCCTAGAGCGCGATTCCCCATAATTTGCTACTAAATCCCACTCAGAAAAAAAAAATTACACATGTTAATTTTTAAAACCCCACTTAATTTTGAAGTTAGGGTAGGGTAATCCCATCCAATAAGTTTTTTTCCTAGGGAGAACCCTTATGATCGAATTCCCCCAGTAATGCAATCACTTTTCCATTTTCTACCTATTTTCGAGCTTCACTGCCCGATATATCAGGTCTTTTTAAAAGAAAATTGACAAAAACTAGCCCAATGTTTAGTGTTGTGAGATTTCGCGCAATATTGCCAAAAACTACTAAAATTCATAAATTTACCGAAATTCCAAGATAAAATTTACTGGCCTTCTAAAAGTTCATCAAAATTTGCCCCCAAAATAGTTCGATGATTTATTTAATCATCGAACTTTTCTGAAAGTAGCCCGGAAAATCTGCAACCAGAAAAATTTCCGTCATGCTTTACCTCAACTCTTTGAAAAAACTATCCCAATTGAAAACCGCGAAACTAGTGGAATTTTTAAAAAAGGTTTAGTTTCTTCCCAAATACAGGACTAGAAGTTGGCCTATATTTTCTATATATTTTTTAAAATAGGAAAAACCCCAGAAGCAGAATTTTTTCTATGTTTTGCGCCAAGACTTCTTTGTTCTACATGCAACACATGGGGAAAAAAATCTGCTTCCAGGGTTTTTCCTATTTTAAAAAATATATAGAAAATATAAGACAACTTCTAGCTCTGCAAATATGTATATGCGTCACACCCCAGTGCATTTTCGTAGTGCAATGAAGGTTGCAATATGGTTTATGACCTATCTCAATTAGTCCTTATAAAATATTAATTGGGTCCTTAGAAACTCCTTATTTTTTATTTGAAAAAGTAGTAGGAACCCAGAAATTATGTTTACACTTTCTTATCAAAAGGGAGAAATCCTTGGGCAGCCAGTAAGAAATGTAGTCCATGAAAGAGAAAATTGAATGAATTGAGTCATTGGAAAGTCCTTGAATTTTATTTGGGTAAAACTGAGAACCTTGAATAACAGAAAGAACTGTCATTTTTTTAATTTTATATTTATTTATTTATTTATTTATTTTCTGCCAGTGAAAATATGCAAATTTGCTGACTCTTTTCTAAAACATATACTAAAAACAATTGAATCTAAAAATATTTTTTACATATTTTTATAAAAATGAAATTATTAATTTTAGTACATTATTCAGCAGTAGAATTGGTTACATTCTCAATTGAGCTGTGTTTGAGCATTTAATTTCATGGATCACAACTTTACAGGTTCTTACTATTAAGAGGATTCAACTGAAAAGCATAAATTTCTCTACATTGATTAACTTGCTTAACTTTTACTTCTTTTTACATGTGATTTATCTGAAAAACCATTTTTCTTTCTCATTGTAGGTCAAAAGATTAAAGAAGTATGCTAAGGAATATCAGACTATGAAGGAACAGCAAAAATACCAAGAAGATCCTGTTAGCAAATTGCAGGTACTTCTAATTATTCTTTATTATATAGTTTTTACCTTTAAGCATAAAATAGCTGTTAAAGCATTTATCAATAAACTGTTTCTTCCAATATCCAAAATATATAGGCTCAAACTGCTGCTAAAAGTTTAAAAGTTTGTAAAGCTTCGGATAAAACTGCACTTTCAATGTCAGGAATTTTCTCCCCATAATGATGCCTAATGCTATCATTTTATCTTTTTACTCATCTATGAGTTATAAGCTCACCGATATTATTCGAATGCAGGTATATATTTAAACCTCTTAACAAAATTATTTTTTATTTCCCCTTCACATAAAGAATCCATAAGTATTGTTCATGTGTTTATCACAATTCATGCGGATGCAATCTTAGTTATGTTGATCAGACTAAAAGAGCCCTTAATTTTCATATTGAGATGAAGAGGAGTTATATTTCTAAACAAAAAGCACAGTCTTCAGTTGCTGAACATTTTTCAGATTCAAATCAAGTTTTTAATATTTCAGAAGCTAAGATCATCTTTACACCTATTTTTGAATTAAACTTTCTTGGAAGTTTCTCTATTGTTACTCAATCTAACTCCTTTGTTACCAATAACTCTCTTCTCTTTCACTTGGAAATTTTTAGTTTAATTCTAAATTGTTCCCTTTCCCCTGCTTTTTTAAACATACATCATACTCTGGTTGTTTTGGCAACTGTTTAAGTTCACTCATATAACCTCTTAAGCCAGTTGGTTTCTTCATTTTGTTATCTTAATTCCAGTCTTTTATTCACTGCTCCATTTACAGTTTTCTTTTAATCGTATGTTTTCATTTTAGTAGTTGAAGTCATCTCATCTGGCAACTGATTGTTTGCCTTCATTTTTTGTTAAAGTCTATTTAGATTTTGAAGTTTTTTTTAAACTGTTATTTTTCAGCTTAATAAGTAAAATGCACTTTGTGCAAAGGATAAGGAAAACGTGAGCAAAATATATAAGCACAAATAACACAATAATGCAGTATACAGCTATTCCGAGGATATGCTGAATCCTTGAAATAGCTGTATGCTGCATTATTATGTTATTTGTGCTTATATATGTTGCTCAAGTTTTCCTTATTTTTGCAGTTTGTTTCAATGACTCTTGTAATTTACAAATCCATGTGATTTATTGTAGGGCACTTCAGTAATTCCCTATTTAGTTTATTGTATAGCACTTCAGTTTATAATTTACTCACTAAACAAGTACTTTGAATATTTCTGCTGGTCAGTCACATTCCACATTAGTTTCTTGCCATGCATTCACAGTATCCTGTTATTCACTCCTTACTTGATTTTTTAGCATTCATTCCTAGAATCCTGCTATTCATTCCTTCCTCCTTGGTTTTTACCTTTCATTTCTTGTTGCACCATTTAGCAACTGTTTTCCATTTTAACCATATTTGCTATTCTATTAACAGATGCTGATCATGCCCTGGTAAGGGAAGATCTTGCAGTCTCTTAGTCTTGGACAAGAGGGATTTTTTTTTTTTACCTTCAAAACTGATTGACACCCTTATTGAATATTCTGTTTTATACAAAGCTTTATGACCTTTTATTTACATGTGACTAAGTTTTAAGTATATGATGTATTATTATTTTTAACTTAAAGAACTAAGTTACAATCTTAAATCTTTATTTAAACCACTTTTTATGTCATGTATGAATATTAATGAAATCATATGAGTTTTTTTCATTATTATTATCCTTGTTATGTAGATAACATAATTTGCTTTACTTATGAAAAACTTTGCACATTATTATGTAAAATACCTTTGTGTAAGATGTTTTTGATTCTGTTTGTACCTTTTAGAGAGAAAACAGTCGTTATCAGCTCAGCAATTTGAGATTAGAACATGAAAATGATGATTTAGCTATCGAACTCATCACTGTAAGGTCACAACTTGGCAATGAACTGAAATCAGTAAGACTGCATAATCTTTTTTAAAGATTCATTTGTCATGTTCTTCTTTCCCCTATATGCATGCAGCATATATCAATAAAATGTATACATCCTTTAATATACGACTTTTGCATCTACAATATTCAAAATTCCATTTTCTATAGACTCTATTTCATTATGAAAGATTTCTTTTGTTTAAACATAAAATCATGAAAACCATCCCAGTAGGTTCCAAGAACATGTTGAGGATAATTAATGTAAATTCAATAAATGGTTATAATTAAAATTTGATTGTGTTCTCGATTTAAACACCAATTTTGGGCTAATCTCCTAATCAAGACCTACTGTTTAAGAAAATTCTCATGAAATTTGGCCGAGTAGATGGCGAAAACACATAAGGCCCAGATGGATTTAATAAATGGCCATACTGCAAATTTGAATGCATTCTCCATTTAGGCAAAGATATTGAGTAAAACAACAAGTCAAAACCTTTCAGTTATTAAAAAAAAAAATGTTATTAGACTCAGTAGATTACGATTGTACACTGGGATCAACTATAAATTCAGTAAATGGCCATAATTCAAATTTGAATGCATTCTTGATTTAGTCAAATATATTAAGCAAATTCGCTGGTCTAGACCCCTTTATTAAAAGCAAATAATTATGACAATTTGCTGAGTAGCATCTGAGAACTTCCTGAGGTCAGAAACGTTGCCTTAACCTAAATATATAAATAACCTTTCATAACAAGGAAGTTATTATTTAGTGCCTGTCAGCCTGTCATATTATATATTAAGCTACCACAACTGTTCAAATTAACTAACATTATCATCTAAGCATTGTCCGCAGAAGTGAACAAAAGAACGATAAACATCCAATCATGTGTTTACCATAAAATTGTTGCTCATGTTGGAGGCTTGTTGAAAATCTATGTCTACATCTTTAGATTTCAGATACGCTTTTAAATTTCCAGTACAACTTTAAAACTAACTTAAATTACTCAAACATTAAACATTCTGCTATCATTTCACACTAAGCTTTCAAACACATAACATGTAATGCTGAAATAGATGCAAAACTAACAGCATTTGTTAAGTGCAGGTTTGTTAACCCTTTCGGGATGGCGGCATTTCGAAACTGCCATGGCCCAAAGGACGGAGCGCTTCGTTTCCGAACTGTTTCCAAAAGACGGCTAATTTTTTGCGGTAAGCCTAACTCTCGAAAAAAATTCACTAAAAATTACCCGTTCAACACAGCATTTTACTTTTTTCAGGAAGAAAGGAAATACTTATTTTCTATTTGATGTATATTTTTCATACAAATTTTCTTTTATTAAAATATTAAAAAATTTAGTGTACATATGTTTTAGGTACAGATGGATAATTCTTTGGCATGTCCTTCCGATTTTTTAAAATTGTACCACATACATGCGTATTGTTAGACAACAAATACTTTGCGAGTACAGGAGAGGTAAAAAAATCTATCCAAATACAAAGCATATCCTTTTCCTAAAAGTTCACTTAGAAGTGTTTTCACAACACGCTCTTCATACCCACCATCAGAGCTTGATAATTCTGTGTCCTTTCCAGTATACACAAGGAAATTCCATATATAGCCTGTCCGATTCTGACAATTTATATATTTTTATTCCATATCTGGACCTTTTCGAGGGGATATATTGACGAAATCCCAGCCTTCCTTTCCATGAGAACAAAGATTCATCAATGAGCACATTTCTTCTAGGAGTGTATATAGATTTAAATTTTGAAACTAATGCATCTAACACAAGTTTCAATTTATCTAGTTTTTGGGCATTATTACTATCAAGAGTAAAATGAAGGTAACGTAATATTTCTATAAATCGATCGCGATTCATAACTGAATTGAAAAAAGGAGTACTGATAATTGGATTCTTAGAAAAATACATTTTAAGATTTGGTTTTCTGACAATGCTCGTCAAAACTACTAGTGCGAGAAAGACACGAAATTCGTTTCCTGTCACAGGTGTAAATGCATTTGAAACAGGTGGCGTCTTCGATGTGGAAGAAGAGAGGAGATTTTTTCTCCCATTTTTTCTTTGCAAACTCATTAGTTGCTTTAACGATAAATTCTACTAGTTCATCATCAAAAAATATGTTAAAAAATCAAGTTCCTTAACTAAATTAGGCGGCATGATATTGTGATTTATTCCAGGTATGTTCAAAAACTCCAAAGAATTCAGATCTTTCAAATCACATGTCCAAACATCATTCGAAAAAACAGCAACTGAAGCTGGCGGCGTTGTAATAATAGTACGCTCAGAATCTAAAGAATCAATTGCATTTTCAGATTCATCATCAGAAATAACACTGTTCCACGAATCTTTACTATCTGCATTGCTTTCATTACTGTCTAGTTCGTTTACCATAGCGTATATTCTTCCACAGAAAGGAAACGTCTCAAACCAGCCATACTTTTATCCGAAATAACCTAGTCATTTCACTGTCACACATTCCTTTACCCCCCTCCCCCGCCCCCAAAAGATACTCTCTTATATTCCTGTAATTCACCAACGAAATCATTAAAAGCTAAAATCAAAAGGAGACCCGGAACTCAATTATAAAATTGTTGATGCTGCGAGAAGTGCTCTGTCTGTTTACTTTACAGAACCATGTTTCACCGCTCCAAATGGAGAAATAATTCATTAGATTCTCCTTGTGCCAAGGTCAAGCATCTGCAAAATACATTTAAGTTGCTTCCACGGGCATTTAACGCCATCTAGTAGGTAAATAAATTGAAATGAAAACGTTTCACATAGAAACACCGATACGTGCCACTCGCCGTTTAGGGTAAAGTTCTCTTCGTCATGAGTGCAAGTTCGCAGCGGGCATGCCAACCGTCGCGAAAGGGTTAAGTGCACTTATGCCCATTATGTTTTGATTTTGTGATAGATATACTTGCATACATTATCATTTAAAGTACTAGCTATACCCACGTAAATCATTTGGCTCTAGTTTATTTTAATACTCAGCATCTGCTGATAACCTACCCAATATCCGAAGCATGAGTCCCCATTCAACTTTTTCAAACATTAATATTCCATAGCATTTAGTTCTGTTTGTCTCCAAATCAATATCAGAATGAAGGTAAATCTAATAACTATGTAGTCTTAATATCTAAAAACGCTTGCAGTTTAATTATTATATATGACCTTTTAATGAAGCATGTATTTAAATTAAATTAATTTCAGATCAAATAGTATATAATTTATAGTGCAAAAATAGTTTAGTAATTATGACAATATACCTAGCTTATAAAATACTCATAACTGTTTTAAAGTCATATTTTTCATTGTTGAACAAAAACCAGAGGAAAATAATCAAAAATTATTGACCAAAAACCTGAACAAAATTATAAATAAGTATGTGAGATATAACTTTTGATAAAGTTTTTAAATCTTGGAGATGCGGTTTCCTTTTACCTTCATGTTTTAAGTATTTGTTATTAAGACTAAACGTGTTGCCATTTGACAAATGATGATTAGGTTCTCTTTTTGCACTATGTACCTAAGTGAAATATATATATATATATATATATATATATATATATCATATAAAAGCCAGTAAACAAATTCAAATAGAATTCCTATGCATATCCACAAAAATCAAAGGCACTACTCAGGAAAAGGCGCCAAGCCGCTCTATACTCCGAAGCAGAATGTAATCCAAGAAAAAGAAGAATTAAAGGAACTTGGGACAACCAAATGCTTTGCATTTAATGGTTGGGGAGGATTGCGGGATCAACGGGAGGGGGAGTCGCAATCCTCCCCAACCATTAAATGCAAAGCATTTGGTTGTCCCAAGTTCCTTTAATTCTTCTTTTTCTTGGATTATATATATATATATATACACGTTTTACTGAGACATTCTAGTATATGTAAAGTACTGTGATTAGCTCAAATGTAATCCACCACCTATTGTGCACTGGAGCAATATGCACTGATGGCAAAATGGTTCACACTTTGGCTGCTAAATAATCAAGTGTTTGACCTTAACAAAAAATAAAAGGGCCAAAAATTTAATTTCACATTTTTGACAAATATATTCATTTTAACAATATTGAAATTACATGCTGTATTCTTTAAGATGCTTGTGTGCATATTTCTGTTTTTAACAAGTCTGTAGACATATCTCTAAATAAATTTAAACAATTCAAATAAAATTTCATAGAATTATTACATTTAGTGAATTTTAAAACTATTAAGAGTACAAGCCTTGGAAGAGCTCACCAATTTGGGGAATGTTATTTTAATGATGAAAATAATAACTGTCACAATTATAAAGTAAATGATAATTTTCTATATTTAAAATTATGTTAACTGAATAAGCATTTTTATTTAATTATTATGTTTACAATTATGTTAAATAATCATTTTTTATATGTATTTGAAAACACTTGACACTAACTCTACATGAACTTTCAGCCATTCAGAACTTTGGAATCTTCCTGAGATTCATAAAATTATATATGTTGTGTACACTATCCAACCTATTAATAAATAGGTTTAGTAATACTGTTTTTATTTTCAATTAATCAGGCCATGGAAAAAATTGAGACCTATTACAAAGAAATGAGTTCAACAAGAAAATCTCTTACTGAAATGGAAGATGAGAAAAGAAGGCTAGAGACAGAAGTCAATCAAGTAAATTTCACTATTTACTTAAAGTTATGCAATGAATGCATGTGATCATCATTTCCCATGATTTTTTATGTGCTTGGCTATTCTGGTATTTGTATCTGTTTCTCAAACAGGTGCTGCTTTGCTTGCAAATGTATTGTTAATTCATGTCATGTGTTTATAATAATTCTGCGAGTATACAAAATTAATACAATTTAAAATATGCAAGTTGCTGAAAAAACTAGTTTCCCTAGTAGAAATCCAATATAGGCTTAAAATATTAGGACAATATTACACCAATATTTCCAATGTAACACCAATATTGGCATAATATTGTAATGAAAATATTAGCCAATATTGGAGGTCAATTTAACCCCAATATTTGCCCAATATTGGGATTACATTGGAAATATTTCCAATGTAATGCCAAGATATATAATATTGGTCCAATATTGGGCCTATATTAAATGCTACTAGAATTACAATATAAAATGCAAGGTAAATCAAGATAAATAAGCATTTGTACGTTTCGGATATCAACTACATTTTACGTTTTAAGCCAGTTTCATCTTTCAAACTCTAATCTGTAATCTTTGTTCAAAAGCAATGGTGGCCACTTGATGTTTAGGTTCTCACAAAAACTGCCTGAGAAACTTCTTCACCATTTTATAAGTTGTTGCAGACTAAGCATTTCAAATCATCTAGAATAATCTACCTCCCTCTTCCCATCCTCTCCTAAAATCCACTATCCTGTGTTTTTGATTAGAACAATCTTTGTATCTAAAACGATTAGTTGCATTAGAGGACCCTCCCAAGCCATGGTATAACTTACTTTCGACTGCATATATGGAAATAAAGTTTTATTAATAGTAAAAGTCTCTTGAATGAATTGTTCAACTTATCAAAAATACATTCTTCCATTAGATGTGTTAAGTTGACACCTTTTAGAGTTTAACATATAGTTTGAATTATCATTTATTCTGATTAAAGAATGTTAAAATGAACAAAACCAATTCCAACAATAGAAAAGCTTTATTTTTTTTAAATATGTTGCTTATTTTCGACTAGATGCTTTTTCTGTAATACATAGTGCATGTTAAGGAAAAGTATGATATTTTTTCTGGTTACTGAAATTTATTTTGTTACACTGAATAAAATGGTAGTGCATTGCAAACTGTTATGATTCAAAATCTGGAAATTTGCAGAAATTGTTTTGAAAAACTAATAAAATTTCATTTGTATTTTACTACACTCAGTGAACTTTTATTGAATCGTTTTTATTATCTTTACAGCATATCTATAATCTGAGTCACCTTTTGTCCATAAGTAATACAGATTTATTTTGTGAAGTGAAAAAATCAAATCAGATCATAAACAAACACAATATATGATCAGGCGTCACTTTTACAAAAAGACTGTATTAACCTAGTCAAATATGCAGAACATTTGAAAGGACCCACATTGTAACATATAAAAGGGAAAATTTCAATGAACATTTTTAGCATAAATATATCCTGACTCACAGGATCAATTTTAATGAACTTTCTTTCAGGCAATGAGGCTGAGTATAGAGAATAGCTGTATTCTAAAACCTGAGGTAGAAGACTGACTTTGCCTCAGAAATTAGTTTAATTTTTATGCTTGTTTGGTAAAAAATATTTATTTTTTATACAGCTCTAGTTATGAGTGTTATTTTTTTGGTAACTCTAGATTTAACTTTATATTTGTATTGTATTTTATATACTATACTCTACAATATTAATTGGTAAACTGAAGTTTGAAAATTCAATTATAGCTGTAAATTTTTTGTATTACTTTAATTTGAAATTTTTCACCCAGCTGAAAGAACTTTGTCGAAGGGAATTACAACAAGCAGAAAGTGAAATATCTAGAAATAACAGCATTATTTCTGAGTACAAACAAGTAAGTCTAATTTTTTAACTGAATATCATCTCCATTACTTCGATAATTGTATAATTGAGAAAAATGAGATTATTTTATTTAAAAACAATTAATTTTGTCTGGTACAACATGCAAAGCAATAATAGTGGCAAACAAAATGCATAACCTATTCAGGTTCCCCAAAAAGAGATTCCAAAATATTTATATATCCATGAAAAATAAATATAAAAAATACAATATTTTTTAAAGCTACTAAGTTTACTAATATTTGATTTTGTTCTATGAAATCTCATCAAAAACTCTCTGGCCGAGAAAGTAAAAATTAAGTTAAAATTGGTATTATTAAATTTTGATATTTATTTTTTAACATGTAAAACTAGTTTCTGTGTTATATAGTAAAAGTGCCTAATGTATTACTCAAATTAGCTTGAAATGTATAGCAATTTTAAAAGATTTTATTGAAACAGTTAGTCCTTTACTAGCCTTCATCTTTAATTTATTCACATAGTTTAATTTTTCACACATTTATTTTTTAACATGTAAAACTAGTTTCTGTGTTTATATAGTAAAAGTGCCTAATGTATTACTCAAATTGGCTTGAAATGTATAGCAATTTTAAAAGATTTTATTGAAACAGTCTTTAACTAGCCTTCATCTTTAATTTATTCACATAGTTTATAATAGGCAAAGTGGGGGGGTGGGGGTTCTCACTGTATTTATGATCTGGTGAGTTTGTTATTTAACTTAGTAAATCAGCAGGAAAAATAGTAGTGAGCAAAAGGGTAACCAAATGTATTCATATTCAATCGAAAATTTGGACTCATTATTTATAAATAATCAAAACTTTAATTCTACAAAATTTCTGTATTCAGCATAAATTATTTTGGATGAAAGAAAAACATAAGTAACTGAAAACCCCATATGGAAAATGGTCTTCCATGCTGACAATAAAAATCTCAAAAACAACATAAAAGAGAGACACAGAAACTTTTGATCTGAAATCTAAACTTATGGGGACTTAAAAATAAAACTATACTTAATTTTAAAAAGGTTCTTTACAAAAAATATATTTCCTTTATTTTCCCTTAAATTTACACTATGCCTTCATTTTAGATTTGCAGTCAACTTAATTCCAGGCTGGAAAAAGAGCAAAAACTTTTCCATGACTTCATGAATGTTGTAAAGGTTAGTCAAATATTTTAATTTACCTTTGCAAATAGCCCTTATGAATTCTACTTGAAAATATCATTGAATGACATAAATATACACTATTCATCTGACTTTCAATTGTTAAATTTTCTGTCCTGTAACATTTATATATGTGCAAATAATAAATTTAGCAGCTTTAATTATGCTGCAATGTTAGTTACTGTTTTTATCAATCCAAATAGTAAACAATTGCAGTATTATTCATATATTGAAAGCTAGTAATTTATCATTTCAATTGCAATGTTGCCCTTTCCTGACCAAATTAAACAGCCATATAAATTTGCCATGACTTTCTCACATAGCTGGGGCACCATTATTGCAAAGTGTGAGGTTATCATTGTTGTATGTGTCATTCACGGATTGTATGTACTTACACAATGGGTTGATACGGGGTTGTCAGCTACTGCAAGAAAACTATTATAAGTCAACTTTTCAAAAAGCAACCAGCAGGTTGAAAATGATGGCAAGTAGATAATAAAGTAATAAATAAAAATTCTCCAAAAGTGTATAATTTAGTAGTATTTTCATAACCTCAAGTGCTACTACTTCCTTGCAGATTTTAATATAATTTTTTGTTATATATTTTTGCAGTTATATGCTTTTTTTTTCTAATGCTCCCTTGAGAATCATATAAATCAATGGTGCATAACCCGTAGATCGTTATAGCTTCTTAAGTCGACTTTTGGATGATTTTGAGAAAAATAAAGAGTTTTGCTAGTTTCACTAACTTCTAAAGTTTGCCCATCACTGAGATACAGTACCACACTATTGCTGCTCATTACTTATGTTTAATTAGATACTGTTAATTAACCATAAGTTAAAATAAAAACTAACCAGACAGAGTTTAGAATTGTGCTTCTATTGCAGTAACTAGCTACAGTGGACTGGTTTTGCTCCTAATAAAACTCACAGGCACCGGATAACCTTTAAATGCAGCACAGTACTGGATTATTACAGTTGTTCAAATCTCTTTAGTTTTTAATAGTTTTACCAAATTAATTATGTGTTCACTCTTAAATATGCAAGTCTTCTTATATGATAAATATGTGTGTCCATGATGCTGTTTGAACTTAATACCTCAATAAATAAAAAAGCTTTTGCCCTGATTCTTTCAGCAAAAGGTTTGATTCTATACAAAAATTACATCCTGACATTTTTTCCCTTTTATTTTGACTGTTCTAATTGAATTATATTGATAAAACATAAATATACATGCTAAGTAATGTGTTTTGCATGTGACTTAATGTTTTAGAAAACAAAAACATTCTAAGGAATGCAGTATAAACTCCTTTTAAAATGTTAAACTTTACTTTTAATCAGCAACTTTAAATACAGTCATTATTGCCAATTAGCCCTCATGAAAAGCTTATGAAAATTATTTAAATACATTTTCCAAATAAAATACTATCTGTAATCAAAAATTTGTCACATAAAAAGACAAAAATACTGTTTTTCTAATGAACTGTCATATTGTATAGAACAACTGTATTAAAACAATCAAATAATATTTACTAATAGTTTTATATGAGAAAGCACATATATTATTTTATTAATTAGTAATATCACTTACAGTTTGATCTTTTCTTATGAGTTTTGTTCTTGACAGTTATAGTTTGTTTTCTGGATTAAATATATATATTCTTTTTTTTATGTTTCACAGAGTGAGTTAGAAGATTGTGAAAATTGCTCCAAAAAGGTCTTCACATCCAATAATTCAATTTTAAAAAAGAATGGGAATTTCACCAATGGATCAACTGGTCCCACAATTGATAATGATAGCCAAATACGGGAACTTGAACTGGAATTGGCTCAGACAAAATTGGCTTTAGTTGAAGCGGAATGTAAAAATCAGGTACTTTTTTTTTCAATTTGTATATGATATAATTTGATATTTCATGGTCAAAACTTTAGCATTCTCTGATTACTGAAAACTCAGTTTATTAGTAACCTTAACATATTAAGTTAAGTTGAATACATTTTGTCTCTGATGAAGTGAATGAAAAAAACTGTCAATTTTATTTGTTAAACCAGTGAAATCGTTAAACCAAAGTAAAATATCTAAAGCCATTTTGATGGACCTTATGTATAATATTTAAAATTTATTGAAGTAGAATGTAATCAGTTCAATGTTGCATATAAATATAAATGACATTGC
The DNA here is from genome assembly GCA_951213105.1 of Amaurobius ferox. Lineage (NCBI taxonomy): Eukaryota > Metazoa > Arthropoda > Arachnida > Araneae > Amaurobiidae > Amaurobius > Amaurobius ferox. Next base: position 85,149,541 of record OX578139.1, on the reverse strand, counting down.
AGTAAATGCAAATTAAAACAAGAACAAAGCTTATTGTTTCTTTTATTATTATTATTATTATTATTATTTAACTAATTTCTAATTGTATATGTCCCAAATATTTTTATGCAAATTATAGATTTTTGTTACTGCATTATGCTATAAAAGTCTCAAATGTGAAATTACACTTTTTTTTTTTTTTTTTCCCCATATCTTTATCTCTTAAGGTTACTTATAGCTCAGCTTTTTTATTTACAGTACCCTACTTTAGATCACGCCTTAGTAATTTTCTATTATTGGGTGGCCACAATTGGTATGTTATTTAGTCAAAGTTTATATACTACTAGCAGCATACCCATTCTTCGTACGGAGTATATAATATAAAATAACTTATAATTCACAATCATGTGCAAATTCTGTTAAAATATTAAATTTATTGCTCCTAAAGAGAAGTTTAAGAATACACTTAGTCCCCGATTTACACGGCACATGTTTTACACGGTTTATAAATTAACAGATTTCAAAAAATTGATATTCCGCTCCATATATGCCTATACAAAGATTTGATGACATTTTTGAATTTTATTCCTTTGGTAACACTGATGAAAACAACAGGCGATTCCCGGTGTTGTAAAATATATACATTTAGGGGAATCCCCGTATGTATTTCACAACAGTAAAGCTATCTGGTTCATGCAAGTACATAGTGCAGAAACATTTTAGCAGCAGAGCTTATATTATTGTGCGTTTATCTTTTGAACTGATAAGTTTTCAACATTTATAGTTTTTCTTGCATCTTTATAGTTTGCGTAAATTTGTTAAGGTTCTATAATGTCAAAGGATTTGAAGAAAAATCAAATGAAAAGAAAAGTTATTTCTTTTGAAATTAAAATTCAAATATTAGACCATCTACATAATAGAGAAAGAGTAGCGGATGTTGCTAAATTTTATTCCAGGAATGAAGCCACAATAAGGACAATAAGAAAAAATGAAGACTCCATTAGAAAAAGTGTAGCAGCTGGAACCTGCAGCAGTATGAGTAGGACTTCATATGTTAGAGATGTTACAATGGAAAATATGGAAAAAGCCTTAGTGATATGGATAGAAGACCAAACTCAAAAGCGAATCCCGATTGATACCAATGCTGTTACAAATAAAGCTTTGAAGATTTATCAATCACTTAAGAATCAGTCGCCGTCGACTTTGTCTTAATCTGAGAATGAAAGGTGAAAGTGCATCTGCTGATTCGGATGCGGCACAACAATATCCGGCAGAACTTGCTGAAATCATTGCTGCTAACTCCTACACTTCTGATCAGGTTTTCAATGCTGATGAGTCCGGATTATTCTGGAAAAAAATGACGGAAAGAACCTTTATAGCCAAAGCTCACAAATCAGCTAGTTGTCATAAAGTAGTGGAAAGTCGTATAACAGTTATTTTCTGTTGCAATGCTTCTGGCGATTATATGATGAAACTATTGGTGATTAACAAATCAAAATCACCATGATCATTCAAAGGAATAAACATCAAAAACCTTCCCGTCTATTGGATGGCTAATAGAAAAGCATGGGTCACTGCCATAGCTTTCAATGAATGGTTCCATAACTTCTTTGTTCCAGATGTCAAAAAAATTATTTAATTAAAAAGGGATTGCCTTTTAAGGCTCTTCTATTAATAGATAATGCACCAGGTCATCCTCCAGATTTACAACACGAAAATGTAAAAGTTGTTTTTTTACCAAAGAATACAACTTCCTTATTACAGCCGTTAGATCAAGGGATAATTTCGACTTTTAAAGCACTGTACATCAAGCAAACTTTCAGGTATATCTTAGAACAAATGGAGAATGATGAATCTCTTATTCTGATGGATGCTTGGAAGAAATTTACAATTTTAGATTGTGTTAAGCATGTTGGACTGTCATACACTCAGATCAAACAATCAACAATCAATGCCTGCTGGAAAGCAATATGGCTGGATGTTGTTGAAAGTGGAAATGATAAATCACCAATAGAGCATGAATATTCTCAGATCACTGAGTTGGCCCATACTATAGGAGGAGCAGGTTTTGAAGATTTAGCTCAGGCAGATATTGAAGAAATAATGGCTGATGAAGAATTGAATGAAGATGATTTAATTAACATGATTCGTGAAACAAACAAACATGATGAAGACAATGATTCTGATGAAGAGCAATCTGAACCAGTTACGTTCACAGCAAGAATCATAAGCGTAAGACTTGATTTGGGAAGAACATTGGGCAACCATTTCTTACAATATAACACAAATGTTGATCGAGCTCTCCAATTCCAACGAGACCTTCTTAAATGCTTAAATCAATATGAAGAGGTCTATAAAGATTTAGCAAAAAAACCTATGCAATTGTTAATTGCCGATTTCATGACAAAGTCTTGTCAACCCGAGATCTTTCCTAATTCGTCAACCATTGAGCCAGAATCGCATCAAGAAAGTTCAAGTGATGAAAGTGACATCATACCTATCAGAAAAAAAAGACTGATAGTACATGAAAGTGCTGACAGTGATTAAACTTATAATTAATTTTTAAGAGTCTTTTTGTTTTTTTGTTCTTTGTTCCTAATAAAAAATAAATTATTGTTGTTTTATAAACTAAGTATAATTTTAAGTTTTCTAAGATGTCTTACTTTTGTTTTACTTAAATAAATGACTGAATCATGCACATTTTGGGCTTATTTTCGTTTTATACGATTTTACTTAGCAAAATCTAAGATTTCAATTTTTGTGCAGAACCTATCTTCCGTGTAAATCGGGGGACAGGTGTATATTTTCTCACTATGAAAAATTATCTTCACGGGCAGATCTGAAGAATAAAACATCCTGGCCCCTTTTGTAAACAAATTTACAAAAAAAAAGGAATTGAATCAATATATGCAAAATGAAAACATTAAAATTACGTAGAACCCATACTACTTATATACGCGAAGATATAACCTGTATTAGTACATTAAAAGATTACCCGTATTACAATATGAGTCTCAAAAATCTTTGCCAAAATAAAAGAGATGACGTAATAAATTGAAAATATCAATAATCCCCGTAATCTTTATACCAGGAGGGCGTAATTGATTCCAATATATGCCAATATATATCAAAACATATGCCAATATACCTGTACTACTTATATTCTCATAGATTAGAAGATATACCCGTGTATTTGTAGAAGATTACTCGTACAACGTACATTATATGAGTTTAAACAATGTTTGTCATAATAAAACAATGGCATAATAACTTGAAAATATCAATAATAATAACGTTTAAACCTAAAGACCGTAATTGATATTATCCAGTCAAAAATGCTATAAGAAAAATCAAATCGTTCTTTTCAAAAATATATTTTTATATACATTTGTTTATTATTCAAATAAAAAAAAATAGTAATTAAAATTAACAGACAGATTTAATTTAATTGCGTTTATGAGCAACATGATATAAGATAGAATCTTCCTCATAAACTGTGAAATTAAATAACCATTTTGATTTCTTTATACTTTTGTTCTGTAAAAGCTTGTGAAAAATAAACCAGAGATAGATTTCCCATTTAAATCATGTTTCAAACAATTCATGTTTTCAGAAAGTGACTAATTAGCACAAAAAATCTCCCACCAAACTCAAAGATAAAGTTTTAATTCACTTTCAAACGATTTTCAAGCTTTTCGTTTGGATAAACCATGGAGTTAGAGAGTAGAACTCCTAGGAAAAAGTTTCGTTTTTCATTAATATCTCGACAACCCCTGGTCTTAGATACTCAAAACTTGGGCTAAATTTATGGGGAGCTATTTCAAGGCTATCCGCAAAATTTCATCAAATTCGGTTCAGCCGTTCTCCCTTGATGATGAGACAAACGAAAATTTCGTTTTTTACTAATATCTCGAGAACCACTGATCGTAGAAACTCCAAACATGAACTAAATTTTAAGTGGGACTATTTCCAGGCTACCCACAAAATTTCATGAAATTCGGTTCAGCCGTTCTCCCGTGATAACGGGACAAATAGACAGACAGATTTTCAATTTTATTTATGTAGATTAATCATTAGTATGTTAGTAAATTAATAGCTGAAGAGAGTTTTAACCTTATTTTTTTAATTCAGCTGCATAGGAAACTCGTATGGCGCTGCTGTGGTGTCGAAAAATGACTTACGCTTTCTTTCTTTACTTGATGAATAATTATTTTTATTTATTTATTCTATTTAATTTCAGATTGATTAAAGTTATCAATATTTAGATTTGGCCTAATCATATACCTTTTTCCTAATAAAGTTGCTTATACTTAATACTCAATGTTATTTCATTATTTTTTCTATTAATTACTTTGCCTGTGCATGTTACTTCATTGTTTATCTTTAATACACGTGCAAAAAACTTATCACTCTAAAATTTCCATTTACCTTTTATACCAACATAAAAACTGCATACTCTTTAAACCTACTTAATTTATTGCACAACCACAAAGGGAACACAACTCAATTATGTTAAATTAAAAAGTTTACTTTATTAAGATTAATTTTACTTAAGAGCTTCAAAACACAAACAAGTTAATTTTATATATTCTTAAACAATTAAATTAATGGTAGTACCTTGCACAAAAGGAAACTAACAATTAAAAACCAAGGAAATAATTAAAAACCCTGATTAAAATATCTTCAGTTAAAATAAACCCAGTTACTAATTTATATTCACAGTTTACACTTTAAATACCCAGATTTAGAATCCACTCTGGTCTGAAAACCAGAGTTTGGTCTGCTTGGTTCTGTCCATAAAAACGTTAACCTCAAAATACTAAAACAGACACAAGTGGTAAATGTTAAATTTACAAATGTACATGTTCAAAACCTCAAAAGAGAACAAAACAAATTAAAAGGATAAAATTCCAAAGTTAAAATAAAGTTGTAAAACAAAAGTATTCAGCATAAAATATTTAAAACCACAAATTATTTAAGTCATAAAAATCCAAATTTTTGTCAATTGAAGAACTGTAATATTAGCAAAAACACTAGATGACCGCACCATCTCCGCTAAAAAAAACATGCACAAAACAGGCATACATTTCCAGCCCTGTTAAATCTAATTCCACATCGCATAACACTGTTGAATCCATGTTATGTTGTTGATTTTGTAAAACTTGGAAACACACCCAAGAAAGTGAAACTGCTACATTGTTATCATGTTGTTGATTTTGTAAAACTTGGAAACACACATCGATCGTTGATTTTGTAAAACTTGGAAACACACCCAATGAAAGTGAAACTGCTAAATTGTTGTCATGTTGATTTTGTGAAACTTGGAAACACACATCGATCATTGATTTTGTAAAACTTGGAACCACACCCAATGAAAGTGAAGCTGCTAAATTGTTGTCATATTGTTGACTTTGTAAACCTTGGAAACACATATCAATCGTTGATTTTGTAAAACTTGGAAACACACCCAATGAAAGTGAAACCGCTAAATTGCTGTCATGTTGTTGATTTTGTAAAACTTGGAAACACACATTGATCATTGATTTTGTAAAATTTGGAAACACGTCGAATGAAAGTGAAACTGCTAAATTGTTGCCATTGTTGTTGATTTTGTAAAACTTGGAAACACACATTAATCGTTGATTTTGTAAAACTGTAAAACTTGGAAACACACCCAATGAAAGTGAAGCTGCTAAATTGTTATCATGTTGTTGATCTAGTAAAACTTGGAGACACTCACATCGCAGAATGTCGGTCGATATAAATCTGAACAGATTTTAGATGACAGGTTACTTTGAAGCATTTAAACCGCAAGACCAGCCAAAATGCCGATTATTCAACAGGAAAACATTGTCGGCGCGGGCTCTCTTACAAGGCCCCGGTCTGCGGTTTTAACAACAACTCAGACCACCTTCACCCTCTATCACCAGGAATCGAATACCTCAAACAACACGTTCGCTTCCCAAGAGCCACCAATCTTGGCAAGTGAAAACTTGCGCCTCACACAGAGTGCCTACAGATATACCATGGAATAAATATGATGCTTCACTAAGAACTGCAAGGTGCGAAATAGCTGCCAAGCTGGCTACCACGAACCCACACCGTGACGCATCCCCATGGAATGCCGTGAGGCAACCTCCTTGCAGGTGTCAAGAGGTAAGCTGGGAAAGGGTCCACTTTGCACTTAAAACACATCTTTTTTTTCGCAAACTCATGAATGAAGTGAAGTTAAATGAGCTTAAGGGAAAAATGAGGCCACAAATTAGCAAAAGATTTTAAAGAAATTTAGCGTTTTTAGACTCACCGCTCATAATTTTGAATAATGGAAAACATGAAAATGATAACAAATTAATGTTAAAAGGGGATAAATTGCCAAAATATACAACAACAAATTAATTTAGAATTTTGAACGGAAAGGGGTAAATCACAAATTTTGAACTATTAATTAATTTGGAAAAGTAGAATCAATAAAACCCGGCATGACACTACACTACAAAACAATTTTCAGGGGGTTAAACCCTCACTTTATTGGGGTTATCTCATTCCCTTTTAGAGATAGAGAAAAAGTCAATTACAAAGTTGTAGAGCTTTGTCAGATTTGTACAAAAATATGTTCGTCTGACAGAAAAGGCTGAAAAGAACCCTGAAAACTAGGGAATACACTTTAAATCCCTTCCAGATAAAACAACATTAACATATTCAGACAATTGCCTTGGGATTAGCATTGGGAAACGCTATGGCATATAATAGTTGGGCTGCAGTGGAATTCCAGTTACATTCCCCAAAAATAAGGATAATTTCACAATATTCTTCATTAGTAACACATAGTAATAAGTAATATTCTTCATTAGTAAACATAAGCTCATGAAATTGAAATAGAAATAAGACGAAGTTAAACACATAACATAAGGATACAATGCAGCAGATGGAATGTTCTTTCAACCTCGCATTAGTTTATTCTTTTCCTGGCTTTGATTATGGAACTTTGAGAATTTATTATTTTTCTTTTTAATCGATTGCATTATTGCTAACTCAGTCATCATCGTTTATTAATTCAATCACAATCAATTATAATTTATTATTAGAAAATTAATTACTCTCATTTTAAATTGCTGGCCCTTCTTGGGATATTGTACATTTCTTTAATAAATTTATTAAAAACTTACATAATGCTTTTATTGGTCCAATTTGAAGAAACTTGGTGTGCTTATCCTTAGCCATAACTAAGTGTCAAGTGTTTTTAATCAACATTTTTTAAAACAGCGACTAGGTGCAAGACACCCCAGCGAGTCGATATTAAAGCACAATGATTACAGTTGATGCTATAAATAAAACTTAGCCATTAACTAAAGAAACTAAATTATTAGATTAGAAACATAAAAATATTATATTAAAAGCATAGAGGTATTAGATTAAAACCATTATAGACAATAGTTAATGCTTAATCATAACTTTAAAATGCCTCTTCAGTAGATTTTGACTCCATAATGCCTATATAATAGGAAGTTCTTAATACAGGGTGCTTATGGCCCTTAAAAACTGTTTATTCTTGATTTCAAATTTTAAGAGCCTTAATAAAACTGCTTAAATTTGTACCACAGTACTTAATTTTTATTACAGACATCACAATTCATAGATTACAATAAAAGTCGGAAAAACAGTTTCCTGCTAGAGTGACGATCAGATTGAAAACTGTGAACATTTTCCGTAGAACTATATGGAAAAGGGGTCAAGGTGTTTCATATTTTCAGGTTCCTATTTCTTTGACTGTCTATATAGAATCCTAATCCAGATTCTCTGAATTTAATAATAGATTGTGACAGCACCCAAAATCAGGGTGTGCCTGAAAAAATCACAGGGCCTTTTTGTACAACATTTATTTCATTTTAGTGTACATATCTATAGCCACCTGAACGTCTGACCAAAAAACTTTCTTTCAGTTTTATGATTCATTTGTAAAAGTCTCTAATATACTCGTCAAAAGCTCCCTTTTCTTACTTGTGATCATTCATATAAAATATCTTAAAGTCTGCCAAATATTTTCAAATCAACAAGATTTAAACTATGTCAACTTTGCTCTTTAAAGAAATTTTTATAAGCATTCTGAAATTTCTGATATAGTGTTAAAATCAAATGATTATAATATGTAAAGTTTGATATAACTTAATACATTAAACCTACGATTTTCTTAGTACTTGATTTTTTCTTCTGTAATCCTTAAAAGGTGCTTCATTTTTTTAGTGAAAAACGTGCAAGAACACTGTAATAATAAAAAAGTACCTATACTTTTTAAATTTACCAGTAAATGTTTGAGTCAAATTGTTTTATGTAGATGTGCCATATTTCAATGTTCTTTATCATTTTAACATTGTATGTGTATTTACTTATAGGACCTTACTCACCAGCTTAACAGTGCCATAGCTGAAATTCAGGCTTCAAAAAATACTTGGTTACACAAAACCTGGTCTTCCCTCCGTGATGTAACTAAAAAAGATAGCAACCCTGCTCCAGAAGGCAAAGAATCCACTTAGCAGTGTTGAGTGGGACTTGTAAATATCTTCTGCATTCCAAAAGATAATCTGTTTTATGTGGCTTTCTTCTTTTTCTTCTGGAGGGGCTTTAGCATTCTTTAAACTGAACTCTTGACATGCCGTTGGTCAATGGTAGATTGTGCATGCTAAAGCAAAAGAAGTGCTGGAACTATATTGTTACTTTAATACAGTGATGATTTTTTTTTTTTTTAAATCTTGTGTTCATATTGATTGTATATAATTGCTAAATATTTTTGATTTAGCTGATTATTCTAAATTCATAATTACATAGCATTTAGAGGTGTAGAGTATTTTGTTACTGGAAAACATGTTTAGTACTAAAATGTCTAATGCTTTTCTGTCCATCTTTTATTAATTTATTTTATTTGTTTCATTCTCTGTGAATTTGAAAAGATGTGTATTATTTACAAAATGAAGGTATACAAGTATGTAAAATACAAAATTATATATAACATGTTGATGTACAAAGCATGAGTTTGCACGATAACTATTGAAGCAAAGAAAATAACATAAATTGCCGATAAAATTATAAACAGATAATTGTATAAGAAACAAAGATTTGGTATTCAAATCTTAACATGTTCACATTAAAGAAGAAAACCTGCATGTTTCTGAAATGATTACACAAAACCTATCATCTACTGTTTATAATTTTACTAGCACATATATCCGGCATTATTAGAAAAATGTGGACAAATTCTAATAACATTCTAAATCATATTGTTTAAAAATTTTCATTAAAATTATTTAATTTATTTCCCCATAGAAATAAAAAGTATAAAAATTTTTGACCTGTGTACACAAAATTATTTTCACAACTAAATCTAAAGGGTAAAATATCTTGTTACCTTTTATAAACCAATGTGCAAAAAATATGGCATTTAAACAACATATGTCAAAATGAAAAAGTTTAAATAGTAGCAAAGATATTCAAAACATCTTTAGCAAAATTAAAAATATCAATAATTCTTGTAATCTAAATTGTCCCATAGCTGTAACTAATATAACACAATCCAATATCTAATACTGTTCATTTTTAAAATTTACAGTACTAACAATTTCTTGATCCAATACATTGAATTCAAATTAACTACCATATAAACATTTTTTTATACAATGAAAGCAATTTTCCATTGCTAAGCAATATATATATATATATATATGAAAAAATAATATCAATGAAAACTAATAGATCTATGCGTTAATAGCTTGCATCCTAAGTTTATTACCATATAAAAATTATCGACAAAGAGGATTTAAAACTGTAAAATATAATATCTATGACAGTACAACTATGATAGAAGATAATAATAAATGAAGACTGATTACTAAATAGCTTAATATTAAGTAGAAAAAGAAAGCTAGGAACTGTATGAAGAAAATTAATAATAACAATAAGGAATGGCTATTACATAGCTACACCTAAACACTCACATCAAATAGATAATGACATTTTAAGCCCATAGAGAAAATTAAAAAATCAAAAGTTATTAATATATATATATATCTTTGTATTTTGTGGGCACATTTTTAGTTTGATAGTGTATTATGAGTTACTACTTCTATTCTATCATTGGATTTTCAATTTTAATATTATATATATATATATATATATATAATATTTTTCCTTTTCAATAAAAGATTTAGAAAAAATATTTGCTTAATGCTATTTCTATAAAAGGTTTAACTTTTGTATTTATTTTTTATTAATATTTCAATAACCTCTGGGATTAAATTATTTTCTTTGCTTCAATTATTATATAAATGCTACATTGGTTTCTACTTAAGACTGTCAATAAGTATTCACTCTACTATTGTTCCTTTATTCATTTTTGTTTTTTCAATATATACTCTGGTTATAATCTTGAAATTCAGGCAATTTAAACATAAATTTACTAATTTTAATATTGAACAAACCACTTAATATTAAATCTTCCAATTCAAAACTCTCAAACCTGGAATATAGAGACTGATATAGTGTCACCATCTGCTGTTACTTGCATTTATCTTTAATAAATACATGTTACTTTTAATGGATATTACATTAATTAATGTTCATGTATGTTTTAAATCATATTTATTTACCTGTCAAAATTTCAAGGTTAAAATAAGTGAGAAAAAAAAATTAATAAAATTAACATTGTATTGGATATAAGAAAAACTGGTGAAAACCATTAATACATTGTTTAATATACAAAAAAAAAAAAACAGGAATATGGAGATATAAAAATTTATAAATTTTCTCATATTATAAGTAAAGCATTGAACTGCTTAATTAGTCAATGAATTGCTTTATTAGTTATCGAAAGTGAAGTTACATGTTGTAACTTCACTTTCTAGTTTATTTGAAATGCTATTGGGTTTTGTGGCAAGTATTTTTACATTTTGTTAATAGATGCTGTTGGTATCAATTTTAAAGATTGACCTGCACTGCCTGCATACCGAGTGTTTCACAAAGAGTGTCCGCAAGGAATATAAAACCAGTGTTTGGTCATAAAAGTAAACTGAAATATGAAAAATAATCAGGAGAATTTAGATATGATGTTACATCCCCTGGAACTGATAATTTTCTAAAATGCACAATTTTTATTTTTAACACCCCCCCCCCCCCCCCCTCCACTTCCAATAAAAGAAAATTTAATTGTTAAAATTCACACTGCGCTTAATTAAGGTTAAATAAGTTTGCCTTGCCCTTTACCTTTTTGTGATACATTTGCTAAAATATTGATAATTAAAATTTAGACTTATTCCATTTTTCCTAAAGTGTGAATAGTTAACTTTCTCTAAAAGTAAATATGGGGGACATCTATAAGTTTATTTAAAAAATGAAAGCTGCCATTTGAAATTTGCTACCATTTATTTGTTGCTGGTCCTTTACAATCGAAAGAAAAATTCTGTACGAAAATAATTGAAATATCATAGCAAGTGTTTTATTATCAAGAACCAGGTAAAAAAAATTCTTATTCTTATTATTATTTTTTTTTTTTTTATGCTCTATTTAAGTGTGGCTGCAAATCTTACTAATTGGCTGTTTTGTGATTGGAAAGAGGACATATAAAATTAGTAATTCGGGAGTGCGTAATTATCACAGATTATCCTCTGCTGATAATTTTTCATATTTCACTTTACTTCTACAACCAACCATTGACTTTTTATTCCTTTCGGACACTCTTCATGAAAAACCAGTATATTTTCTATTAAAGATGGGGTTCCAACACCTGTATTTAAAAGAGTTTGACTGCATTGTTTTAATTGTGTTCATTTGACAATAGGTTTCTAAAAGATTCATTTTCTTTATTTAACACTTTTTCTATCACAATGGTCATGAAAAGATATTTGCTGCGATATGATGAGCATGTAACTGACTATTACTGATGAGCATGTACTGATCAATTTGCTAAGTTTTGTCATAAAAACCACTCATTCACAATTGAACCACTCTCGGAGAAAACATTGAAAATAATAACAACTAAATCAAGACATTAACCCTTTCAGTACGATTGGCACGCCTGCGTGTCGGCTGTGAACTTGCATTCAAGGACGGACGGCACGCACTCGTGCCGGAGGAAATTTTACCGTAAACGCCAAGTGGTACGCATGTGTGCCTTCACGTGGAATGTTTTAATTTGTCTACTAGATGGCGTTAAATGTCTGTGGAACTAACTTCAATGTATTTTGCAGATACATGACCTTGGCTAAGGAGGATCCAATAAATTATTTCTCCATTTGGAGCGTGAAACATGATTTTGTAATATAAACAGACAGAGCAATTCTCGCAGCATCAACAATTTTATAATTGAGTTTCGGGTTTTGTTTTTATTTCAGCGTTATAATTTCGTTGGTGAATCATAGGAATATAAGAGATTATTTTTTGTTTGGGTTTTAGAGACAGTGAAATTATTCGTTTATTTCGTATAAAAGAATGGGAGCAACTAACGAATATTCAGATTGAAAAATATACATCAAATAGAAAATAAATATTTCTTTTATTCCTGAAAAAAGTAAATTTCTGTGTTGAATAGGTGATTTTTATTTAATTGTTTTCGAGAGTTAGGCTTAGCGCAAAAAATTTGCCGTCCTTTAGGAACAGTTCGGAAGCGAAGCGCTCCGTCGTTTGGGCCGTGGCAGTTCCTGAATGCCGCCGTCCAGAAAGGGTTAATAAAAGAAAAAACATGCAGTACAACTTGAGACATCGTGCAGACATTTTAGCATAGCTTAAACTTCTAATGCCGTTCTTTAGGCCAAACAAAAAATATTACCTAAATCAGGGATCTACAATCTTTTACCATTAAGCTCTAGCACTATATTAAATTCTCTTAGGGAGCACCAGCACTATGTTTAATTTTTTCAAGGAGCACCACATAATATTAAATTATTAAAAAGTATCTATATATATATATCTTTACTAAATTAGTTAAAATTAATTTTTGGACTTTCTACAATCTTTTAACACTATTGTATTAAATATTCAATTATTTGAAATTTTAAATAAGTTGCTTCTAACCTGGAACTACTTAAAGTGTACTCTAATATCAAGGTGTTCTCGAATGTATGTTATAAGTTCCCTTAACTTATATCTCAAATGTAGTATGGTCTTGATTGCAATCTTTATAAAGATTTAATAATACAAGCTAAAAGATCAGTATAAAAGTTCACACAAATATAAACGTATGTGTAAAGGAAACTACAAAATTTGTACAAAAAATTATCTTATGGATGGATTTTACATATTGGATGAATAGAATAAGTTTAACAGCTTTCAGTTAACCATATAATTGTTATTTGACTTTTGTATTAAAACCTATGTATGCCTTAACAGCGTACAATGTTATGAAAAAATTACATATCTATGTTTTATAAAGATATCCAATTTTAAAAGTTTGATAATTTATCCACGGAAACAGGATTGTATTTGATACTATTTAACTAAACAACGTTTTGAAATTGAACTGTAAATTATTTGAAAGCACTACATCATAACCTCAAAGAGCACCAAAATAACGAATGCGAGTACTGTGGTGGTCACGAGCAACGAGTTGCAGACTTCTGCCCTAAAGTACTGAAGTAAAACTTTACTACTTGCCTGTATTCATTATCAAGTATTAAAATTCATCCTTTTTTTTTTATCACAGAACCCTTTTGAATTTCAATTTGATGGCAAAACCCCAAATTGAAAAAAAGTACATTCATTCAAATTATGTATTCCAAATTTTGTTTCTTTTAATTTTTAAGAAAATTTGTGCAAAACCATCACCTTGTGAAACCCCTGGAATACTGTTGCGGAACCCCAGGGTTCCGTGGAACACACTTTGAAAACCACCACTGGTTTAAACCAATTAAAGCAAATAATAAATGTCGCCTTGATTGAGACAAATAAGATATGTATTATTGCTTAAATGTCTATTTTTTTACTTATTTTTAATTACTATGATTAATTTGAAATTATTATCCTACTTTTATAATGAACTCACTCATGATTGTATTTTTTTTTTATTATTATTAGGTAAAAACTAGTATTGTCACAAAATATATTTTAGATACAGCAAGTAGAGTTCATTAACGAAGTAAGCTTCTGGATGTTACCAATTCCTTCTTCCTTTTTTGGCTTCCTTGCCCTTTAACTGCACAGTACTGAGGAATTTGAAAAACATTTTTTTTCCCCAGGGGAAGGGGGAGGTATTTGTTCACTACAACTGATAGCAAGAATAACAGACCAGAGATCAACTGATGATCCCTCACCACGTGTGGAAGAAGGTTTTGCCGTCATCAGCACAGGGCAGGCAATGATCATTGAGCACAAAACCCATGTGCAATGACTGATGTTTCCTGATACCTTAGTTCTTTACAAAACAGAATCTAATTATATGTATAGTACTTCCATCACGACCAAACATTTAATATCTTATAAACAAAGACTCATTATAACTCAGGTTCACTATAACCATTTTCAACTATATACATATTTTAGTATGGGATTGCAAAAATTTACATATTGCTTAGGAATGCCAAAATCTGACTCTACGTTGTAGAGTCAGATTTGTTGAGTCGTTGAGTGTTTATTGAGTCTACGTTGTAGAGTCACTACCATGCTATTGCAATGTTAAAAATACTTTATACATACCCCAATGCTACATATTTTTGTGTAATGATTTCTATTGGTTTAATTATTGCTTATCCTGACAAAAAACTTAATTATACTTTTTTCACATATTTTAAGTTTTTTGCACTTATTTCTAGTATTTCATAGTTTGCTGAACAAAAACAGCTTTAATAAATAAAGTTATAAATGGTAAAACTAGTCATCAAAGCTGCTTTCATGATCAAATGATATTCAACAATTCATTATTGATGTACATCTCTGTGAATGTGATTCCTGTTTACATGCTCAAATGATTTTGCTAATAGTGTTATTTTTTTTGTCAAAAAAAAAGATTGTCTGCTTGTTTTAATTTAATTAAACCAGGGATGCACCAGCTTTGCTGACTTTAGGCCGAATAAAAAAAATGTCGTATTTAGCACATAGTTTGAATAAAAACCAACATGATGCATATAAGTTGAATAATGTATTTCAAAATATTTAAATACAGCAGAGTTTGTGTATCCCTTAATTAAACAAGCTGTATTTGTGCAAGCAAACTTATAGATAGTGGTGACTCATCATACAGTGGCTCATAGTAAGGTTACTGAAATTCATCCAGAGTTGCAAAATATAATGCAATGAATAGACTTAAAATACATGATATCCAGATA
Organism: Amaurobius ferox; assembly: GCA_951213105.1. NCBI lineage: Eukaryota > Metazoa > Arthropoda > Arachnida > Araneae > Amaurobiidae > Amaurobius > Amaurobius ferox. The sequence continues at coordinate 85,134,260 of OX578139.1, read as the reverse complement.
ATAAGTATTCAAAAGAATGAATTGAATGAATAATTATATCTCGGAAAATATTTACTATAGGCATTTAGGATTTACATTATTATAAAGTAAAACTGTTTAAAATCGGCACCCTTGGTGACAAGATACAGAATGCATACAAGTGCTTGAAAATTGGGAAAGTGCTAGAATTTTAGATGACTATTTTCAAGACCTTAAAAATTCCCATTTTCTTGGTTATGTCCTTAAAAGTGCTTGTAAAAGGCAGGGATGAAAATGATTCGTGGATTTGCGGCATTGTTTCTCTTAAAGTTCTGCTTTCCCTGGAAATTTCCCAAGTGGTTCCACTGTTCCCAAAAATTTCTAAAGCAATACTTGTTTTCCAAAAATTTCCTTCAATCTCAACAGTAAACAATAACATCAGTTTTCTATTTATTTTTCCTCCCAGAATTGCATAAATTTCATAATGAGGGGTTGATTGACTTCCTTGAAAATAAATTACATAGTACTCGAAAGTCTTTAATATTTTTTTTAAGGGATAGTGTCCTCACCCTGCAAATTAATCAAAAGATGTGACAATAATCAATGTTATTCCATGTTACATGAAGCGTGTTTGGTGCAACTGTAGCCACAGTGTCCATTCTGCAGACTTTTAGATGCTAAAGGTTGTTGATCAAGTAAACAATGTTTTTGACTTAACCTCACAGAAAAAAATCCAGTGGTATTAAATCTATTACTGAGCTCTTCTGTGGTCACTAGATTGCACATGGTTGGATACTAGTTGGTATATGGGTATATGTACTAGAATGGCAAATAAAAAAAACTTTGGAAGATTCCCTTTGGGACAGTGCAAACCAACAGTTTACATAATAAATACTTCCAAGATATACTTTGATATTTTTTAATACTTTTCATTCGGGCACCCTGTATATCATAACTTTGTGTAATTTAATAAAACTAAACATAAGCATTTATTTTTAGCATTTCTTAAAGTATTTAAAACATTTTAATTATCAAGTACTTTATGTGTATATTTTCCCAAGTATTTTTTAAAAGTTGAAGTGCTATGTACTAAATGAAAATTATGAAAATATAATTAAACGGGAAATCAACTGAAATGCTCATTTTTATGTGCTATTTATGAGGCTAGGCATCAAGAATAAGCCACCACTACCTGTAGACATGCTTAGGTATTTATTCTGAAAAGATTTAGTTCAGTAATATGGTTTTACACTTGAGCTTCAACAAGAATTTTTTAAGATTTTTGCAGATTGAAATAAATAGTGCCATTTTGTATATAATATATTTAGTATTTCTGTTATGTTTATATTATTTGAGTCTATGCAAGTTTGTCAATCAGGTGTATAATTTGTGATCTTTCTTGTTTTAGAAGTTTACATTTATACTATGTGTATGCTACTTATCAGCTACTTATATTACTAAAATCAGCTACTTATTTGATATTTATAAAAAGCATGCTTTAAAATGTGGTAGTTTCGTAAAAGTAGGATTAATTTGAATTGACATGACATGGCAATCCAAAACAGATTCTGAAATCCATATAAACTGATTGAGGAAATAATTCTAGTCAATTCATACTTTAAAACTTGTAGTAAATATCTAATATTTACTGTAAAAGGTAAATTCGTTTATATGCAGTGTCAACAAAAATTTAGTGACATTTGCTGACACTAGGAGGTTTCAATGTGTTTGTGAACCCTGTTTTTCATTTGTATTCATCAAAAACCTTACTATTAGCATGTGAAAATGTACTATTTAATTCATGTTGGATTCGTCCAAGCCAGGTTGATCAATGTAATAATAAATGTTTCCATCATGATTTAAATATAAGGCATATCATTATTAAATACTTGATATTAAACCTATCATATGTTAGAATGCATAAAGTAATGTAAAAGATTCCCTCTCAGAAATCTACCTGCAACCCTTGTACTCCAAAATCCCCAGACATATTATGCACCTCTTTTAATCAATATTATTAATTACTATATGCCCCCCTAATAAAACATATGTGTCCCACAAACAGTGAAATTCTGTTTGTATCGAGAATATTAAATTAATAATCCTGCAAATTGACTGAGATTATCATAAATTAAATTTTATGTTCAAAGATATTGAGCTATCACCGATTTGGTGACATTTCCTAAAAGCTGCCAACTTGGTGGTATTTTGCCAAATTTGTTGCCAACTCAGATAGACAGATACATTGGCTTTTATTATAATTATACAGCTTTACATCATAAAAATTCTATAATTTAACTTCAGCTCAGTTTCATGTATAATTATTTTATTTCCCTACAAGGATCTTTTTATCATTTATAAGTATTTTACTATGTAGCATTAATAGCCATTAATTAAAAAAAAAAGAACCATTAGAAGTAACAAATTCCAAGCTTTCAAATGATTATTTGCTCCTTCCCCCCCCCCCCCCCTAGTGAAGCAATTTATTTGGCTGAAATTAACTTTTACATTGTGTAAAAGTTAGTTTTTTATTTTTCATAATACCTGGGATTATTGAAACGCTCAAAAACTGCCATTCAGAGGTGCAAGAATCATGCCACTATTTGTTGACTTTAAAAAATGAAAGTACTAAGCACAATTACAAAGTGTGACATTTATAATACTACCAAATTATCCTTCAGTATACGAAATGTGACCATTAAAAAATACATTCAAATTTCATCACCATCTTTTACTATAAATTATTTATTTTAATATTACAGAGATACGCTTTTGATTATTTTAGAAAAATTCATCTTTTCTATGCTATATTTAAAAGAAATACAAGTATAATGTTTACAATATTGTCAGAATAAAAATTTATTATATTAATACACATTAATATTTTGTGCCATAATTTTAGCAAGATATTACAGGACTGAATGGGGGAATGTCCTCCATTAATTTAATGCTTTGGAAACAATGTTATCTAAATTGAAATGTATGGCTTTCAATGATCGAACTATTTCATATAAATGTACTTGCTATGTTTTAATCTCACAGTAAAAGTGTTCTAATGCATCCTTTTCCGCAACAAAATTTTATGGAATATCAAAATAATTAAATGATATTAAACAATTTGTATTCTTTGAAATGCAATAACTATTTTTGCAACCTTGACATTCAAAATATAAATTTATTCAGACTATTTCAATTTACTTCTTTGCATTTTATATGTTATTTTCATAATGTGATATGTAGTATAGAATAGATATCTTGTTTTATATATCTTATAGAGTTTGCATTTATTCCTTTTAATTTTGTATAAATGTATTTAAATTATAAATAAAATATACTTAAGACTTTGAAGAATTTTTTTTTTTTTTTTAGAAATTGAGATTTATATCTTTATAGGGTTACTCTGAAATGTTTAGAATTTTATAACTAAGGTTGCCAACTTTATCCAATGACAATCCTGGAGAACATTAGCATTACTTTTCTTATATAAGAAAAAATATTGAATACTGTAGTTTCACTTTCTCATACTATGTAATATATACAGTAGTGGCCAAAATTCTGGAAAACTTTTGGAAGTGTATTTTTGAGAGTTTGATGGCTCATAACACCTTTTTCTTTGTACCAATACGATGATAATTTAATCAAGATTATAATGCAATAACATTTATGAATTATTTATTAATAGAACAGAAAAAGAAAAGTGAAATATATAGAAAAAATGAGATATACAAAAATTCTCACCATGTCAGTTAATACTTGGTAACCTTTAGCCTTTCTTACAGCACTTTCCCATGGAGTGAACCGAGTTTTTCAGTTCTGCAGCTGTTATAATGTGAAACCAAGATTGAATTATTGCTTCTGTTAATTGGGTTTTATTACTGGGTTGCTTCTGACTAACAAGTTTCTTTAATCGACTCCATAGATTTTCGATGTGGTTAAGGTCTGGGCTATTCCCAGGCCATTCCAGCAGTTGAATATGATGATCTTGAAGCCACTTTTTGCACACACGAGCAACATGACATGGAGCTTAATTCTGTTGAAATATATATCCTTCTTTATCTTGGAAAAGATCACATGCAGAAGGCTGCAGTTTGGCTCAAGTATTTCATTTATGTATCTTTGGGCATATTCCCATTGATTATGCAAATTCTGCCCACACCTCTTGATGTCATACAACTCCAGACCATAACACTAACTGGGTGTTTCACGGTAGGTGTAATGCAATCAGGATGCAAATCTTCTCCGATTCTTCTCTTTACTTACTTTACGCCATCACTACCAAACAGGAAGATTTTGGTGTCAGCAATCCTAATTACACTGTTCCGTTGTCCAGTTAACATGGGTTTTATCCCAGTTTAATCTTTTCAATCTTTGTTTGAGAGATAAAAATGGCTTTTTACGTGGAATTCTAGCATTTAGACTAAATTCATGCAGTCTGCGCCGAACAGTCCTTGCACTCAACTTCACATTACATCGCACCATTTCACCTTGTATACACAGAAATGGTTTTCTTCTGTCACCTAGGCACAGTCTCTTAATTCTTCTATCATCACTTGTTGTTGTGCACCTTTTCCTGCCTTTACCAGTCTGGTTTTATAGTGACAGTCTACTTATATCTCTTCAAAAATTTAGAAATGCCACCTTTGATTAAGTTTTCCCCAATATTTCTTCTAATTTCTTCATAGCTCTAGCCTTGTTCACTTAGTAGTACTGTTTTACATCACTTTCTGGGTGACCAGTCAGCTCGTTGCACTATTTCTTTAATTTTATTGTGTTTTACAAGCTCACTAAATCAAAGAACAGAAAAAAAAACCTACCAACTTGATAACAATTACAAAACACACTGATAAATGTCCTGTGACCTGTTCACTCATTGCCAAAACAAGATGACACCTGATTGGCTCTCTAAACACTCATGCTCATTGGCTACATTCAAATGAAAGAAAACTAGTTCATATAAACCTAAACAAATTGTGCTTTTTTCTGGTTATTTGGCTATAATTTCGATAGAATACAGATAATTGAACAAATGTTATTGCATTACAATCTTGATTAAATTATCTTTCCATTGATATATAATTTTATGGTATTGGTACAAAAAAAAGTGGTATTATGAGCCATCAAACCTCAAAAATACACTTTTTCCAAAAAGTTTCCTCAATTTTAGCCACTGCTGTAGTATAGAGAAAGTGTTTTCACGAAAAATTTCGAGTTCGAGATTTTGATGCCAATATATGTTTTAAGACTTCTTAAACATGTTTAGACTATTTTTGAAGTGATGTCTATATGTCTGTGGACAATTTCTTGTGTACACGATAGCGATCACAAATATTGTATTTATCAAAGCTTTATATCCGGCTTTGTTATCAAATAACCTAGAACTAGATAAAAAAAATTTAATTCAAGCAAAAACTTTGAAATTGAATTGAATTCAAAATTTTACATTTTTTAACATAGCAGGATAGTACAAAATTTGACATATTGATGCATAAAAGGGTTTATTTATGGCTCAATGATCACAAGACGTAATAGTATTAATCATTGTTGTAAAAAATAACCATGAAACAATTTATTTTGTTCTTGACGTCATTATCCCCCTTCAGGGGCCCCTCACCACCATGGGGTATATTGTCGGGTTTGATATCAATAGAAAGATTTTGTCAAGCCCTTTAAATTGAAGAGTAACATGCTACAATTGTAATCATTTAGAACCACAATACTGATTTTTCAAAATTTTTCTTGTAATATTTAAATAAAAAGAAGTTACTAAAATTGAATTCTGATATGTGAAAATCAAATTGAGCGTCACTCCAGTTAATTTTGTATTGTTTTTCCAAAAATTTTTAATCTTCAACTTAGGACAATAGTTCAAAAGCTTTAGAAAAACAAATTATTGATCTAGAAACTGGATTTCTTATTGAACATTTTTGTTTCTTACTGTTTATATCTATATTTTATAGTTTAGAAGATATTTCGAGTTAAAGTAAGCAAAGTAAAGCAGAAACTTGGTCAAGTAAAAACTTTTTTTTAATACACTACAATCTCAGTAATTCGCATCCCATTATTTCGTAAATCTCGCTTATTCGTAATAAACTCCAGGTCCCTTGGAAAACTCATGGTAATTCATAAAGTAACAATGCATCTCAGTCCCCTCACTTACTTTAAGTATTTTCTCACTCAAGAGGAACAAAAACGTCTTAAATCATAATATACCATGTCAACAATCCCGTTTATTCAAAATGAAACTTTCCCCCTTCCCTATAGTGTGGCTCTGAAGGGAAGGTGTTTGACCTTCGGCTGTTTCATTCTTAAACAAGGAGAAAAAACTCCCTGTGAAACTGGATTTTTGTAAAACTGTAAACAACATCTATTAACGAACTAGATTCATCAATTATTGTTGCGGACCTTGTAGACTGGAATCGCGTGCCTCAAAGTGAAGAAAATTGCATCACATTTGAAGATTTCATTCACTTTGACGATGACGTTGCTGTTGCGGGAAATCTGATGGATGAGGACAGTTTGGCCCCAATGGATAAAGATGGCAATTGTGACGAGGACTTCTCACGATTTCTATAAAGAAAGCAAAAAGGTTACATCAATCGCTTGCGGCATTTTCTGACCAAATCAGAAGTCAGCGATGATGTGTTTTCGGCTACTGTGACACTAGACAATGCCATTGATAGAGTGAGTGAACATTGCCTTAATCAGACAAAAATAACCGAATTGTTTTCTATTTGTCTTTTTTTCTACATACGTACTTTATTTGTTTTTTTTATTTTATTTCAAGCATAAGTTGGGGGTTTTGGGGTACATAGAGGTGCATATACCTACGTACTTTGCATAATTCGTATTATGTCCGTTGATATATATACTATTTTATATACATATTTCTAGCATTAATAAAACCCCATTAATTCGAAATTTTACTTTTTTTACCCTTGATAAATCGGAATCCTGCATATTCAAAAATCTCAATAATTCGTAATAAGGCCTTGGTCCCTTGGCATTATGAATTATCGGGATTTTACTGTAGTTTAATATATTGAATATTTTCTCCACTCATAAGTAGTACCCTATTTCTGACAAAACAAATATAAATTGTTTATATTTTTATCTGTTAAGTTTAGAGATACAAACATCCAAAGTGTTTACATTTTTTGTAATGCTCTAATTTCAACCAAATACCCTGAACATAGACTTATATTCACATCAAAAGAATGTTTTAAAACTTGGAAAATATTTAAAACTAGATATCCATGTATGTATAAAAAAAAATATTTAAAACTAGATATCCATGTATGTATAAAAAAAATATTTAAAACTAGATATCCATGTATGCTCACCTAAAACCCACTCATAAGTTGAAGTGCTCCCAAAATTAAAATTGCACTCCCATTGCAAATAACAGCATCCATACACTGGTTTTACACTTATGTACTCGTCAGCATGAAACAGCAAATACCTATTTTAGCTGCAAGAAAATATAGCTGTGTGCCACAATTTTATAAACCTCTGGGAATACATCTTTTGCATACACACTTTTAAAATTTCAAATATTTACTACTAAGGTAATTTGACCCAAAAGAACTGAACTGTGAGTGCCCTAGTATGCATCATAGGGAGCTATTCAAGCTCAATAGAACTGGCATTAAAAGGGCTGTTGGGCTCCTTACTGGGCACTGCACCCGTAAAATACACCTAAGCATTATAGGTGTCACTAAGGTTCCAATCTGTAGAAACTGTAAGTACAGTGAAGAAACTGCCACACACATACTCTGTGAGTGTAAAGCATTTTCTGCCCATAAATTCGAGCATTTAGGTCGACATGTGATCGAGCCCTGGGAGTTGCAGGATATTCCTGCGAAGTGCCTACTGATCTTTGCCTCAGCTAATGGTCTCGTCTCTTAGAGACTGCTTCATCTTTTGAGGACAGTACAATAGACCTTGGTCGCTGTGCTAGGCTCTCTTTGAGCCACCCACCTCTAACTCATAAGGTAATTTGATATGCAAAATTTGAAAATGAGTGTAAATTTAGCAATTATGAAACTGTACATGTATATTTTTAAAACAATAAGTTTACATAAGACATATTGCTCATTTGCTGGAACGACATCATAACTCAAAAATCATCATAATTTTCTGGAAAAGGAGTTTGTTATAAAAGTACAAGCATAAACTATTCTTTCTGCACCAATAACTTAAAAATGGCAAAATTTTGAGTTATGTCATTGTTGCAACGATATGTCATGTAAAAAGTGCATGTTTACTTTATAAAAATTTAAATTTTGGTTCATTTTACATCAAGTTTTGTATATTTCAGTAATATGAAATAATAAGTTTGTGTGCTGGCAACTATGTCAAATTTCATCAAAAATCATTAAATCATGTGCAATAAGCTCATGTAAACTTTGTAAATTCTACAAATATAACTAAATTTATAATTTTGGGATATCTTAAAACAAGGTACTCACATTGTGCGTTAGAGATTGAGGTGTTGACATGGGATAGGTGGGTAGTAAGTGAAAAACTATAATTTTACAGGAGAAGCAAAAAAAAACTAATAAAAATGTATTCAGACTTTTTATAGAAAACACTTGTAAAATGAAAATAAAATTTAGAATATTTTCATTTCTCAAACGTTTGTTATAATAAAGTTTACAATACAGTGTTCTTGGTAACACCTTTTTGCTACACCTATAAAATTTGATTTTTATCACTTACAACCTTTCCCATGTCAATGTCTCAAATATGCATCATATATTTCCTATATTAAGTTGCATTTTAAATGCTATCTTAAAAGTAAAATTTTTGCTGCTAATAGTTTAATTGCTGCAATAGCTTTATAAAAATATAAACATTTTTCTTTAGTTCTTCATGTGTGTATTTTATTTGAGATAATAACTACATATACAAATGTCATAACAATATTATAGTACTCAATAAATTAAATTGTATATAACATGTCAGTTTCAAAATAACAAAATGCAAGCAATATAACAACAATAAAGAGCTAAACATTGGAAAACATTGCTTCAAATGCCATTCAAAAATAAGAGCAATCTGAAAAATCTCTCTGTGTTTAGATTTATGACTTGACACTTTGAGCAATAAAAGCTAAACAGAAACTATGTAAGGCATATAGAGTAGTAAGTAGCATTAAATATATAGCTATAATAAGTAACATTTTTAACATTAAGTAATGAATAAAATTTATTTAATATAATAATTATCTCAATCACAACTTTAATTATATGAAATTTGTGTGAAATTAATACTGGAGCCTTTTTAAACAGATTTTCACATACTTATACACTTTTCATCCAAATATAGTCACCACCATTTTTAATAAATAAAATATTTATAAGAAAATTAGGATAAACGTTTTAGGATGAAGTTCAAACTTAAAAATTGGTTGTCACATATCGAGAATTTTTTGTGGGGGGGGGGGGGGGGATGAACTTTCTTTTTTTTATTCTATACCAAACTATATAGCAAATTTTCTTTAAGTATTTACTGTTATGTTGCATAGTGAGTCATATGATTACACACCAAAAAGTTTCTCATGAATCAATGGCTATTGCAGGAAAGGAGTCTGGAAGGCATTGTAGTAATTTTTCATTTTCAGTAATCACTACTGGTTTTGGCCTAACAGATTATTTGTACTACACAACTTAAAATTTTAATTTTATATAACCTCTGCATTTGGAGTAAAAATCCTTTCCACAAAACTTTAAATTAATGCTCTACACATAAAATTAATATTCTAAAGAAAGTAAATTTTAAAATACTATGAAAAAAAAAATATTTTATGGAAACAATCAATACACTAAATAAAAGAGGGCAGCAGATGTTCACTGATTTTGAAATTAGGAATAGTACAACATAATTTTAATTAATAAAGCCAATAGATATATATTTTGCAATTATAATAAAGGGGGGAAATTAGAAGTTTCAAAGTTAACTTTTCTAAATGCATATTTGACAAAATATGCAATAAATATTTTAAGTTACTTTTGTTACAGTTTCATTTTTAAAAAATTAAATATTAACGAAGTAAAATAACTAGAAGAAAATAAGTATTTTTCTACAGGTTGGTATTATTTTTTATAAAGTCTGAAATAACTATTCCAATCTGTTTTAAAAAGAGTCAGATTCCCCATTTGTGTAATTTGGTAGTTGCAAATATGCATTTGATTAAACTTGGGAAAAGGAAAGGTATTGGGCAAATTTACTTAACAAAGTGTAACAATTTTTCGGACTGGAACAAAATATGCCTAATAACCATATTAACTTTAGGAAACTTTTAGGTTTATCTTTATCTGTTAAAATGCAAGAAAATACAATGTTTGATTGAATAAGATAGGGAAAAAAGGTTTGAGACATAAATGAGTTTAAACTAACTAAGTGCAATAATTATTTGCATTGGAACAATAACATTAAAAACACATTAACCTTAAAAATATTAGGCTTACCTCTGCTAAAATATATCAAAAGAAAATAAAGTAAACATAATAAAAAGTTTGAATAAGTTAAAAAGAAATATTATTGATGCTCCAAAAAAAAAGTATAATGCTAGTTTAAATTAACAAGGATATTGTGTTTAGTGTTGCACTATATTTTTAAAAAGTTTAATAGAACAAAATAGTTAATTTATAAGTTTTTCTTAATTTAAGAAAATGTTAAAGTTTTTATGAATTTTATTTCATAAAAAATCTTCCAACTATCTTCTCAGATATATGTATTATAATTATAATGTAACAAGCTTTTCCTTCTTTAGTCCCTGAGATTTCTTAAAAACAGTGGTGAAGTACATACTACAAATCTGACAGCAAACAACACGGTCCCCTCCTCCAATTGAATTAAATCAATATTTTATACTAGTATAAAAACCCATCCCAAGATGTTCAAAATTAAAACAGAGTTAATTCACAGAACATAATGTAAAATTTGAATTTTATGTTTTATCCCTCTATACTATGTACATTAGATAACAAACAACAAAATGTCAAAGCTATTTGAGCATCAGTAGGTAGATGTTTTTAAACATTTTCTATCTGCAAATAAGAGTATGATAATTACCTAAAATATTAAGAATAGTCATTTAGCACAATCTGTTTTGTACTATTTAATAATACATTTACAGAGAACTATTTTGATTTCGTACCTTATTATTTCACTACAAGGTACTGTTTACAAAATATTCATTCAAAATTATTAAAAGGCAATTTTTAAGTACACTGAAAATTATATTCCTTTTGAGTTAAAAGTCATTTTAACACTCATTTGTCCTACAATATATATACAACCTTAATTAAAAAAAAAGAACTGGTCATGACAAACAATAGCTGTTTTTTACAATCACTTGAGCATGTAATTGTTATAAGGGGAAACTTAACAACATTATAGAATTCTTTGAAATTTTTTTACTCTAGAATATGAACTAGTGAAAATATTTGAAAGCTTTAGCATTTTATAACAAATGCATTTATAACATTTATATATACAAATACAACCCTATAAACTAGTTAAAATGAAATGTTTATCACAAAGTAAGATATAATTTTTATAAAATGCTTAAATAATCCATTTTGAAAAATTGATTGATAATTTTAGCATAATTTTACATCAAAATTTGAAATCTTTGATACTGCTGAAAATTCAAAATTAGATACCTTCATAAAAACTTAATACTTAAGTACTGCAGCACTTAAAAGTACATTAACCCTACCATTACGTGGTTCAATTTTCTCATTTTAACCTATAAGGGAAAAAATTAAGGCTTTAGTACATTGAAGTTTTGCAACTTTTTTTCTAACTATTTTTTTTTTTTTAAGTATATGTGTTATAAAAAAGGTTTATGCATTTTGAAAAAAAAATTATAATTCATTAGAAATGTATTTTATATTTATATAAAATCAAATGTTAAAAATACACAAATTCATTAAAATTTATACATCAAATTTTCTTCATTTTAAAATTATTTTTGTTTATATTGCAAAGAGAGTCACATATTTGAAATGCACACAAAGAAGTTATTCATAATTCTCCCACTAGCTATTTTAGGAGAAGAGTCTGAAAGGAATTGAAGCCAATTTTAATTTTCACCAATCACTACAGGTTTAGATAGGTCTAATCCAATGGGTTAAATTTTCAATTAAATAACTGACAATTTAAATTTCATATAACCAATCAATTTTATGTATTTAAAAAAAAAAGCCTTTACATTTATACAGGATGTCCCAAAAAGATTGAAACACGCTTTAATTCTTTACCTGTTGGAGATAAGTGGGCAATGTAAATTGAAAAAATGTTGAAAGTAAGGTAGGAAATAAGACTACGTTAATGAAATAGTCCTCCCATTTATTTTCAAAAAGTTGCACTTTTTAAATTTTATACCACCCCCCTTAGACAAATTTGGTCAATCAGAAAATTTTTATTTTTAATGCAACAAGACTATTAAAAAAACCCACATATCTATATCTTTAAAATTGAGCGAGTTATATTTAATTGAAAATTGAACATTGTGAATGGGAACCATATATCAATTAGAAATGTAAATTTATGACATATCACAAAAAAGATAAAACTGGATGATAATACATAGGATACCCAACAGAGTAGTGAGTACCACTGCTTTATATGATCTGTGTCTGTGTAATGCTTTATTTAGATGCATTTGTGATAAAAAATTTTGACACATATTAACATATTTTTGATCTAAACAATTTCTATCGTCAATTTGTTTATGATCCCTATTTTTATTGATGAAACAACCTTTCACATGGTACGGAAAAGTGGCATAAGTCAAATTTTTGCTTTTATCATAATTCAGTTGATTTTAAAGATACAGATATGTAGGGCTTTTTAATAATCTTGTTACATTAAAAATAAAAATTTGCTGCTTGACCAAATTTGTATAAGGGGGTCGTATAAAAATTTAAAAAGTGTAACTTTTTGAAAATTAATGGGAGGACTATTTCATTAACGTAGTCTTATTTCCTACCTTACTTTCAACATTTTTGCAATTTACATTGCCCACTTATCTCCAACAAGCAAAGAATTAAAGTAAAGTGTGTTTCAATCTTTTTGGGACACCCTGTATATACTTAAAATTATTGCTTTACATATTATACTTAAATTTAATGCTCTAAAAACAGTAAGTTTTAAAACACCGGAAGAAAAAGTTTCCTGGAAACAGCCAATATGCTAAATGAAAGAAACCAGTCACACATTTTGTAATTAAAAAGAGGACAACATAGTTTTAATTCATAGGGTCCTTAGAATGAATTCTCAAAATTTTATATATAAAGGAGAAGAAATTAATTTGTTTGAAAGTCAATTTTTATTTTTCTAAAAAAATGTATATTTTACAAAATATGCAGCAAATGCCTTAAATTATATTTGCTGCAAATTCTGAAATATTCACAAAAAAAATATAAATAAATAAAAAATAAAAAAATAAAAAAAAATAAAAATAATAATAATTTAGGACACTACTTATAGTCTAAAATAACTAATCCAATTTGTTCATCTAAAAAGTCAGATTACTATTTGTATGATTTGGTTGTTGCAAATATGAATTTGATTGAAGCCAAGGGGAAAAAAGGTTTGGGGCATGAATGAGTTGGCTAACTGACAAAGTGCAACAATTCTTTGAATTAGAGCAAAATGTCTGAAAACGAATTGACCTTAAAAAATTTTTAGGCTTACCACTGCCAATTAAATGTAAAAATAAATAAAAGAAAAGAAAGTAAACAAAATAAAATGTTTGAGGTTATTTATTCTGCAAAACAGTGAAATACCAGCTTTTTAGAAGAAATGTTCAAATTAACAAGGTTTTTGTGTTCCAAATATTTTTACACAACTTTAAAAAATTTCAAAACAAAATAGCTAATTTATAAGTTTCTTAGTTTAAGAACATTTTTAAGTTTTTATAAGTTTTTTTAATCTCTTTAATTTAATTGTTTGTTAAATAGATGTGTTATAATATAAACTTTACTTTTCTGGTACCTTAAGGTTCCTTAAAGTCAGTGGTGACTACATACCAATAAATTTGACAATAACCTTCCTCAAACTGAATTACATCAACCAGGGCCAGATTAAGACTCTTTGGGGCCCTGAGCACAAAACATTTTTGTGCCCCCAAGTATTGGCGTAGGCGGGAGTATTAGAACCCATATTGAAAAACAAAATAAAGTTCTTCATTGTACCCCCTCCCGTTTCCACATAGATCAAATAGTAGACTTTGTATAAAATAACTGTATCGTGATGAATTTTACTAAGTGAATACGCCTAGGAAGGTAGAATTATCTATATGAATGCTCTACTGAAGAAAAGAGGAAACTCGTTAATGAATTCATTCTTTCTGCAGGAGGAAAGACAAAGTATTTAAGCCTGCCTCATCATGTGCATTCATTAATAAATATTTAATCTATTGGAATAAAACAGTGTTTCTTTCAGGTCTTTTGGGCTGGGATCGAAGGAAACTTTTGGGGGAGGTGAGTTTTCTATTTGCCCTATATATCTAAATGCTGTCACATAAATAAAAACTAGGTTAATATAAAATGTCTCCGGGGGAACTTCGCCCTCCTGGAGGTCTGCCTGAAAGAAACACTGGTATAAAGTCTATGCTTTCCCGAGATCCTGATTTCATATATGCTTTCAGGGACATTTTTATCACAGTACTTGTTGGTAAGCCAGGATAGAATCCCTTCCTTCTAGTATTATATTAAATACAAAAAACGCATTTGAAATTTAAGTAACTCCTCTTTCATTATTTTAACAAATTTGTCTGAAATTACTTGGGCTGGTGATGAATAATAATTCTGAAATTCAAATAATAATAATAAACGATACACAAAAGTGTAAACTATAAATTACTACCTCTAACAATATTAAACACAATAACATATATTTTTTTATGTATTCCCATTATAGTTCTTGATATCAATTTTTCCTTTCTAATTGCAATGTACACATTGTTTTGTAAAAATGCATATTTTTAAAACACATATATTTAAATTAGTGAAAATATTTAAATCATAAAAAAGCTAATCAATTCTATCTGAATAACACATTTTAAATGTATATTCTATTTTTACGTCTGGTTTACATAGAGATAGACATTATGCTAAAAACAGTGGATTTTGTCCTAGTTCTATGCTGAAAAGCATGTACTTCCATAGTAAACCCAAATTTCAATTTAGATTTCATTAAAATACTTATGATATAAAAAGTGTTTGAATGGAAAATGAGATATATATGAGAATATATCATAGTTCCATTTCATTTGAAGAATGCTCCAATTTCCATCATATTTTACAATATAAAAGAAGAAAGCTGAGCTAATAAGATATTCATGTACCGGATAAGAATGTTGGTGTTCTCCGGCCATCAATATTTTGGAATTTCTTTTGTTCATGGTATAAATAATTGCACAATTTAAATTAAATGATTTACAATATATATCTAGAAAAATAAAATTCTAAAGTAACATAATAACATTGTTATCGAAAGAAGAATAAATAACTGCACAATTTAAATTAACAGATTTACAATATATATCTAGAAAAAAAAAATTCTATAATAACATAATAACATTGCTGTCCAAAGAAGACGACTAAGTTTTGAACAAATATTTAGAGATTTCTTTGAAATTAGTAAAATTATAAAATAGTAGTAATAATAATAAATAAATAAATAAATAAGATACTCAAATGCAAACAGACAATTACTAAAAAAATATTTCTGTGTCCTCTGTAATAAACTCATCTATTATCTCATTAAAATTAATTTATTTTCATCAGTTTACTTGCACTGGATGCAACTAAGAAACTAGTTAAGCAGTTTTGTAATGTACATATTTTTAGATTATTTTTTAAAATCAATTTGGGGTTTGATAATATTATTTCACTTGCTGCAACTGACACCTGCTTTTTATTTCTAGGGGGCTCCAGAATTACTTACTCAATGGATAATGCAGCCCTTCAGGAGTAGTCTTGTTAAATTATTCCTGGGGCTCCGGCTGCCAGAGCAATATTGACCACCTACAAATTTTTCAAGATCTACAATGAAATTGTAATTGAAAAAGACATCTAATATGTTGGGGCCCCTAAACTATTTTGTTGGCACTAACTGCCCCCCCCCTCCCCCCAAAAAAAATTTAGTATGGATGTCCCTCTCAGCTGACATTTCTATAATAATTATATTGTTACAGAAGGGCTGTAATAAAGTCGATATTGATAGGGCCTGACTAAGTTTTCCCAGGGCCGGGAGACCAAGTAAGTATATGAAGTCCCCTACTTATAGTAAAGGACTAAGAATTTGTGACACTTTTTCAGTCATCTGAAATCAATCCCTAGCATCAGAAAATTATTAGAATTTTTCATTTTATACAAACAGTGTATTTTAATTAGTAAAAATAGCACTTTTAATACTTTCGTTGTCAAAGATATATGTTTGCAAGCTGCATAAATTCTCACCTTCCAAATATTGTTTAAATTGCACACAATTATTTTATCTGCGATCGATATTTATAAACAGAACTTACCGACCACATTGCCAAAAGGACCACCAGAAAATCTGCCCATGAGAGTCTAAGCACTAATTCCATACTTTATTAAATTTGATACAGTGAACCTGTTTAAAGTGACCACCTGTCCAATAGGACTTAGAAAATTGATCACTATCTCAGAAAAAGCAATAATCGTTTTACTTTATTATGATAAATAGACTAAGTCATAATTTAATCAGGTTTTATTGTACTTGAAAAATTACTTTACAAAATATTTTTTTAATAATATGATAATGTAAAATATTTACACCAAATGTAATTTATATTTAATACTTTTTATAAAAATAAATAAACTGAGTTTAATTTGCTCTTTTTAACATAAGCCTGCTTTGGGGCTCCTTTGTAATGGGAGCCCCTTGGACTCATGCCCTGTATTAATAATACGATAATGTGAAATATTATTTACACAAAATGTAATTTATATTTAATATTTTTCCATAAAAATAAATAAGTAGAGTTTGGTTTGCACTTTTTTACATGAGCCAGATTTGAGGGTCCCTTTGTAATGGGGGCCCTGGACTTGTGCCTCGCATCAATAATACGATGTGAAATATTATTTACACAAAATGTAATTTATATTTTATAATTTTTCATTAGCTTGCTCTTTTATACATGAGTCTGTTTTGAGGGCCTCATTGTAATGGGGGAACTCATGCCTCACATCGATAATATGATAAGGTGCAATATTATTTACACAAAATGTAATTTATAATTAATAATTTTTCAAACAATAAATAAATAGTTTAGTTTTCTTTTTTTATTTTACATAAGCCTGTTTTGGAGCCCCTTTGGGATGAGAGCCCTGGGCTTGTGGCCCGTATCAATAATACGATAAAGTGAAATCTTATTTACACAAAATGTAATTCACATTTAATAATTTTTCATAAAAATAAATAAACAGAGTTTAGTTTACTCTCTTTTACATAAACTTGCTTTGGAGCCCCTTTGTAAAGAGGGTAATAGGATCATGGGCCCCTGCCTTAATCTAGCCGTGGTTATTGAAAGGCAGCAACAAATGTAGCGACCAAATTTCCAAAAAAATTTAAAAACAACTCAGCCTCCAATATTCTATGAAATGGCTGCTGGAAAATTCATTAACATAAATATCTTCCCTTCCAACTTTACTACCTCTACAAAGAGCATAGCACAAACCCATCCCTGAAAACTGATCAGTACAAAAGAGAGACCTCTCTCTATGCTGTCAATGGTCCCCTTTATTTATTGTTTTTTCAGTCAATAGTGGAAAGAAACAAGTTTATAAAGTGAGATAACGAGCCTTGCTGGGACCATGATCTGCTCAAAGTAAGGGTACATACAAAGGGCATTTTGCAGTGTCTACAGGATAAGAATAATTTCGCTACTGAGGAATAATAGAAACATACTCTTTATTTCTTAGTAGGGGAAAGAAGGAAAAAAAGTTTGGACATCTCTCTCTCTAAAGAAAAAAAAATTACATTTTAATTTGTGCACCCTAATTTGCTGGTGCCCTAAGCATGTGCTTAGTGTGCCTATTGGGTAATCCAGCTCTGACATCAACATTTGGATTAAATAATATTGACCTATATATTATACTTGAATAAAAGATCTTAAGAGAGTTGTGGATAAATTAAAACAGTTCATGAGAACACATTTTTTTTTAAATTTTATATAATATTTTCATTTTCTATATTTGGAATCAAAATTTTCTCATCACTTTATAAATTCCCCTGCATTTGTGAAGACAATAAAAATTTCAATTGGATTAGTGTTTGACATCGATGACAATGTCAAACAACTTTTTATATCCGAAACATGGTTCTTTCAGATTACTAAAGCCTTTTAAAAAAAAATCATTCTTGAATCTTCGATAGTCATATCATAAAAGCTGAAATGATAAGAAATTGTCTTCATTTTAAAACAAAAAGAAGGTATAAAGATGAAAAAAAATATCATATATTTTGAAAATGATAGATCTGTTTAAAGGGTTTCAAACAATTAAAACAAAAATAATGTAATAACATATACATGTGTAAACTTATATTCTCAAATTAACTAAAATCTAAAGAAAAATTAGTTTCCTTTGCAAGAAACCAATTATTTATACTTTTGCATAAAACATAAGTAAAAGTAAATGCATAAAAATTAAATTACAAAATTAGACGATCGTATCTTTCTCTTAAAATTCAAAATGATAATAATAAACATTACCACTTTCTCAATATGCGTCATGTACAGCTCTTTATATTTGAAACCTGGTTCTTCCAGATTACTGAAAGCTTTCAAAAACATTCTTGAGTCTTACTGACAGTCATCATAAACTGGTCATAAAAGCTGGAATGATTGGAAATTGTCTTTGCTTAAAAACAAATAGAAGATATGAAAATAAAAAAAAAATCATACACTTTGAAAATGATTATTTGTTAAATGGTCTTCAACAATTAAAACGAAAATAATGTATTAACATATACAAATGAAAATGTGTATTCTCAAATTAACTAAAATATAAAGGAAAATTAGTTTCCTTGATAAGAAACTATTAATTTGTTCTTTTACATAACGCATAACTAAATATATAAATGCATTAAATTAATATTAAATTACAAAATAAAATATAATCATACATTTCTTCTAAAAAAATATAAACAGTAATAACAAATTTGTCCAATTTTTCAATTACATTTTTTATATTGTTGCTTTTTACCTCCACCCCTATCTATAAAACAGATCTTGCATTTGAGATTTAGCATTTTAAAACAATTGCAGTTTTAACATCTAAAAATACAACCCTTTAAATAAGTTCAAATGAAGTGTTTATCAACAAGTGCAAAGACTCCAAGTGCTTAGAGATATAATTTTGCAAAATACTTAAATAATCAAACTGTCAAGAAAAAATAAATTATTGATAACAATTTTGGCACAATTTTACATCATAATTTAGATCTTTGATACCATTGAACATTCAAAATTACATATATACACGAAAATACACTATAACACTTAAGTACTGCAGTATTTAAAAGTGCATCAACCCTCCAAGAGCTTCATTTTTCTCATGTAAGTTAACCTATAGGGGGAAAAGCATATTAAAGCTCTAGCTCATTTAGCTTTTAGAAATGATTTTTCTAGCTATTTTTCTTTCCAAGCAAATGGGATCAAAAAGAAATGCTTGTGTATTGTAAAATATTTGAAAGTTTATTAAATGTATACTTTATCTAATACGAGAAATTTTCGATGCACGTTTTTAACTTAATTATCTTCTAATGATGGAGTTTGAGGATTATTTTGCAGGCATTGAGTCTGAGTCCCGGGAATATTCAGATGCGAGTTTTATCACACTTCTCCTGAAGAATGTACTGAATAATGAAAATTAAAAACCTGTTTCTGTCTGTTAACTTCTTATCACTCAAGAACAATTCAACAGATTTAAGTATATTTTTCATTAGGTTTTTAACCTTAATAAGGAGAAGATATATGGCTAAAAATATTTCTGATATCATACCATTTTAATATATAAAAGTGAAAATTCCAAAACATGTGTCAAAGTTATATATCTCCTGAAATACATAATCAAATCTGGTGAAACTTTTTTTAAACAATGAGACTGAACTCAGGAAATGTTTAATACAAGCTTTACTCTCCTACATATCTCCATGGAATCATGAGATATAAAACCTTTACTTTGTCGATCTGTAATGATAACTTATAAATAGCTCAAATGATTTATATACTTTATTGACTGGTTTGTTAAGTTTAATCGAAAGCATATTTGTGCTAAAAGATGGCACATTTTGTACCATTTTAATTTTATTTCAGTATTATTCCAACCAATGCTGGTATTTTTGCTAGTATTTATATAAAATCAAATGCTAGAAACACACAATCTATTAAACTTGATAAATTTAATTTTCCTCATCAGTACTATCTATGCTTGGCAAAAACAAAGTGGAAAATATAAAATTACTAAATGAGCTACAATCTTAACACTTTTTGGCAGTACAGTAACATATGAAAAGTGAAACACAGAAGGGAGAGATGATGTGCTCTTAACACTACAGAATCCATATTCTAATCTTACAGGTTTCACTTAAATTTGACATGGGCAATCTTTTTAAGTCAGTGGGCCAGGGCAAAAATATTGCATTAAAATCAACCAAAGGATTATTATTGAAAACAGTTTTATGCTTACAGGTGTCAAAGTGATAAGTACTTATATGTATGTAGTTGATTCTTTGACAAATCCTTCACAAGGATGTGAATGATAACATGATAATCGGCACCTGATAAGACTAAATGTATGAATTTGGCTGATTTCTCAACAGCTACTATAAAAATCCTTCTTCAATATGGAGTAATGAAGAGACCACAGAAGTAGAATCAATACAGAATTCAACTTTAGGCCCTATAAAGATCACAAAGATTGCATAGTTAAAATAATGCATTACATAATGATAAAAATAAATAAATAAACTTAAATGATTAAAAGTCCAAACAGAGGCACTGGTTCATTTTTTGAATAACTATTTCCTGATGTCTTTCTATACGATAATATATGACAGATCAAAATATTCTCTTAACGTGCAAACTGCCTACAACTTCATTAAAGCTACCAATTCAGTTTCACTGGTATCTGTAATCAGAATTTTTGTTTCTATTTCATCAATGACACCATGAAACACCTTTTTTTTTCTGCTTCATAAAGGCACCATTTATTCACTGTTACCCTTTCTATCTAATAAGCTCCAACTAAAAGGATAATTTAACACTCTCTTATAAGCACAAAATAAACACAACAAGCTACCTCTAATCAAGTTATGTGAGGGTGACTGCTAGCCAGTAGCATCACCAAAAAATATTTTTGAGGGCTTTTGGTAACCAAATATCTTATTCTCCATTTCTCTATATATCATTTCTTTGAAATTAAATGGGTTCCTGGGAGTTGTGACCCCAAAATCCCCCTTCCTTGGTGGCGCTGCTGCTGCTGCTGCTAACATTGATATCAGATTGGAATTTCTCTTTTGCAATATTCAAAGTTTTAAACACATTTGGGTACCAATGAAATATTCTTTGCTGGCTATGAATGAAAAGCTATTTTTAAGCACAGTATAGCTTGGATATTTTTGGTAACTCTGCCAAATTGTTTATTGTTGATACAATTTGTGACAAATTTAAATGATTTCTCCATTTATAATCTTTAATTTCTTTCTTCATTCTTATTATATTGATCATTACAGGAAAGTTAATAATACAAATATAATAGTTAAAATGACAACAAATATCATAGTTCATTTATCTAAAGTATGAAATATCTTCTTGAAGGGTAATCAAAGCTGTCTAGATAATTTTCTATGAATTCTATCAAACCAAAACTACATTTCCCAAAGCTGGAGCTTCAAAGAATAAACACCAGTGAACTAGGAAATGTGCAAAAATGATATTACTATAAATTAGGAAATATATTTTTCTAAACAGATTCGCAACTATTAGATTAGGGTGCGGTAGCCCAGTGGTTAGCGTGCGGGAATTGCACTCGGTAGGCCCAGGTTCGATTTCTGCCACTGCCAAAACTCTCACCGTGTTCATGAGGAGTATAATTACGTTAAACATGCGAGTCCGTAAGTCCTTCCAAGAGATTGGTGGTAGGGGAAGGAGGGTACGGTTCCTGTGGATGCCTCCGTCACTAGGTTTCAGTCTAAATTGGGTAGCACTTCTCGGTCATCCAAACAGTTACCTTATACCTTTCTGGTAGGTCAGACGGTCTGAGTCTCAACAACTATTAGATTTCAGTAAAATGCCAATAATACCAGGAATTCGCCATAAAAACAAACTCAGATTACAAAGAAACATAATGTATTAAATATAAGAAATTAAATAATAATTTAATTAGTTAAATAATACAAATACATACAATCAAATTAAAAGTGTTCTTTGTCAATAAAAAGTAATTTAATAGGGACATATTTTTTATCAAAGCAAAAACTTATGCCATAATAAAACCGGAATCTAACACCTTTTAATCTGAAGTTATCTTCAGGTTAAAAGGATGAAGATTTGCAATCAAACTAATTTTATATCCATTACAATCAAATCAAGTATTATATCCATTACAATAAAGCTCCTTATTCATCTAATACCTCTTTTTCTTTCTAAAACAAAGAGTTTCAGCCCCCTGCTTGCTATTTCCAACCCACATATTGTATATGTATAAAAATTATATCAAAAGCAATAGGCATACCTTTTCATTTCCATCAAATTTGTTCAAGTTATTTTATTTACTAATAAGCAAACCCATCATCATGATTCAAACCAAAAAACATGATCATAAAAACTAATATGAAGAGCTTCAAAAAGTCTCTTCATATTCGGCTTTATTATTTACTAGCAGCATACCCGTTCTTTGTACAGAATATATAATGTAAAGAAACTTGAAATTTGCAATCATGTGCAAATTCCTATAGTTTTAAATGGCATTGCCATTCAAAACATTCTATTAAAATATGTAATTTTGTTATCCTAAAAAGAAGTATAAGAATCTTTGTTCTCACTATACAAAATTATCTTCATAGGCAGATAGATCTAAAGAATAAAATATCCTGGTCCCATATGTAAGCAAATTTATAAAAAAAAAAAATAAGAAATTAGATCAATATATACCAAAATAAAAGCGCAAAATGGTATAAGATATACCCATACTACTTTTATTCTGTTTCAACAATTGGATAAACACAATATATGAACTTGAAAAAGCTTTGTCAAAATAAAACAGATGAAGTAAAAATTGAAAATATTAATAATTCCTGTAATATTTAAACCCAAAAGCCATAATTGATTTAATCCAATCAAAATACAATATTCATTTATAAAATTTATTTTTATATCCATTTCTTTATTATTTAGATCTGACAAAATTTAATAAAAATCATCAGCCATATAAACAAATTTGATTTGTGTTGCTGAGCAACATGATATAATTATCTTCAAATAAATTTGCAAAAAATGTATTGTCTGCATACTGCTGTTTCTATGGGAGGTTAATTTTTTATTAATATCTTGAGAACCACCCCCTGGTCCTAAAAACTTGAACTAAATTTAAAATGTGGCTATTCCAAGGCTACCCACAAAATGTCATGAAATTTGGTGCAGCTGTTTTCCCATGATAAGGCAAACACACACACACATACAAATTTTCAATTTTATTATATAGATTATTATAGGTGATTCAAGCATTTGATAAATAAGAATAAGAAGATGAAATAATGCATTTAAAGAATATAAAATGTTTTGCTATCATGACTTTGAGAGGTTATAACTAAGTGTTGTAACAAATATAAATTTCATCTAATCATTTGAAACCCCCACAACAATTTTTTTATAGCCATTATTGAAATTTTTATAGCCATTATTTTATAGCCATTATTGAATTTATAGCCATTATTGAAATTCTGGCAAAAATATTCCATTTAAAGCCAGGCTTAGGCTATAGCAAAGTCTAATGAGTACTTGATGATGAGCCACTATTTAGATGAAAAATAATGTAATTAAATCCCACTTCTGAAAACAAAAAACCCAACCAGTAACGATTTATAAATAAAATTACTATACATAACAACAAAGTGATTACAATGCATTAAAATTTAAAAATATTGTTTAATAGTGTTGCAAATAAGGCTGATATGATACCATCTTATTATTTAAGAAGTTTTTTTACACCCACTGCAAAAGGAAAGTGTTTTTTTTTTCATGACAAAACACATTACAGTTATATTGAAAATCTGCATTTTGAAGGATGGTGATTAAAAACAACCACTCATTAGCTTTATGTTCACGTATAGGTTCACGTATATTATGTTCAGTCTGTGCTCAATTTACATTCCACTTTTATCCTGAAAATACTAAACCAATTGAAACCAAATTTGGTACATAGATTACAACAATAATATCACTATCATTATTGAATTATCCTATATGAACATTAAGAACATGCTTAGGGCATTGTGAAAGGCAGAGCCATCAAAATTACAAAATATATAACTTTTAAAGTAAATATAAATTTTTGAATTTAAATATTTCAATTCAAACATTTTGTAAGTATTAAAATATATTTTATAAAAACTAATAGTTATGTATATTCAAATTAACTCTTTATAGTGAGCTCTCTTCTTTCAGTCCTGCAAACCATCTATAGATTTCGCTTGAGTCCCTTTTAAATTCCATTCCTAGCAACAACCGTTTTTCATTCAGGAGAAAGAGATAAACACTCACATTTGGCTTTGCGGATGAATAGGATTTGTACCAGATGTGAAATTTGGGGCATAGCTTCCAGGCCAGGAATAATTGAGAAATTTTGTAGGTGGCTTTCTAAAATTTGGAGAGAAAGTTGAATTGTTACAAAGAGGAGAAGTTTATTTTAGACAGTGCAGTGAACCTAACATCCCAGCCCATGCTCTTGATCCAGATACCAAAGACTCCAGTGCAGTCAACGGTCGATCGTGACTGGCGTAAGTATTAGTGAGTCTCAACTTGGAATATTTCCATTCATACTTTCCTTCAAAATGCTGATATTAATTAATTTTATTTAGTATAATAGCATACCATTCCTCTTAACCCATTTTATTTAATAGTTTAAACTCATTTAAATCATTTAGAATGCGTATGATGCTAACTGGCTACCTTGATATTACTTATTGTTTTTACTTATATGGTGTTGTTTTTTTGTAAATAACTATGTGCTTGTTCTATACACACATGATCTTTTCTTTTCACATTCTGAAAGGGCATGACCTTCAGAGGGAGAAATCTTAGAATACCTGCCGATGTTCCAAATTAGAAATATTTATAAAAAAATTATTTAAATTAACTATTTTTCATATTTTATGTAATAACTCATTTATTTTAATCACTAAATGAGTGAAACTGATTTTAAACATAATTTGTTTCAGAAGAAAAAATATAATATATTATTATTGATTACAAATAAAAGATTTAGGACACTTCTGATTTCTTTTAAATTACTTGATGTGGAAACCATAGAAATTAAAAATTTCAAGATAATTACTTGGTAGTTACCTAATGGCATTCTAGATATTAGATATATGAATGTGGGGTACAAATAAATTCCCTCAATGTTAATTAAATTTTTTCTTCATAATGTTTCATTTAACTGGTTGATAATGTAATAAAAAATACAGAAAAAATTAGTAATATTTTAACTGTAACTGAATTTAGCAATAAATCATTAATGTCTCTTAATCCAGCCCTTATTCACACCAGCCTTGTGCCAAGCACAATTTGTATATGCATAATTTGCAATATCCTACGATTCATATATAAGTCTTAATCAATACTAAATTGGTATACTAAAATTTTATAATAGTAAATTCAAATATAACATTAAATTTTATTAAATTTTTTTTAAATGTAATGCAGATTTTTTTTTTTCTTTTTTTGCTAACTCAAAAAATTAAATTAGTACAGTGAGATAGATATGTTGAAATCAGGAGTTCAAATCAAATGTTAGATATACTACAAACATAAGCGGGTTTGAACACAATTAAAAGAGCAAATTTTAATCCTTGACAACATGAAAATTTGAGGTATAACCTAGGAATAACAATGTACCTTCAATCTACTTGTTCTCTTCTAGTGTATATGACAATATAAAATGCAACAATAATTTATTCTAAATTCAGGATTTATTTTACAAAATAATTTTTATCAAACATTCCCAAAATTTTTTATAGTAATTACGTTCATTTTATGCTTGTAATTATTATACAAAGTTTAACAAATTTTTTTACTGTCTGAAACATATTTTCAGGCTTTTTTACTTTATCAAAATACTAAACAAAATAAAATAATTTATTACTTTAAATTATCAAAATACTTAACAAAATAAAAAATGAAATTTTAAAACACAATAATAATAATTTGTTTTGTTCAATTTTAAATTTTTATATGTAATGGCTTGTAGGAAAAAGATACAGATGTTGGAAAATTTCAAATTTTTGTTTAGGGCCTTGTTAAGTACAGCTTTTCTGGCTGATTCTAATTTTTAAAAAAATGTCTTTATGATAATTGCAACTTATCCTTCAAATTTAGCATTATTAATCAAGTAAGAACATTAAAACAGAGATAAAATAGCTTGAAAGTCTTTGGGTTGATAGAAAAAAAAATTTCTTGGAATTGGTAACATGCAGAGCACAATGAAAACTTTTCCCATATTTTAAAAGCATGTGGTTACCTAAATCCTCTGAAAACTAAAAATGTATACTTGTCGACATAATGGCTATATACCACATTGTCCCAAAAGTAAAATTACCAACAATTGGACCTTTTCCTTGTAAACTATCACATATATTTTAAATTAAACTATTTACAGTGGCATCACCAACTGTAGCCATACCCGCTCGCACTCCCAGGAACCCATTGAAGTTCAAAGAAATGATATCTGGAGAAATGGGAAACGAAGTACTTGGTTATCCCAACACCTCCATCCCCAAGAATATTTTTATGCTACTAGATGTTTAATAAATGGGTTATAAAACATTTGCTGTTTTATACCTATATATATTTTAGATTACTTTTACTCTATATAAAACAAAACATAGTACAATAAGGAAGGTGTTATACTGGGCTCATACATAAAAATTATGTTTGTTTTATGCATTTACACTTTTTGAGATTTATAACATGATGTTCATGTGTGTGTGTGTTTGTCTGTGCAACTATTTATTCACTCTGTTTCAAAAACCAATTATCGAATTTTCATGATATACAGGAATTTGGTGGTTTATACCTAACTGTCCTGCGCCAATTAGAACAAACTTGGCCAGTGTAAATTAGAACAAAAGTTACCTTTTTAATTTAAAATGACCTACAAAAATTTAAATAATTTAAATGAAAGAACAAATATGCTTCTATTAAATCAAATAAGTAGTTGTGCTTTGCCCATATACTTTAGAAATCCCACTATGCTAAAATAAACTGTTCTCAAGATATTACAGCTCTTGGAATTTTAATACATTAAAATCATTCAAAACAGTCCCAACTCACCTAATGAAAAATTAAAATAATGAAAAACTGCACATTCAATACAGTTTTAAATGTGTATTCATTTTATTTATAATTTTGCAGAACAAAATGGATATTACTCGTTCCAACAAATATTAAAAGTATAACATAAGATGATTGATTGTCAGTGGCAAAAGTCATGTGATGGCCACATACAAATTTTATTTCTTATTTATATAGGTTTTACTAATTCTTTAAAACTTTTACTGATTTTATTCCTATTTGTAACATAAATTAGTGCCAAGATTTGAACATAAGGCACCTATATTTTGGGTATGTTAGATTTCATAAAATCACTTATCTTAAACCTTTGTTTTCAAATAGTTACTTACTTTAACAGTATTAACATATTATTACTTGGATTTGATTATTAACTAACAGTTAAATGAATAAATATGTTAACACTGGCCCTCAACTTCTATTTTACTCGAAGTATATTTTGTAAAATTGTTAAATGCCAGTTAATCCTTAATATGGCACTGCAATCATGTATGTATCAATGGAAGAGGCTTTACAATGTGAAAGTACTGATATGACTGCATGATATTTCTTATAGACAAAGGATTTGTGTCATGTTATATGGAATGTATTGAGTTTAAAAATCAAAAGAATTAATTATTAAGATTTTTACAAAAAAAAATCCAAAATATTATAACAAATAAAATCATAAAATTTGTTAATTTTAGAGAATTTATGCAAGAAACAAAAAAAAAAGCAAAACATTTAGTTTAAACTTAAAGGAAAATTATTTTAATTTTTATACTTTTGTATTTTATGTGTACTTTATAATGCAAGAACACTTCTACATCCATGTGAAAATATTCACATTCAAAAACAAAAACAAGCAAGAAGTAAAACAATTTATTATACTCAGTTGTACCTTACTTGTGTGAATGGCTTTTGTTATGCCATTAAATCTATTACATTAGATTTTTTTTCTTTTATGAGCTTATGTTTGCTACAATTAAGGGTCCCTACTCGTTTCTTGCAAAAAATGCTAACACAAGAGTAGCACAGCAATAAATAAATAAAAAATAATAATATGTGTTCAACAACTTATCTTAAAAAGATTGTCAAGAAGAGAACTCATTCTAACTACATCCAACTCAATTAACTCAGCCTCAGCTAGAGACCTGTACAAACCTAATCTGAGATAGGGCTATTTCTCTATATTTACAAGATGTAAAATATTTTTCTTACTATATTTCATTTAACTATGTATAAGATAAAAGTGCCCTTTTTGATAAGAAGCTACATATGAACTCATATACTAAAATAACAAACATTGCATTTGCACATTAATCTGCACATGTATACAATATGTCAATTTTATTTTCAGCTATAAAGATTTATCTTCTTTTATTATCATGTAAATTATTGCCTAAAAAGAAAATTGTAAGTGTTCATTTATCGATGACATCCAACTCAGTTAACAAGATTCAATTTTTGCTGCTAAATCCACAACTAGACTCGAAATTGCAAAAGAAAAAATCCTAGTCAATGCAACTAGATCTAGTACTCAACAATAATTTAACTACATTGAATTCACTCCTCTCCTAAATTGAGACTTTATTTAAATTTGGTTAAACTGAGAATTTGATTTGAGCACCAAAATGTTGTACAACCTCGGGTAACAATTTTTGACCCATATAGACCTCTAGCCTCAGTATTAAATCATAATAACTTCCAAAAATTAATTATGAATCAAAATTTTACTTACCAAGCCTTTCTTAAAAGTACAGTCATGTATCTTCACTCTAGACACACATCTAATCATTCATGCCTATAAAAATTTGCTGTGCAATGGCTAAAGTATCAAGAACAAAATATCTCGATCGAAAATGACTAGAAGTTTTAACTCTGGGGTCGCACTGTGCAAAATTATCATTAATAAAATATAACTGGAATCAATAAAATTTTAAAGGCAGGCTAGTATGAATCTCACATAATTAAATATTTTATTAAAGTCAAGTAACAGCAATATGTATAAGAGTATTATATAAATTGTATATTATCAAGATTATTTCTTTAAATATAAAATATTTAATAAATGCATTATCTCCTTAGTGGCCACAATCATTTTATTAATGCCAAATGTCACCTATCACTGAGAATGCATGTTAGTGATCCCTTCTATATATTTGCTTCTATGTACTTATTACAGTAGAATAAATTCTATTCATTTAACCATGCAAAACTGTTTATAAAATGAAAATGAATACACACTTAAAATTTCAAATGGCTGCCCATTTTTAAATAACAGAGTAGTGTAATTAAAAGTTGGTATAATATCCAAAATGTTTTGTCCTTTTTTTTTTCAATTCCAATATATTGAGAAGTGTTTGCTCCACACACACAGCATCATATGAGCAATTAAATTCCTTTCATTTTTATTTTTCAAGTTAAATACATATAAGAAATAACTTTTGATACATTTATTTTTTTATGGTCCTGTTTAAAAAAATATATTTTAAAATACCTAACTAATATTATTATTTTGAGAGATACTTCCATTTCCCAGAATTGCTCCATAACCCAGTAAGCACTATAATACATACAAAATAAATCTACTGAAATTCTTAAAATTTGAGTCCAGTTTTTGAGCTAGAATGAAACAAAGTGCATTATTGCCATACTAAAATTGATCGATAAGTGTATTATGATGCTCAAAATGTAAAGATCTGTACAAAACTCAATTTTTAATTTTCAACTTCTTCACAGTATTTTCACTAGGGCCAACGGCCGTACCATGCTGAAAACACCGGTTCTCGTTAGATCACCAAAGTCAGGCAGCATCGGGCGTGGTTAGTACTTGGGTGGGTGACCACCTGGGAACAAACACCGCATGCTGTTGGCACATTTCGGGTGCATTAGCCTGGTGGTTTGCGTGCTGGATTTACACGCTGCCATAACTGCCGCCGTGTTCATGATGAGTACGATCATGTTAAACATGTGGATCCATAAGTCCTTCCGAAAGGTTGGTGGTAGGGGAAGGAGGGTACGGTCCCTGTGGATGCCTCCTCCACTGGGTTCCGGTCTAAATTGGGTGGCACTTCCCGGCCATCCAAATAGTTACCTTACACCTTTCTGGTAGGTCGGACGATCTGGGTCTCAACAACAGTATTTTCACTATAAAAGGTGTTCAAAAAAGGTGGTAACACACTTTACTTAAATATTAATCCTAGGCATATACTTGCAATTACAAAGTTTCTTAAAGTACAATACAGAATTTTATGACAACAATTTTGTGGGTGGTATATCTGGAAATATTCAAAATCTAGCTTTCACACTTGCCCTGTAGAGTAAAAGTTCGAATCAGAAGAATATTCCTAATGCCTTCATTAGTTAAAAGTCCAAAATTCTTGAAATGCAAATTTGTGACGATATTAAATAATAGATTTACTGTCTTGGGTGACCATGACTATTACAGACTTAAATTCTAGATTTGAAGTCAAATTTAGGGGTACAAAAAACAAAAGCTACTAAAGCTTAGAAATTTGTCTGATAAGAAAGCTGAGATAAGAAATATTTTTTGCATCATTGGAATTGTTTGAATGATAATACTATTTGTAGCCAAAATAACCTTTATTTTTGGTGAGAATATTTATTAAGATTATCATTATTCTACAAATTTATAGGTAAAGAGGTGGGACTTTTTAATGAAGTAGGAATATTCTAAATGACATAGGAATGACGTACGAATGAAAAAGAAATATTCTAATTGGAACTTTTACTCTACAAGACTCATGCAAAGGGTAGATTTTTAATTTTTTCAGAAATAGTATCCACAAAGTTCAGATTGTTTTCATAAAATTCTGTACCTTACTTTAAGAAACTTTGTAATTGCAAGTATATATCTAGAATCAATATTCAAGAAAATTTGTCTGTTGTACCTCTTTTCTAAACACCCTGGATACTATGCATTTTAGAAAAAGAAATAACTCAGTTATAGAATAAGTTTTTTTTTTGTTATTCATTATTAAAAAAAATGTTTAAAACACAATAAAATTTCATAGGCCAATGTAGATAACATAGTAAGTAAGAGAGTGGATAATATATCAAGCAACAGTCAAATGTATCATACTGCCAAGGAAGCATGGCCGTCCATATATAGGGGATAAGAAGGGCCAGAACCCTCCCCCCCCCCTCCCTATCACTCTTACTTTACATACAAATTTTTAATTTTTTTCATAAAATATACTTTTTACGAAAAATAATAAGATATTTGTTAATTTTTCAACAGCCTTTTTTTTTAAATAATTGGTTTTTGAAACTTGTAATTAGCTCAGAATTTTATTCCTATGCTTTAAAATTAACTTTCATAAGGTTAAGGTTAAATTCCTGAAATTTTCTTTTAGGGGACAGGATTTCCCCTTTGAAAACCCATATGAATGTTGATAAGGAGGGGGACCTTTCAGTGGAGGAGCATAGTAAAAGACTAGATAATTTTAAATATAAAATATATCACTTTAATTTAATACATTTAATTAAGTGGAAAGTTAAGAAAACTGTAACTCTATACATTAAAAAATTAATTTTGAAATAAGAGTGAGAGCATTAAAATCTTATATCTCCTTTACACTATTAAAGATACAATTTTAAAATTTTGCAGCAGTTATACAAGTCTCTTTCTGATAAGTATTTTCTGTAATTTAACAACTCTGATTGATTGTTTATGCTTTTTTGTGATTTTTTACACCACTTTTTCTCTGAATAACGATGTTTTTGAGACTTCAAAATTCATTTACTACAGGTATTACCAAATGAAAAAATAACTTTTATACAATTTTAAAAATTTTAATGGGTGAAATTGATCTGTGATATTAGATTGTTGAAGCAAAACATGAGTAATAAAGTGAAATTGAATAATAAAACGCTTTTAAATCATAAGCCTTTTATTTGGATGATGATGGGGACCTTTATTATCATGCAGATTACGTGGCAGCAAAAATTTGATGGAAATTAAATGGTATGAATGAGCTTTTATATTTGATGCATACAGATAAATAAAATTTGAGAAAAGTCTTTTTAGTGTCTCCAGTGGTCTGAATCATTGAATACTTAATAGTATCAACCAGAATACAGAAATTAACTGAACTAATTTTCCATTAAGATGGCTATTTTTGATGCTAAGCATCACGTATTGCTAAGCACAATAAAACTTATTAAACAAAATTCAAATTTATTTTTAAGAGTGTTCATTTCCCTGTCTTGAAAAGGCTTAAAAACTAGTGTATGTATATTTATCGTTGATAAGTCCCATTTCCTGTTACATAAAAAGTTATTAATAACTAAAATTTGAACCACAATCCATTGTTTAGGAACAGATTACAAAAAGCAACTTTAGACATAATGCAACTTTAGACAAAGCAAGTTTAGACATGATGCAAACATGAATAAAGAAACTAGAAACATAATTCAATATATAATTTAATAATTAATCTCAGTAATTTCAAATATTAAAATGCTCTGTGCCAGTCATACATACACTTAATAAATAAAAATTTAAATTCCACACAAATTCTTAATTGCTAAATACAAAATATTTGACCCAAATGTTAATTTACAAGGCCCATATAAAATATTACACTATTTAAAAAATGAATTGGTGCATTTTCCTATTCACTTAAAAACATATTTACAAGAATATTTTCAATTGCAAGATTTGGGCAATATTAAGTATATGTTTGAAACTGCTTTGTTTCAAACAAAATGTCAGGCATTATGGCATGTTCCACTGAATACTCCGATTTGATTTACTTGTTGAAAGATTTGTACAGAATTTGTTGCAAGAAAAGAATTTAATCATTTATACAGATTAATCATATTCAGTGGCTCAAAATGAAACTAGGACTATATCAAACATTTATTAATCTAACAATCTTCTAAAATATTAAATAATTTAGATTTAAGGTGTGGTAGATTTAATTTAAATATCCATATTTGACTATATTCATTAAAACAAAAAATAAAAAGGAGAATGCAAATTTTAATACCTCACATTAAAGCTGAGATAAAATGAGATATTTTATTGTAGAAATTTTTGTTTTATCTTTCTGGGCATACAAGTCTGAAGCAAATATGTTGAATTTGCTTTTAACCAGAAACAAAATATTCTTACAAAAAGGAAGATCCTTATTATCATGTTCATTGTGAATTAAATTGTTTAGAATCAGGTAGAAAGACTTGTCTTTGAAAATAATTGAATCAAAATCTTCAATCAAAAAATTTACAGGAATTGCGAAACATGGTGGTGGGTCAAAATAGTGTGCAGTGTCCAAAGAATAAAAGCAACATAAAAGATCTGCACAAATGTTAAAAATTGTTATGACGGTTTCAGTGATTTCAAATATCAACTTCATCAAACCAGACACCATAAGCCAAAGGGGCATATAACAGTGAGTAGCATGGTACTGGTGAAAGTACTGAATTCAACATATAGCATAACGGCATTTACTTTTAACAACAGTATCAAACTACTGAACTTTTGATGACTTCCAAATGTCAATACACAAACACTGTCTTGAAAAATTAATTTAATTTTCCTTTAGACATCAATAGATGGTGCTACTTTATTTTAAATATCTTTATATTTTTATCGATATGGCAATAACTTGACCCATTTAAACAAGAAACAATGTGTGTTCACCTGCAATTAATTTCTTTTACATAATGTAGAAATTAATTTTTGCACATACCAACACTTATTACCATGATCGTTTGTTAAAATACTGTTAAATGCTTCCATTTAAAAACAAAATGCAAAAATTTACAGAGAACTTCGTAAGATTTATGTGTTTCACACACATCTATAGGTATGACCTTTAAATTTGATATAGAGTTTGCATTTTTATGTTGCAGAATTAAGAGAAATCATGAATGCACAGTCAAAAAGCTTACTGAAATAATATATAGATAAATACTGGATGAAAGGGAAAAAACAGCACTCTCTCAGGGTCTGGCTTACAAAAGAGGGGGCTCATACCAAAGTTTTCCAATTTATGGTAACCGTCAATAGTAAATTTAAAGTAAATAATAAATTTTATAAAGCAGCACTTTAAATTTGGACAATCACAGCAATATATATTTAAATTAAAATCAAAGTAAAATATTTTAACCTAAATTAATAATTTTGCTGAGATTTTCTTACATGTCACTGATATTTTTAGATGTTTTAGAAACATTTTAACATTTCTGAATCTCACATTAAAGTTTGAGGTCTTTTAATTTCGGGGATCCAGGGACATGGCCCATGCATAAGTCAGGCCTGGCACCGCTCCACCATAAATATTAAATGAAGTCATGTCAAACCGAATGGTAAAATGATATTTGCATATGGTCTTTATACGGTTGTTTAAAAAATATGGTATACTTTGTAGAAATCAAGACTAAGAATGGACAAACACCTGTAGATAATATGAGCAACAGTAAGCCTTTAACAATTAACATTAGTGCAGATTATTATATTGATTTTATCATTGAACACACAAATTACATGAAAATACTTACTTTATATGGTATGAGGTGCATGTAAGCCTCCTGTATGGTAAAATTACATATAATAAGTGGTATAAACAAACCAGAAAATATGTATTTTAATATTTTAAAACAAAATTTTACAGAAATTATTATCAGTAATAACTTTTGGTTTTACAAATACAATGTCCCTAAACACAAAAAATATAGTGTTTGATTTTGGCTGTACTATAAATGCCCAAATGTAATGAAAATTACTTTCTAATTACCAGACACAAATGTTATTGAAAATTTATGGGGGAACTTACAAGAGAATATAAGAAAATACCATATTAAAAAAAAAAAAAAAAAAAAAAAAAAAAAAAAAAACTTGGAAGAATAGAATAAAAGTCAACCAGTTGCTTCAAGTTACTGGCTAAATCTGAGACCCAAAGAACTTGGGAAAAACATAGAAGAAAAAAAGCACTACAAAAAAACTACATTGGAATATTTCTTACCACTTAAGATTTTTAAAATAAAAAAATCCATTTCAACCCAATTTCACTCTGACGTGCTTTCAGCTAAAATTTGGACTGATATTTCCTTTTATCAATGAATATAATTAAATTTCGATATTTAAATTAAAATTGACACCACATTTTAACTCAAAATTGAAATACTATAAATTTATTTAAAAAAATTATATTTTAAAAGCAAATAAATGTTATAACACTGTCCAAGTTTTAAGTTTTGAGTCTCTATACATATAAGAAGTGAATACTCTTTAATAATAAACATGAAATTGACATTGAAACATGAAATTACCTTACAGTTTCTAAAACTACTTTATGCAAAATCAAAATTGTGCTTTTGACAAAATGTAGTTACAAGTTGACTATTTAACCAAACAGACTCAAAGATTCTAGTCTTTTAAAATACTGTTTTATGCTTCCTGATCTACAGTATGTATCAATTTTTGAAATAGTTCATTATGTTCACTATACAAACAATTGGCAAAAAAAGCAGTAAAATATTAAAATATATAAAATTCTGACAATCAAAGTTTGATAGATGGATATTTTATTCATTAATATTAAACACATTCAGTAATGCAATCGCATATTTCAGAAATATTTTAATAGCAGATTAGCAGAAAATTAATAGTAAGATGTTATAAAATATTTTACATTCTAAGTAAATAACATATATACTCTCATATAGTTTGTACAAATAAATAGTTCATATAAACATAATCAATATTTAAATGGCTTGCAAACTCAACATTTATTTATATATAACACTACCTTCATAATAAATTAAATTTAAACAATAAAAATTAAGATTTTTTTAAAAGTAAAATCACAATATTTGAACAATAAACACATTAACATAAAACTATTTGTATTTCTGTTTAAAGTAAAAGCAAAGTTACTAGTTTAAATTTAAACAGGATCTAAAGTAGATATGATCTTCAAACTATGTAAGTTTATGCAGTTTAACATAATTAAATAGTTCATCATGTTATCAAAGTAGTCACAAAATTTTGCTAAAGCATTTAAAGTATTACTTTTATGATATGAAACAATCTGAGCGATAATAATTAGTATAACTTTCTAGTTAAAAATATTCAACAAACTTAATTATTTTCAAAGAAAAAGTAAAGTCTAAAAACAGTACAAGGAAAGGGGTAAAGCACAATTTTAGCAAATGTAAATAATTTAATTAAGTATAAAATAAATAAGCTTTTGCCTGATTAGCAATATGTCCAATATCACAACAGTGGTATAATCAAATATTACAACATCCTTCACTAAACAAAAATCTTCAAACTATGTAACAAAAGTTGAGCATTTATAAAATGGAGTATTTTAAGTATAAAAACTTTTCCATTCAATATTAATACATTTTCATTAAGCATATAAATCCTTTCTTCTTCATTTATTCACTTTTTAATTTTACAATATAAAGAATGTCATATATTCAATAAAAACAATGAAGTTTATACTATTTTAAACACTTTTTAATATAACTTTTACCAAATATACAAATACAGAAACACTATATACATAAAATAAATAGAGTATGCTATGTATGCATGAAACAAATTTTCTTTGAGTGAAAGTGGAATTACTGAATGAAGTAGCACAAAATACATAACTTGTGGCAAGATTTCAAGTGTAGAAAATTCAATAATTGGATTAAATTAATTTACTAAATTCCAGTGCCAATTGCATTGCCAAAACTGAGTAAAAGCCTAAACCGGGCATAACATACATGACATGTGGTAAATGTGGCATGTCAACAACGCCACTGAAATTCAACAACATAATTAATCCAAATATTAAAATAATAACAATAATAATAAAATACTGAGAAATGAAAACATGTTTTAATAAGAAAACCACATACATTTGAAAAAAATGCGTAGAACTTGAAAACATTTTAAATGGAAAATAACTTCGGAAATTATATAAACTTACAGTAAAATGTAGGAAATTGGTAAAAATTAAAGGTGGTAGAAATTTTTGGAAATGACAAAAGAATTCTCAGCATTTGAAAGATTGTAAAAACAAAATATTTCCCAAAATCTGATAACATAAATAAAAATATGATTCAAAATTATCGAATTAAAGAATTTAAAATGGCAATCAGTCAAAAAAATTGCAGAAGAAAGAAAATTTTTTCAAGAATTACGGGCTAAAAAAAAATAACAAAATAATTATTAGATAAATATTGGATTTATACACATATAGTTACATACCAGGTTTAAACCTGATTTCTATTCTATGAAATTTTTGCAAGAGTGACATAATCATAAAGTAAGTATTTTAATGCTTTACAAATTTGTGTGCATCTCTTGTGATTTAAATCAACAAAAATAACAATGAAAACATGTTAATATATTAATGCATGCATGTACTATAAACATTTAAGCAATATTTCCTGACAAATACTGCTTTAAACACAACTCATCTAAAATTATAGTGTTACATAATGGTTATGGAATGTATTTATTTCTATTTATGATTAGCTTATACAAGTTGATTACTATTATTGCATAAATGGAGACCCAATTAATCCCAAAATATATAAATATAATACTTCAAAAATAAATGAGACAAATAAATAAATTGGCATCACGTCTGATTTCAATTAGCAGAAACAACAAGCATACAACTATAATAGGAGGTCTTTATTTCACTTCCTATAAGACGTACAAAATTTTAAAAGGCCAGAGCGCTTTCGAGCGTAAATATGCTCTTCATGTGAAAAGCGTATTTACACTCGAAAGCGCTCTGGCCTTTTTAAATTTTGTACGTCTTATAGGAAGTGAAATAAAGACCTTCTATTATAGTTGTGTGCTTGCTGTTTCTGCTAAATGAGACAAGCTAAACAAATTATCTTCAGAAAACAATTAGAAATATGATCAATAATTTAACTATATATTTGAAAAATAAATACTTTGATTAACAGCATATAAAGGTTAAACGCTATTCTTGTTCTTGTTGGTACTAGTGTTCTGTCTGATTTATCCTGACGAAGAAGGATATTTTTTGCCTTTGAAACTGGTTGTTACCTTTTCAAGATTTATATACTGTTGTTAAACAAATTATTTATTTTTCATATTCTTTCTCTCAGCACTTAAATAGAAAAAAAAAATGCTTATATTTTAACTACATACTGTTTTGCAATCTAAACAAAACAAAATGGAACAGAGATATTATCTGCTTTTTTAGAATATCATTAATTTGAGAACTAGTCCATCTTTTAAAAGCTGAAAGTTTTTTTGTTTTGTTTTTTCAAATTTATACTTAACATGACCATAAAACATGAACTTATTCAAGTACTAATTACAGCTAAATAAAAATCAAAAAGTGAAATCAAAACTTGTAAAATTTGTATGTGCATGTGTACAAGAACACAACATTCATGTTTTATAAATAAAGTCTTTCATACAAAATTAATTTTTGGGAATACTTTTAAACTTGTAAATAAAAAAACCCCTTAAAAATAATGTTTTAAAACTGTATAAAATCAAACTAATGTCATCCCCTGCTAAACTACATTGTATATCAGCAAATTTACCCTATACTTTTACAAATAAAATTCTTCATATACTTTGCAATAACGTTAAAGATGATCTGTCTGACTTTTACACTTAAGTAGAAGATTTACACTATTTAATATGTCTACAATTTTATCAAAGCTTTAAATAATCGATTTTGAAATCAAAACAATTCATTCAAATCGTGTTAAAAAGGTGGTATGCAAGTTAAAAAGATGGTATACATAACTGCAGTTATTTTAATGACCTCTACAATTACATATCAAATCAATTATATTTTATGCAACAAAAAGAGGAAATCAATGTATCCATTTGGCAGGTGCCACTCAGCTAAAGGTATATCCTATTTATGTTGTGCCAATAAGCTAAATGTGTAACATGCTAGGTGCTAGCTTTTTCTAATACTAATTGGAGTGGATGGTACACAGAAAAATTAAATATAAAAACAATAAAAAATAATAATAATAGCAATTTAACAACTTAAGTAGCTAAACAGTAAAATTAAAATGATTCTTTTTAAGTAGTAAAGAAATTATACAAATACCAATCTTACAGTAAAACAATTTATCACTCATTTTCATGATAACAATTTTGGAAGCACAAATTCTGCATTTGCAAATATATCTTCTGATATATCACTGAACTAGTATACTTTTTATACAACAATTTTGATGTTGAAAATGGGTAAATTTTGGTATTTAAATGGCTCTATAAGAGTTACTATCACTTTCCATGTTAATACCAAGGTAGATTTTAGTGAAATGTGTAAATATTGTATTATTCACTTAGTATTAAAGTAAAAACTTTTACTCAGGAGGTCAATCATGCAAAACTAAAAGAATCAAAGCATGTAGTATAGAAAATATAAGGTTGATATATTACAGTAGCCAAGAGTTTTGGGGTCATAACCCCCAAAAAGCCTTCATTGATTCGACAAATACAATGAATCTAAATGGACCCACCTAAGCAATAATTAAAGCTGAAAGCTAAATATCAACCCTACACATATTTAGCTAAAATGTTACCATCATAAAATGTGTAATCACCTGATAACCAAAATATTGTAGGGAATAGATTTCTGAATTAAATTTCAAAGTATCTGAGACAAAGTACAATAAAAGGGCCCTTGATTCTTTAGCTGAAATACAGTAAATGCGATCCTAACACTCTTGTAAATCATGCACATTTTATGATAATCATATAGTTTTTATCTCGTTAATGACGGTATACCCATATTCTGAGTCACAAGGTGAGTAAAACACTATTAAAGACAATATATTGCCTTTAACAAGATAATCAGAAAACAAGGTGGCCATATACTCAAATATGGACTTTTCAAAAATTAATAAGCAACTGCTATCAATTTCACAACATTAAAATAACTACAAATACATTGCTTGCAAAATAATTTTTAATAATAAAAAGAACAAAATAATTAACTTCTTAACAATTTTGCAATAATATATTTTTATTCAAGCCTTATTTTTTTTAGAAAAAGAATGGAATTGTTTTCTTCAAAAAGATATAGGAATGTTTTCTTTTGCAGTTCATTTTATATTAAATATAAAGTTAATCATTCAGAAACAACTTGAACTAAGTATTGAAGAGATATATGTAGGTGTACACCATAATAACATATCCAGTCATTTAAAGATCACCAGAAAGATCATTTTGAACCTATTCATGGAAATAAAAAATGTTATTAGGTTTCCTATCTCCCTTGTACAAGAATTTTGGTGATCATGAAACAGCAGCAGCTCTTCTGATATTCAAGTCGCCCCACTTTTGTTTAAAAGGGAAACAAAAGCATGAAAACGAGATTTCCTTTAGAATGAAACTTAAATTAAGCAAACATTGATATGACTATCGAGATTAACACCACTCGGAACATTCAAACTGCTTTGAAAACCTAAATTTTAAAATTAAATTGAAAATCTTTTTCTTTTTTTTTTCATATACTGCACATCATTTTTATAATTTTGGAATAATGCCCAAAAAATACAAATTAGTTTTTTAGACATTAAAAATACATTCAGTATGTAAAAATATTAATAATTAAATTTTTAAGAAAACTTTTGTAAATTAAAAACATGAGAATTTTTTAAATTCAAAATATAAAACAACTAATAGTTTTACAGGTAAAATGATTACCTTGATATTTTAGAATGCATTATAAACTCAGGGGGAAAATTTACATGAGTATTCAGTTACCTTAAATTAGTTTTGATAATACAAATAATTTAAAATACATTAAATTAAAACAGCTACAAAAACTAAATAAAAAAAAACAATATATTATGCACATAATTTTAACTGATATGATTTTTATGACTTTATGCTTGATTATAGCAGTGGTTCCAAACTTTTCAAACACCATTTTGAATTTCTCTGTGAATCCCTTCTATCTATGCATTTATAGGTACTTTTTATCACTAATCATCTTTTGTAGCCAAAAATTTTACAGGATTAACGCCCAAATAACATAATAAATTTCCTGATTTTTCCAGGTATGATTTTGCAATTTTCCATGTTAACAACTATTAGATCAAAAAAATTAGACTGACTAGTTTCAATAGCTCACTGAGAGGATGAAATAATAAAGAGCCGCTTTATCTGTAGATCTATATGAAGCCATTAAAGAGGAAGTTAGGAGAAGAAGTATGTAGCAGCAACTGTGTTAGATTATCCTTAGTTTCCAAACTTCTCTTTGCAAAAATTAATTCTTTTGGAATTTATGCTTTTACAGAAATGATTTTTACAATACTCCATAGTGTAAAATGCATGAATCTCAAACACTCCTAACATAATTGTCCTTATATAGTCCCTATATAGTTAAAATCCTAATTAGTCCAAATTGTCCTTATATAGTCTTAAATAGTCCTTACATAGTTAAAATGCCTAGCTAAATGATACTGTGGAGCTATGATATTCCAATATGGATGTCCACATCATCTGTCTCCCAACTTCATCCACTTAGGTAGTTTCATGAAATATCACACATTTTCAGAAACAAGTGAAATCTGATAGTATTGATATAACACATTAATGCTATTAGATCCAATATTCAAGAAACATATAAGTTTAACGTTACTTAAAATTTTGAAATTCGAGGACATTTCAAGATTTTGGATGGTATAAAACTATCTATAATAAGTAACAGAACCCAGTATTCTGTGTTGAAGCTTATGTTTATTTTTTTTTCCTACTGAACAAATTGTCTTAAATTTTCATGAACAAATAAAAATAACCAAAAATATAAAACTATAGCAGAAATACCTGACCACTGACTGCCAAAAAATTGCAGGAGAAATACTAGCTAAAATGAGATAATTCAAAATTCTGCATTTTTAATTAAAAAAAAAAAAAATCTGTAAGACCATCTATTACAAAATTTTATCACTAATCTTTAGGGTTTCAAAGGTACTAGTTCAGAAACACTACTACATAATCAACTTCTCAAAAAGTATACATGTAACATATATTTCCTGAGATAAGAACAATCAAGTGTTTAACTCCTTATGAAAGTAAATGCTGCAGTAGAAACAGCTTACAATAAGTAAATGGCAAGCAATATTACTAATATAATCTCAAAAATATTTATCTAACAACTAAAAGAAACACAATGGAGTGTTACAATATAAAAGAATCTATTTCAAAAATGATTAATTTCATAGCATAAGTTAGTACTTGAGTATCAAACTGACTGGAAATGTTTAATGATAAAACAGATGCTTAGTCACCAATTCCATTGCAATGTACCTTCATTCAATAATGATTATATGATAATCTCTCTACTAAAAAAAACTGACACTGATGCCACTATTTGACAAATTTCATGTCTCTTAAGTTCCACTGTCTTATACCACAAAAAACATACATACAATCTGCATACAAAATTTTGAAATTTGGTACATTTGTATAGGAATGTTACAGAAACAAGCTGAAATAAACTGTTTATCGATTTAAATTATAGTTTAAGTGACTTTCAATGTCAAAGTCAGAGGAAGAGTATCTGAGCTACAAGTTCACGTCCTGAACAAAATCATCAATAGCAAAATTAATCTGTCAGGGTGTAAGGCCTGAGAAATTTCCAAATGAATATAAAAAAGTTATTATTTTCAAATATATTGTGCTATTTAGAATTAGAGCAGCTTAGCTGATGAGAAATAACACAACAAGAACCAAAATATGGCTTGCCTATTTTGTGTACAGATTAGTGATCACTTTACAGCATGAAAGGTTATGCTGAGCTTTCAATTGTCTTTTCAAATGATAGTATCTGATGCGAAGGATTACATCTAAGCAGTGTGCTATATTGTGCTGAGAATAGTTGTTGAGACGCAGACCGTCCCACCTACCAGAAAGGTGTAAGGTAACCGTTTGGACGGCCGGGAAGTACCACCCAATTTAGATCGGAATCCAGTGGGGAAGGCATCCACAGGGACCGTACCCTCCTTCCCCTACCATCAACCTCTTGGAAGGACATGTGCTGAGAAAGTGGAGAGCTTCTAGGATTTTATGTATTCACTGGATCCCTTGATTTTATATGGAATTCGGTATTCATCTGTGCTGAGTATTCACAGGATTTTTGTGTTCAAGTGTCATTTGCCATCCTATGGATGACGATACGTTTCTAAGAGAGAAAACCAACTCTTTTGAGAGCACTTCTTCTTCTTCTTCAGTGGCCTGACAGCCCAGGATGGGCCCTTGCCTTCCGCAGTATAGAACTCCAGGCTCCCCTATCCCTGGCCAAAGACTTCCAGTTCAAAACTTTTAAAATTTTAAAGTCCTTTTCCACACAGTCGAGCCATCTGAGTTTAGGTCTTCCTCTTTTACGGGTGCCGAATGGTCTGGCAGAGAAGATCTTTTTTGTTGTACGGCTTTCGGCCATCCTGCACAGGTGACCCACCCATTTAATTCTCTGAATCGTGATGTAATTGACTATA
Source organism: Amaurobius ferox (assembly GCA_951213105.1). Lineage (NCBI taxonomy): Eukaryota > Metazoa > Arthropoda > Arachnida > Araneae > Amaurobiidae > Amaurobius > Amaurobius ferox. The sequence continues at coordinate 85,090,219 of OX578139.1, read as the reverse complement.
TCTGGTTCTTTAAAAGACTTATAAAGTTCTGAGTTAGTTCTTCTTCTCCAGATGTTGTTACAATTTAAGCCACCAAAAATACCTCTCAAGATTTTTCTCTCAAAAACAGAAATGATGTCTTTAACTTTTTCTGTCATTGCCCAAGTCTCAGCAGAGTAGGTAAGAATGGGTCTGATTAAACTTTTGTAGATTATAATCTTCGTTTTTTTGCTGATGAAGTCAGACTTTAAGTACCTTTTAAGGCCGAAAAAACATCGGTTAGCAGCTGTAACTCTACCACGAATTTCGGGCATAATGTCATTGAGAGTATTAACTTCAGATCCTAAATATCTGAAGTTGCTTACAGTTTCAAACTTGTAAACCCCAATTTCGAAATAAGGACAGTCATAATTACCACAGGGCATATACTTAGTTTTATTTTGATTAATAGTTAGATGCATTTTACTGGCTGCGGCCTCTAAGGATGTGGAGGCTTCCTTAAGTAACTCGGGAGTGCGTGCTACAATGTCAATGTCGTCAGCAAACGCAAAAATCTAGACAGACTTGTTAAAGATTGTTCCACGGGTATTGATGTTAGAGTCTTTCACAATTTTTTGGAGTGCAATATTGAAAAGCAAGCAGGCCAGTGCATCGCCTTGTCTGAGCCCATTTGAAACAGTAATAGGCTCGGAGAGATTATTCTGAATTCTTACCCTAAGCTTTGTTTCGGTAAGAGTAATATTAGCCAAATTTATAAGTTTATCGGGTATTAGAAATTCTCTCATAGCTTCAATTAATAGTTTTCTGTTTACTGAATCATAGGCAGTCTTGAAATCAACGAAGAGATGGTAAGTTGCTATGCCATATTCATTAGCTTTTTCCAACACTTGCCTAATGTTAAAAATCTGTTCAATGGTAGATCTATCTCTGCGGAAACCACATTGGTAGTCTCCCACAATGTCTTCTGCATAAGTTACTAGTCTACTAAAGAGTATATTAGAAAACAATTTATAAAAAACGCAAAGAAGACTGATTCCCCTGTAGTTGGCACATTCCAAAACGTCTCCCTTTTTGTGGATAGGACAAATGATACTCAATTTCCAATCTTCGGGCAAGACTTCTTGGTTCCAGACTGATTCAATGAGGTGATGGATTTCCTCAATGTTTTGGCTTGCTGCACTTTTAATAAGTTCAGAAGGAATCAAATCTGGGCCTGGAGCCTTGCAATTTTTGAGCCTCTTAATTCCTTCTCTGACTTCTGCTAAAGACGGCGGTGGAATATTGTCAGCGTCTGCAGAAGTATTCGGAATGGTGAAAACCTCATCCTGAGTATGGTCATTCAGTAAATCACTAAAATGCTCATTCCATCTATGAAGTACCTCTTTTCTATCATTCAAGATGATGTTGTTTTTGTCTCTACAAGCAGTAGTTCTGGGCTTAAAGTCTTTGCGGCCAAGATTAATTTCACGGTAGAAAGCACGGCTTTCATTGGATCCTCTGAGATGTTCAACTTCCCTAAACAGATCCTCGTGAAAGAGTCTTTTTTTTAGCCTATGAGAGCACTTAATTTTGCTTTATTATTGATGTGTTAATGCTAAATTTAGGATAAAGAATTGCCTAAAATTAATCAAAATATTTCAAAAATTAACTAGGTAACCAAACTTCATGACTCTTGACTATTATCTAATTATGCAAATCTTTGATGAATGAGTAATTGAAATTGAAATTTTAAATTCTATGTGCATTATGACACAACAGTTTTGCATTGAAAGTATATTTGTAATGATGTTTGAATCTATCAAGTCTGAATTTTAATGTGTACACAAATAAATCTATGTTTTGCAGGCAACTTTGGCATAGTGATTCTCTACAACTTGGATTCAAATATTGTATCCTCAACTTTAATAGTTTTAATTTATATGAAAATTATTTTAATAGCACCAGGCAAATGGAAGAACTGTTTTCTCCAAATGGAGAATGCGAACTTGGGACTTAACTTTTCTAAATTTTAAGTAAGTTTGTTGATTATTGTTTAACATGATTTTATGATTGAAATAAAAATGTTTAAATTTAGACTAATGATTGCCTTCGCCACATAGTACCAATGTGCTTTTCAATCAAGACAATTACTAATCTATCATTTTTACTTTAATTTAAAGTCTGCCATATTCAAGAGGTTTAATTAGACATGTAATAAGATATTCTAATGTAATTGCAAATATAAAATTATACAGAATAATTTATGGTACAGAAAATTCATTTAAAACATATACTAATTTTCATACTGTACAGGACAATGTTTCCCAAATCAAACCTAACACTTTGGCTTAACGGTTCATAACACTTTGTAACATATCATAAAGTGTTCTAATACAAAGATTATCACTGATTACTTTTAACTTTTACTTATACCACTGATTACTTTTAATCCTAACGTCTCAAAAATAAAAAAAACTAAACAGTTATTTCATGATTAAAAAGAATTTAGGTTACACAGAAAGATAACAAGTATAACTAAATACTATTAATTAATGCATTTCTACTAATTAGTTTTTACTCCATTAATACCCCCAAAATCATTAATACATATGTTGCTTTAAGTGCTTTAAACCTATGCTAAAAATTAAGTTTCAAATATTTGATCCAATACTACAGTACAATATTAAATAATAATATTGTGGACTTAATACTATATATTAAATATTACAATAGTAAACAGTTATTTGGTACAATGTTAAGTAGTATAGAATAGATTGGAAGAACTTTGGAAGGTTAAAAAATTGGAAAACAAGAGATTTTTGAAGAGTAGCAAAATATTGAATGAGTATTCAATACAGGAGAATTTAAAGATTTGTGTAAAACACAAACATCATTCAAAATCCTTTAGAGATTAAAATACAAACATCATTCAAAATCATTTAGAGGTTTAAACACAAAACATCATACAAAATCATTTAATGGTTAAGACCAAGGTTTCTGGCCATTAAGGGATCCAACATAGATGTCAACATAGGGCTTGGACATGACAGCTCACAGCTGCATTTCTTTCAGATAGGTTTGGGCCATGTGGATGAGGTCTAAGTTAAAATAAAAATAAATAAATAATAATAGTAAGTATAAATAATTGTTGACAATCACTACCATGTGTAAAAGAAAGTTTAAAAAAAAAAACTATGCAAATTTGAACATACAAATGACTTTCTTCATGATTTTCTATGTATAAAAAAAAAAGGTTTGAATAAGTATGAATCAGCCCGATTCTATTGAAAAAAACTTTGGGCTTGAGTTTTGTTACTCTTATCTAGGAAAATATCTAAAATTTCAGTTTGCCCAAATCATTAGTGCATGAGGTATGAGTTTGCTTAAGAAAAAAATGAGGACATTACTTAAAATAAATGAAATGATATTAAGTAATCCCTGCCCCAAAACACTAAGAACCTCTAGTTTGTAGGTATTTGAATGATACTTGCACATTTATCAAAAGTAATATGATGAACACATCAGGTAATGACCATTCTATTGAAATATTCATCACAAATTGGCACAGATTTTGGAAAAATAAATCTTTGAACAGCATAGTTTAAAAATGACCTATGGATATAAATTCATATATTTGAATATTTGACTTTTCTTCCTCCTTCTTCGTTGCCGGAAAAGTAGAAATATAACAACAAGCAAAAGGGCAGACACTAAATATAGAGACACACATAAACTAATATCTGTACTAGTAAACCATTGAAAACTCCATTTCTCATAGAAAGTAACATTTTTAACTGAAATTACCATCGAGGAATCTCCACTTGCATGTGAACTGGTGTGCATTACACTGGATCCCAGCAGATTGGAAGTAACAATATTTTGCTTGCCGTAGAAATGGCGAAGGAATCGCAAAACATGCACCTCATCCCATTTGATATCATCAGATTCTTTGTTCTCTAGTCTGCAGTTGGGACACATGTTAGGAGAAGGGAACTGAATCTTTGGATGTAGAGGATCTTCAGTGATATCTCCAGAAAGTCTGTGATTAACACGGTTGTGGGCTGACCATAACCACAGTACAACATGAGCAGAAGTGCCGGAATCACGATCAATGTTTTGATCCATTTTAAAAAAGTTTTCAACACATTCTTCACAAGTGAAAAAGTATCTAATGCAATTTTTTATGTTGGGAAGAACAGTCATCACATCCTCTTTCAAACCTAAGTAAGAAAAAACTAAAATGCATATACAGGAATTGTCAGATTATAAGAGATTTATAAAAACAAATCAAAAATGCACCAAATATAACAAATTTAGAAAATGGGAATAGAGATATTAAATTAAAATAAATCACTTACACTGATGCAAAAATAGCTAAAAAAAATATTCTTTAAAATACAACATAAAATAAATTAGTAACAGTATTAAACATTTCAGAAGAAAAAAAATAGCTGGGAAGAAAATTCAATTTTTAAATGAAATACAAAATACTTTCAAAATCAATTGTTGGGGAAAATACAAAATGCTTACCTTATGTAGAAAATAAAATAAAAAATATTAAAGTCTTACAGAAAGGAAATACAAAATACAATATATTTTTTTGAAAGTTAACTTGGTCATATAAGTCAAATTTCGCTTTGTAAATTAAATTTTACCAAAAGCTGTTTATATTTTATGTATTTAAAAAATAGAATATCAGATAAATAAATAAGTGTTATAATAGTGAATTTTAAGATTTTAGTATGAATGTTATATGCATCTGCAATATAAAAGTTCATTTTTAGAATGTTTAATAATTTTAGTTGGTTCAACCAAATTGTAAATATGTCATATGACATATTTACAATATAGTACATAAGAGAATACATTTATAAGTTTTGTACAGCTATATTATTATTTAAACAAGTTAAAGACCAGGAAACTAACATGCTTAAAACATTTAATTGAAACCTTTTATTTTTTTTTAAATTTTATTTGTTTAGCAATGTATGGTGCTTAGCGTTATAGTCATCTTAATCAAAAATTTGCTCACTTCGGTTGTGTCCAGTGGTTGATACCACAAACATGCAAAGTTTTAGCCTTCTAAGTCACTAGGGGGGAGGGTTAAGAATTTGTAAAGATTTTTTGCCCGCCCAAATTAGTGTCTGTCCCTCAGGGGAAAACTAAAAGTCCTATTTTGTCCCTTGAATGATACTATAAAGGTACAAAAATGCATCCTTCTAGGTCATCAGGGAGCTTTTAAAGGAGACGAGTCAGACGGTCTGGGTCTTCAACACCCCCCCCCCCCAGGGACCACTCAAATTGCTGCTCGTGCCCTAGGGTGAGTCGGGTGGTCTGGGTTTTCGACCCCCCCCCCCCCAGGGGGCATAGAAATTCTTTTTCTTGGACTGTGTGCTAGATAATGCTAATACCTGGCACAGAGTCTAAACCAATAATTCAAAGCCAATAATTCAAAGCCAATAATACCACACTATTATTGGAATTGAATTAACATTACAAAAGTGGAAGTTTATTGCCATATTTATAGTGACATGAAAAATCCTAATCAAACTGTCAATGGCATTGAATTAATATTAGATAAAATAAATAAAATTTTATAATTTATTTTTTACACCATTTTTTTTTTTTAATTTTTGTGTGATTGTTTTGAGAAATGATTACAAAATTTGTTTTTTCTCGCAAAAAGAACCTGATAGATCCACAAAAAATCTGTTAATAGATATATAACATAATAGTGCCTATGGAAAGACAAATAATTTAATGATGTTCAAATTTTATACAAATCAACATGGTTCCAGTATTTACAGATTGTTTGTTGCTATGCCAAATTTCATTTCAAACACTCTAGTCATTTGTGAGATACTGCATCCAAAGACTCAAGGATGGGCACATATACATCCTCTCACAATATCATATTCAAGTTCATGGAAGTTTAAAATGTGTAGTTCCATCGAAAACATGAATCCAAATTTTTGATGCTGAAACAATATTTTCCCTATACATAACACTATGTGAGGAAAGTAATAAGTAAATGTTCTCATCATTTTCTTATTTATCATAGATAACAGATTTTTTTTTTAATCTAAAAAGGAAATACATCATTATCTGGAGTATTATTTATCTTATTCAAGTTATTCAACCACCTACTAAAGAAGTCTTTGGAGAGTATGGAGGCCATACATGGTTACTAAGAAACAAATATGCCCCAAAAGCATACAAAATATCCCCACAGCTTGAATGGGTCAAGAAAGTAATTGCTACCAGACTGGATGGTAACAAAATGGCAATTTATCTTACAAAATTTCCCAATTCAGCAACGGTTTTACTTCTTTAAAGCACATAAACATTAATTAGTTTGAGGTTCTCATAAAATTTATTTTTCATATGGTAAAGTATTCCAAGGCTCCTTCAACAGCCACTGCTGTAAGCAAAATGCCAGCTTAGTCCATCTATCAGTAAATCCACTTCTGCAATTGCCAAGTGCAGCAAAATAAAACTAGAGATTTATGATCCAAACTATTTATAGAGGTGGTGGGAAAGTCAAGGTTGAGGATTAATTATAATAGTTAATTATGATATAATTAATGTCAATGAAATTTAGAAATAATCAGAAAAAAATTTGTTTTCTATATATACTTCTGACTATTTTTAATTCTGTATGTCAAAATACTTAAACATATTTTCAGAAACAAATTTTGCATGTGCAAAGTGATTTTATTCAAGTTATTCAACGACCTACTAAAGAATTCTTTGGAGAGTATTGAGGCCATACATGGTTACTAAGAAACAAATATGCCCCAAAAGCATACAAAATATCCCCACAGCTTGAATGGGTCAAAAAAGTAATTGCTACCAGACTGGATGGTAACAAAATGGTAAATGTGCAGAAGCAAGGAGATTGTTACCAAATTACTTTTTAATGGTTTGCAACCTTCTTCGAAGGAAGAACAAACTATGTCGTTATCTAAATCATCTATTACAACACAGCGTTAAGTGCAGCAGGTGTTTAGTAGGAAGTATTTTCAAATTATTTTATATGTAAGAAATTAATTGTATCTTTAACCAACATTACTTAAAAATAATAAGTACTAAATTTATACCAGAGTTTTTAATGAATTTTCTTTCTGTATTTCCTTTATTTTACTTGAAAATACTTTTCTAAATTTAAGAAAATACAAAATACTTTAAAAAACATGTTGGGTCGTAAAATACAAAATACCTATTTTGTATTTCCTTTTAGTATTTTGTATTTTTAAAGTATTTGAGTTCTCCAGTCTTGCTCTTTCAAGATACAAAAACAAAACAACCATGCCAACAAAGGTAAGCAGGCAGTAAAGGACAAATGCCGGTTTACCTTTGTTAGCATGATTGCTCTAAAGAAAGAAGCTGTTTCCTGTCCTCCAAAACCGGTTGATACTGTTACTAATTTATATTATGCTATATTTTAACAAAGATTTTACCTTCTTAAAATATGAAGTTTTAAATACTCAGACTTATATGATCTGATGTGTTGTCCTGAAAACAACTTAAATCTATAGAAAAGCAAAATTTCAAAACTTCAACTGAATAATATTATTGCTGTACAAATAAAAGGATAAAAACAGATATACATCTTTTAAACATTTGGGTTTCCTTCTTCAGTGCAAACAAGGCAACAGCTAGATGATAAAGAAACTAAGAAATTTCTAAAATCTATGCCAGCTTTTATAATTTTATTTTCACAGTAATTCACATTGCTATCACCTTAGTTATTATTAATGAACAATCTCACTCTGTATTTAATCTTAAAATGTAACGGTAAAACAAAATATATGTGTTTTAGTTAAAAAGTGTTTTACAGAAAATAGTTATTACAGCACATCACACATCAACTAAAACATTTTATTCAACATTTTTAAATAACAAAAAAATTCAATATATGAAATAAAAAATAGAAATTACCTGAATTTTCTGTGCATGAGCATTTTATAAAATAAAATCAGATGAATAGTTATACACAAAGGAAAAATAGTATATTCCACTCAATTAATACTTTAGAACATGTTTTATATCCAATAGTTCATCTTAACCCATATACAATTTTTAAAATAAAAATTAAATAGCTACAAAATGTGATGAATGCACATTTAAAGAAAATTAATGTAATAAAACAAAAGCAACACTTAAAAATATAAATACTTACCGCCAGCAGTTTCAACATCTGTAATATATGCTTGTACAGTAAGAGTGTGAAATAGTGTCCAAAGAGAGCATGGGTAGCCACGATATCTTGGATTACTTCCCTTGCAGCTCACAAAATCTTGCATTTCAGGCAAATACTCATCTTTTGTCTAGTATCAAATATGCAGGATTTTAAAAACTATTAATCTTAGCTAAAAGAAAATTCTAAAAGTGATGTTCTGTTTTCTAAATTATATATTTCAATAAAAGTGATTATAATATAAACCCCATATTTTAAAAGGCGCAATTTGGTAATAATCTAAAATTTATGCATAAAGAAATAACAAAAAATGTATGCCTGCTGTACCCCTTACCATTCACTTCCAACAACTGAAAATATTTTTGTTCCTACTCAGAAAGTCCAACCTATCCAAAGGTTTAAGGTAACTGTTTGGACAGCCGGGAAAGTGCTATCCAATTTAGATCAGAATCCAATGGAGATGGCAACCACAGGTACCGTACTATCCTTCCCCTAACTCATCGCCTCTAAAAACGGGAAATATTATAATTTTCCTCATTACTCAAAAGTAGATGAGAGGAAACTGGCTGGTGTGGCATATGCCACACACTACATGATTAACTGCAATTATCGCTAGATGCACAGTAATAGTATAAACTAAAGTACAAAATAAAGAAATATAACAAGCATGCTCCCAGTGCAACTAACCAACATTGGTCAACTGGTTTTACTCTAAACTCATCAGCACTAAATAGCTGTTAACTGCATTGAAAGCGAGAAAACATACTATAAGACACAAATTTGGAGCACACAATAAGCCAATGACAATCAATGCTAGCTATTGAATCTGACTTTGGGGAAGTACTGAATTTGCCAGTTTGTATACAAGTTCACAAAATTGTGGCACACAGCAAGTTTCCTGCTGCTATTATAGAATTCAGCTTTATGCATGCTGATTAGTGCATAAGAATGAAACTAGTCCATGGATGCTGTTGTTGTTGTTGTTGAAACCCAGACCGTCCGACCTACCAGAAAGGTGTAAGGTAACTGTTTGGACGGTCGGGAAGTGTCACCCAATTTAGACCGGAACCCAGTGGGGGAGGCATCCACAGGGACCGTACCCTCCTTCCCCTACCACCAACCTCTCGGAAGGACTTTCGGACCCACATGTTTAACGTGATCGTACTCCGCATGAACACGGCGGCACTTTTGTCAGCGGCTGGAATCGAACCCGGGCCTACCGAGTGCAACTCCAGCGCGCTAACCAATGGGCTACCGCGCCAGTCCATGGATGCTGTTATCTCTAATGGAAACATGATCCTATGTTTTGGAACATTTACCATACATACATACAACAGCATTGTGATAAAACACTATGAAAGATTAAGAGATTGGAACATGAAGTCCCAAGTATTTCTTCCAAGTTTGGACAGAAAAAATTCTATTAAAACTTGGATTACCAACATCCAGTGGTAAAATGCGATGAAATAATTTGGGGTGAAAGGAGACCAAAAACACTTCATGCTGTAAATTTTAACAAGGTTATGAGTAAAAAATATACACTCACTGAATTACAATGAAAATAAATTGCAACATTTTGCAATTTTGTTATTACAATGGAACCCCAGTTTTAAGTTTCACAGTGGAACCAATTCAAAAATATTAAATGTGGGAAAACTCAATACAAGACAAACTCCATTTTAAATAGTATGTAGAAATCAAAGAAAACAAGTCGGAAAATAAATGTACCACTTACCCAGCTTTATTTTTAAATTTACCAAAAGTTTAATTTATAATTCTCTTTTCGTACAGAAAAATTCCATATCAAAAATTTCAAAACCCCTATAATTTAGCAATTCTCTAAATCAAATTTGCTATTTAAAATTACTTTACTCACAGAGTTCCCAAACAATAAACACTGTTTACGAAAACAAAACTACCTCAGGCAAAAAAATATAAAAAAATGAAATCCCATCTAGAAGGGAGAAATGAAATCTTTGCTCCTTCAAGAAATTTTGCAGTTTAGACATATCCACCTGGGACTACATGGCAGTTAAATGCTAGAATTGTGTGTGCATTCTATTTTAAATCCACTACTAGTGCAATATCACATAACAAAGTAGATATTTTTAGAGAAGTTTCTTCTGAAAAATATGCTAGCATTTGAATGTCTGGTGCTAGTTTGAACAAAAATATGTCTGCAATCTTCATTTATTTACACAGAAAACACCTTATAAATTTATTTTAAATATGTTATTAAAATAAAAGTCACTTGGTGGTCATAAATTACTTAGACAAGACACTGTCTACTTTGCAATACACAAAATTTGGGGGAAATACTGGTAAAATGATGATACATCAGTTAAATACTAACCTTCAAAAAGCTTCAGAATATGTGTCAATCTGATTTTCAATAAGACCCCCTCCAAGTAACTCTTCATTTAGTGACTCTTTGATAAGAACAATTTCCCCATCCCTGTTCTATGGCTTTATCTTTTGCACTATTTATTTCTTTTTTGCTGTTTATAAAAAGAAAAAGTGCTATGGCTCATCTGCATAACTCTGCCCCTAAACCTGTCATGAAGGTGGAAGGTACGTTAGAGCTACCACATGTGCAAAGCTACTTTTATTAAAGTATTATGCTAGGGGACTAATTTAGTGAACCAATCATATTTTAAAATGTGCACTCTTGAATGTTAATATTAACCCTCATCATATAATAGGTGGGAAAAAGTCATGTAAAACACTGTCTCCAAGCCAACTACATGCTGTGTTTGCATTCTTAAAATCTTAGAATATACAGAACATGCACAGAATGACTTTAAAAATAAAATGAGTATTAAAACGGAGTTATGATTTTAAATACAATATGAAATCAAAATATAGAGTGAATATAACTGTGAACAAATACATGAATCATTGAATATAAAACTAACGAATAACAATGAGTATAAAACTAAGAAAATGTGTAATCAAATGAAGGAACTGATCAATTTCAGAAGCTGAATAATGGCATTATCAAATAACTACAAAAAACTGTAAAATAATTAATGAATAACACTATGAAAAAATAGAAAAACAAATATATATATATATATATATATATATATATATATATATATAATAATAGAAGTTTGAAAATCCAATGAACGAAAAGTAAGAAGATGTAACACGATAAACCTAACTTTTTAAAAACACCCACAGAATAAAATATAATACAGCAAATCATCAATCAAATGGATTAAAAATACAAAACACTAGCTATCAAGTTACAGAAAATCAACCAAATTAAAAGGTATGGAAACAAAAAAAGAAAAACTTAAACTAAATTCAACTATCTAACTGGCGTACAAAACAAATGTAAAAATCAATTAATCCTCAAGCATATGGAAAAAATAAAAAAATTAATATCGAATCAACAAGTCAATGAAAAATATAATACAAAGGTATGGAATCGAAATAAGTATAACAAACGAAATCAAGCACAAACGCCTTACACGTGGACGAGGCTCTAAGCCTAAATCATGAATTGTTAACCTCTACAAAAATCTAATCATGTCCAAGTTTTTTGTAGAAGCAAACTCAAAAATGTATGTTTCTGAAGAAATAGATAGATTAAATCTATGAACTATTTCTACTTGGACGACATACATAAAGATGGAATAAAAAAGAAAAAATGAATACCTGGAAAAAGCACAGCATGTGTACAGACGATTCATTACAGGGATCGAGGGAACACTGATAGAAGAGACCAGTGTTGCCATTTGTAAAGAAAAAATAAAAAACCATTTACTGTTGCCATTCATAAGAATTGAAAAACTGTGAAGCGAAATGTAAAGAAAAAGTATTAATATACAAAAAGAGCTACTAAAAAGAGGGGCAAATAAAGGTAATGCTGAAGTAGGAAGTGAATGGGGGGGGGGGGGGGAAAAAAAAAAAAAAAAAAAAAAAAAAATGGAGATGACTGGCTAATATAAGATACTATGAATAGAATTATATGATACTATGGAAAGAATTATAAAAATCCAGCTATTTTAAATTTTTTAACAATACTATTTACTAAATAAGTGGGATATTTATATAAATTACTAGTAATTTTGAGATTATTGATATGCATAGCATGAAATTTTTTATCAGATAATCTATAAATTCTAAAAAGCTGATTGAGTATATATATATATATAGTTCATAGATTTAATCTATCTATTTCTTCAGAAACATACATTTTTGAGTTTGCTTCTACAAAAAACTTGGACATGATTAGATTTTTGTAGAGGTTAACAATTCATGATTTAGGCTTAGAGCCTCGTCCACGTGTAAGGCGTTTGTGCTTGATTTCGTTTGTTATACTTATTTCGATTCCATACCTTTGTATTATATTTTTCATTGACTTGTTGATTCGATATTAATTTTTTTATTTTTTCCATATGCTTGAGGATTAATTGATTTTTACATTTGTTTTGTACGCCAGTTAGATAGTTGAATTTAGTTTAAGTTTTTCTTTTTTTGTTTCCATACCTTTTAATTTGGTTGATTTTCTGTAACTTGATAGCTAGTGTTTTGTATTTTTAATCCATTTGATTGATGATTTGCTGTATTATATTTTATTCTGTGGGTGTTTTTAAAAAGTTAGGTTTATCGTGTTACATCTTCTTACTTTTCGTTCATTGGATTTTCAAACTTCTATTATTATATATATATATATATATATAGTGAGGCTCACTTATTCGGTTAATGGATATTCGCATATCCTACACATAGAATATTGGGGAATAAAAATTAACCCTGTTAAACATACCCATTTTTTCGTATAGCAATCCATGTATAAAAACTGAGACACTAATCTTGTGAATTTCAGTTTCAGTGTTAAAAGACATGGAAAGGAAAGTGATAAATTGCCAAACTTGGCAACCTCCAGTTTTTCCCTGTGTAGTTCAAAAGGTATATACATAATAAATAGTAGTAGTAATGTATTATGTAAACTATTATACTTATTTTATATTCATTATCTTTATAGTATATTGGTTTAATTTTATATATATATATATATATATATACATATATACAATTGAAGATTTTTATGATTACTTGTAATATATATATACCCGAGAAATACCAAAGAAAATTGCTTGTAAACTGAAGGCTTTTGCAAATCAGAAGCCTAGTGTAGCACGATGAGCTATGCAAGAAGTTTGGAAATTGAATAAATGGAATCTAGTGAATATAAAAGGAATAAAATGAATATGAAAAGCATTTCTGAAACCATGTACGTTATCAAGGGCCATACATGTTTCATTAATGCTGATTCTACGTTTCTGTTTACACAACTGTAAAATGTATTACAGAAATAATGTAAATGGCCCGACGTAGAAGAAAAGACAAAGTGGATCAAATACACAAAAAAATCAAACATGAATATAAAATATTCTGTTACACCAGCTTGTGACTAATTATTGAAATGAGGATGCAAAGTATTATAAAGTAATATCAAAAGAATATAATGAAAATAAAATGAAAATATATCTACCCCTAGTACTGTGGTATTTCTGGAAAAGCATGTGTATTACCAATCATCTCAGAACAGGTTACAGTAAATTTTTTGTTACTGACTAAGCAGTTTTCTCAAAGCAGGTTAAAGTGAATTATACGAATTGTTTAAATATATATATATATATATATATAATAATAGAAGTTTGAAAATCCAATGAACGAAAAGTAAGAAGATGTAACACGATAAACCTAACTTTTAAAACACCTACAGAATAAAATATAATACAGCAAATCATCAATCAAATGGATAATAAATACAAAACACAAGCTATCAAGTTACAGAAAATCAACAAAATTAAAAGGTATGGAAACAAAAAAAGAAAAACTTAAACTAAATTCAACTATCTAACTGGCTTGCAAAACAAAAGTAAAAATCAACTAATCCTCAAGCAAATGGAAAAAATAAATAAAATAAATATCGAATCAACAAGTCAATGAAAAATATATAATACAAAGGTATGGAATCGAAATAAGTATAACAAACGAAATCAAGCACAAACGCCATACATGTGGACGAGGCTCTAAGCCTAAATCATGAATTGTTAACCTCTACAAAAATCTAATCATGTCCAAGTTTTTTGTAGAAGCAAACACAAAAATGTATATTTCTGAAGAAATAGATAGATTATATCTATAAACTATTTCTACTTGGACTATATATATATATATATATATAGAAAAAAAGGTTTGAAGATCTGAAAGAAAAGTGAGAATCTGTAACACGAAAATTCAAATATCTAAAATTCAAATATATATATATATATATATATATATAATAAAAATACAATATAAAAATACAATGCTAGAACAGAGAGAAGTTGTAACTCAAATAACCATAACTTAAAATATGCCTAGAAATTAAAAAGAAGTATTAAATAGAGAATCATCAATAATTAGGAAAATAAAATGCATATTTCTAGTCATCAAGCTAAAGATAATCAACAAAATTCAATGGAGTGGATTCGAAAATAGAAAAACAAAAAATATCCAAGCATTAAAGCTATACATGTGGATAAACACTAGGCCTAAAAAAATTGTTGATTTTGAAAACATTCTTTGTCAAGTCCAAGTATTTAATCAAAATGAACACAAAATATGCTTGTTTCTGAATTGAAAGATAGATTATATCTATAAAGTCTCAATACTTGGACTACATGCATAAAGATTGAAAAATTATATAGAAAACAAGAATACTTGAAATACACTGCGAATGTCCAATCCATTCGTGCAATAAATGAAGAGATCAATGTTGCCAATCACAAAAGATAAAAGTAGCAATCTCCTGTTGCCAATATATATATATATATATATATATATATATATATATATAAATTGTTTATGGTAATCCAAATAAATAAGAGATATATTGTAACACCTAGAATAGACCAAAAATTAATATATATCCTTTAAAATCAAAAAATTAAATTTACATATCTAAATCAAAGTGCAATACAATGTTTAATTTATAATTTTATTCAAATAAAATCTGAAAACTTCAATATTACATCAAATGAAAATTAGTAAAAAATATGAAAAATATGCTAGCAAAACATAAAAGATAATACCTAAATATTAAAATATCAATATTAAACTTCAATTCATACAAAACACTTTTTCATTTTATACTTACTTGCAACTTATCCAACTGTTTGACAAAACCCTCTCCAGTAACATTTTTTTGGTCTGAAACCCAATCACTTATTTTAGAAATGTATCCCATAGTAGATATTTTTCCAGGGAAAAACTTGAGAAAATAATATAGCAATCAGTAACTATTTGAAACAATTATTTAAATATATCATTTCATATTAAAAAAAACTTTATTCATAATATACAAAGATACAAGTAAAAAAGGTAATATACATTGTTCCAAGTTTACTCAAGTGATAATTTTGAAGCATCAAAAGAAACAAAATGCTCTATCATTGGTATATTTTTAAATTATGCCTTCAATATTCTTCAAAATCTTACTTTTAGACAATGTATGTCTATAAATTGATGGGTTTATAAAAGTGCAATAATATGAGGTATTGAATTTGTTCAGTAAACCAGTGCAAAATATGTCTTCCAATGCAGATCTTTAACAATAAATTAATGTGGATTATGAACTATATGAACAAAGTTTCAACATATTATTTTAAATTCATCAACTGCAACAGGTTTATACTTTAAAATGCTTGACTGCTGCAACTTTTCTTCCAAAAGAAAATTTTCTTTTCTGGGGGGAGGGAGGGGGGGATCTGATGTTTTTAACATTAACATATGACTACATATGACACACTCTATAGATGCCCTCGGACGAGACGGATGGTCTGGGCTTTCGACACTCTATAGATGCCAGCCACTCACTTTGCTGCTCATGCCGTAGGGTGAATCAGGCGGCCTGGGCTTTCCACACTCTACAGATTAACAAATTTCAATAGTTAGAGAAATAATAACACAATTTAGAACTTTCTTATGACTCAATCTTGCTGCGTATCAAAAGTATGGCTACTAGTGCAGCGAAATAAAAACCAGGGAAATTTTACAGTCAAAATTGCTAAAGCAAAGCTAAAAAAATTCTCAAAGCTCATAAAATTTTGTTTCTTTAACATAAAAGATAAATAAGACACTAAAATTAAAAGAAGGGATTGTTTTTAGTAAAATATAATGATTTATCAATTTGGCATATTTATCCAAATTTAGAGTTCTTTCTTAATCTTTAATATTCCAAAATAAATCCCCCTATTAAAGGAAAACTTATACATTCTCTCCATAGGGTTTGTATAAGTAAATAAAACTCAGAACTGCAAATCTCTTGCCATTCACTCATACTCCCCCTTCCGAGATCCTGGTTATGCTTATAGTAGAAAATAAGAGAAATTTTCATGTTTAAAGTTTAAAATACTTAGAATGAATTCATGCACTTGATAATAGTGAACACATTTAATTTATATATATTTTTAGAAATCTACATTTAAAACAATGTAATATCTTAAGAATGGCAAAAGTTAGTATTCTATAAATAGTTACTTTTAAAATTATGAACGAAATGATATAATAGTGATTTTTTTCAACACCTATAGCATATTTATTTTCAAATTTCGAAAATAATTGTTGAAAGTTAACTGAACTAAAACAAAATATAACAATATTTTAGATAAGTGGAAAATTACTCACAAAACAGATAAATTCTAAAAATCTTAAGTATTTCTCATTTTAATAATAAACCTCATTCAGGTTATGTTTTTTTTTTTGTCTAAAAAGAATGAACTTTGGCACCTGTAATGTGTTTGAACACCTTTATTATTTTCACAAATTATCACATACTTTTTGTGAAGCATGTTGTGTGTTTGTGCAATAAATCAAATCCATGCCTAAATAAATCAGTCAAACTGCAATAATCCAGTGCATAAATCATATCTATGCTTTAAAATATCAAATTGCATTAATCAAGTGCATATATCAAAACTATGCTTTAAAACAATCAAATTCAATTAATCAAGTTCATAGATCAAATCTATACATAAGTTCAAATTGAATTAATTAAGTGCATATATCAATTCTATTCTTCAAAATAAGTCAAAATGCATTAAAAGAGCACATAAATCAAATTTATGTTCAAAAATAGGTTAAACTGCATTAATCAAGTGCATAAATCAAATCTATAATTAAAACAATAAATAAAATTGCATTAATCATGCTATAAATCAAATATATGAATATTCTTCTGCAGGATATACAGGTGACTTACAGGGTGGCATACAGGTGAATTACAAGAAAAATAAGGCTAATAATATCTTACAAACTGTTTCAAACAATTTAATTTACAAAAGTATTGAGCAAATATATAATAAAAATTTAGATTGGACTCAGGATTATGTAAAAAGTATCTTTGTGATATATACAGATAAAAAGAGTTACAATTTAACTATAAATAAAATTAAAGTCATTGACAAAATGATAAAGAATACTTAAGAAAGGGAACTTACATTTTTAAGCATCAAGAGAAAAGACTTTAGTGCCAGTAGTCTATCTCCATATATGTGACTGATGACACCAATTTCTTGATATAACATGTATCGAAGGGCATTCTCAAGATCTGTCATATGAACAGCATCCCTAACCGATCTAAATATGAAACATTGTAATGTAAATTTAGGCACTTCTGAAAATGTGCAGAAAATTCTAAAAGAAATTATATTAAGCTCAAGGAATATCAAATGTTGTTACGATATATGACAAACATTTAAAGCAATGATGTTGCAATAGAATACATTGTAAGCACACATTCAAAGTAATGATGTTGCAATAGCACCAGGGGTATCAGGATTTAAAATAAATTAGAAATACAGGAACATATTAAAATAATAAAGACTAGATTCATTTTATTTTGATATTTTAAGTGTGAAAAATCACAAAAATTATCAAATAAAATGAACAATTAAAATGAATATATCAAAATTATGCATTTTAATAAAAGCAGTTATTTAAAATGCATGATAAATGTTTATGCCAAAAATAGCTAAATTTCAAAGTGACTAAAATATTTTGGTTTCTACCATTTTGCTAAATAAAAAAAATAATAATAATTCCACATCAAATGTTCATATCAAACTAGTTATACTTAATGTAAACTGAATAATTTAAAATTGATACTAGATTTCAAAATACACATGCAGCACATGACATGGACACTTTTATTTTTAATTAGAACATTGTTTTCATGTGCATCTATCATTCTACCTTTAAATCAAAATTTGGTTGCAATTGATAGAGTAGTATTATAGATATTGCAATATGGTGCAAAATGAACATGAGTATAGTACTTATAACATGGGCAAAATTTAAAAAAAATCACAATGTTGTTTTTACAGTTGGGTCATTCCATCTAAAATCACCATAAAGAAAAGAATATTTGGTTGTATGACCATTATTGAAAATTTTTATATTTTGCATAAATGTTCCTACATATTTCAACAGATGAAAAACGATTTTTAAAAATGTTTCACATAGCTCATTTATTTGGTACAGCCATTTTTTCAATATGGTGGACTCCAAATTTGATGAATTTTGATGTCCAAGCAAATTTAAATATCTTGGAACTCAAAACAGTTAGATACTTGGAATAAAAACTATTTTACTGTCTTTAAAGTGATCTATATTTCATGCAACTGCAAAGTTTGTGTAACTGCAACCTGGGTGACTGAAATTTAGCATTGAACTTCAGCATCAGTTTAGCTAAAAATGCAGTTTTTAGGCTTTTTAAAAATAATGAAGGGAACAATTTTAAATTTTCACCATATCTTACCCTACTCCCAACATCTTTGCTGGAGAAATTTCGAGACTGAGAAATTTTCCCTTTTTATTTTATGAAGGCCCAAACATGGTAACTTTTTCAAATTTACAAATATTTAAGCCTTACTATCTCTGGTGGGGGAACCGGAAAAAACCTGAAACGCAGAGAATCAAGTACTATATAATAACTAAATGTAGTAGAAAAATGGAGTTTGAGACTTTTCTGGTTTTATAGATATGGAGCGATAAGCAAGTTCTAAAATATTGCTTATTTATTTATCAAACATGCATAATTTCGTTACAAATTTTCTATTTATTTTTATTATTAATCCTCCGAATCATGAAAAGTATTAATTATAAATAATTAAAAATCATAAATAATTGTTATTAATGAAAATTTATTTAACATTTTAGTTTTGAAATTCAAAGTTAAAAAAAGAATAACCAATCATGATAAAATAAATAGCAAATTGGCTAAAAGTAGCCAAACCTAACAACCATGGTTTGTATTTGAAAGAAGAAAAAGATAACATGCATATATAAAAGAGTGCCATTTTTAGATTAGTATTACTACTTATTGCAGAATGTTATGACAATTCTGAACTAAGAAGCATGAATCAGTTCATATCATTTCTCCCCGTTCTACACAGTTTCCAGTGGTGAATAGATGCATTCAATGTCTTATGCTGCTTAATTAAATAAAAAAATTATATTTAAAGTTCATAAAAATGGAATGTTCTATTGGTAAATATATTAAAGAAGATTGCTATAAGCATACTTATAGTAAAGTCAGCAAGGATTTTACTAATTTTGGGAATTTCAGTGAAGTTGATAAAACACTACTGAAATTAAGATTAGGTACAGATAACTTAAAAACAGTTTATAAATATCACAAGAAAAATTTCATTAATAAGTATAATCATCTTTTTGGACAGATGTGATGTGGTCCATTTAGCTATCACACTGGATCAAAGAAAAAGGGCTACAAAGGTTATCGTGAAATTACGTTAGAACATTTAAAAAAAAACAGACAGCATCAGGTACACCTTGTTCCAGGAAAATCTTTATGCCCTACGTGTTATGAAAATACATTTTTGGCTAAAGAAAGTATAAACAATCATGAAAAAACTTAAGAAGCGTTTGTTCCATAAGAGGTTAGTTTAAGGGAAGTTGATGCAGTTTGTTTTGTACTGGATATTTCACCAGTATCAAAAATTAAACGATTAAATTTAGAAAAAATAAATCAAGAGCTTTAATATGCAAAACAAAGAAAATTTCAAAGGTGTTATGTAAGAAATTAGAACATTCATTTACAGAAGACATGCAAGTAGATAATGAAGAGGGTTCATCTATTTTGTGTAATTAATATATGAATTTAATTGACAAACTAAAAGAAAAATGTCAGTAATGCTAGTAATGAACAAAAAGCAAAGATTAACAGTTTAATGCCTAGCTGTTGGTTTAAATCAAAAATATGCAAAGAGCTTCAGGTTTTTGAATACTTAGTTATGATTACAAGAGAACTTGTGCAAAAAGATGGCATTTTTCCTGATTTAGAAGAAAAGAAATGCAGGAAAAATTAGATGGAATTGTAATTTTAACTTTAGAAGAGTTTTATGAACATGATGATAACAGTAGTATATGTCCTGGTAAGAAAGATTATGTCTTGGTCAAAGTAAATGGTGTCAAAGAGCACAGGCAAAAACGTTTAATTATATGCAATTTAAGAGAACTGTATGCTCATCTAGTGAATCACTAGTGAAATCCATTAGGTCATAAAAATTCAGATGAAAAAACAAAGCTTACATTTCACATTCACCAGTCTCAGATCCTTAAGCTGTCATAGTTTTTAAACTCTAAAGACTGAATAAAAAGTCCACTATTCCCATTAAGATCTATTCCAGATAGGTCAGTAATTAACTGTCCAAAAAGAGAAACTGATATTATTTATCTTAAGAGAGCTAGTAAAAAAGCAAGTTCATTAAAATCTCCAAACTCATTTTTCTAAAAATTAACTTTTTGGACTTTGTGTTTTTCATTCATAAACTAATGCTATAAAGAAAAGAGTTAAGACACAAAACCTTTTAAATTTATAAAAATTCAGTTTTATCTAAAACATCATCAACCTTTGTAAAACATCCCAAGAAATTTTGAAAACAAAACACAAACAACTCTCCTTGGACATACTTATGAAAAACCACATAATTATTACATAATTGTTACTATAGCTAACATATCAGGTAAACTCACACCACATAACATAATCTCTAATGGGAATTCATCTATATCCATGATTACACATTTAATATAATGAAGTGGGATTTTGCAGATAGAATGCTTTGTGAGTAAAACATACACAAAATATATAGATCAAAATGTACTTACACCTTGATATTAGAATTTGAGTTTGAACTTAATACTTGATGGCTCTCACTTCTAGGAGAACCCACAACACTCAGAAATATTTGATCCCTTATGTAAGTAGAATTTGCGTCTGAACCATATCTAAAACGATATTTTTCACAAAATTACTTGTTAAATACTTATATAAATAAAAAAAATATAATTTAAAAGATTTTATATATATATATATCTACTTGACTTTTTGCAACCACTATTTGCAAAATGGAAGTATTTAAGCATTCTTTCAAAAAGACCTTTTATGGTCCAATCTTAAACAGTTTCCCCCTCCCCCCCAAAAAAACAATTAAAAATCAATTAATATTTTTGAATAGCTAATGTATTAGAAAAGAACTTTCATTAAACACCAACCACAAGTTTTGGGAAATGCAAATTACCTAAGAAAAACATTGGACACATATTTACAATCACACACATTTTAATAGTGTAGCTACTGTAGCTCATCCAACAATCTCAAATCAATAAAAAAACACAGAAGCTATACTAATATGCCCAAAATGAAATTTAAAGATTAGACTAAAATACTCTTAATATAAAATCATGCAATTTATAAAAACTATCAAGTTAGAAATTATATCTATCAAAACATTTTATTGCAACCACTATACAATTGAAAAAGTGGGGAGAAAATCCAAAATTAGCAACCTGTAAAGCAGTTCTTCATTTCCATTTTTATGCATTTTCAAAATGGTAGCCAATGAAGAGTTTTCCACTTCGGTCTTTAAATCATTCAGAAGTTCATTCTTTAAATCATCGACATTTGTAACAAGAACTCTTCGGACAACAACAGTAGTTTGAAATGATAAATCCATGATAACCTAAAAAATGAGTCATAGTATGAAATTTATGCCGCTCCTTAAATAAAACCATTCAAATATTGAAAGAAAACAATTTTTGATACACATAACACTGCAATTGAAAGAAATCAGTGGTGGCTCTAGTTCAATGAAGCCAAAATGATTTTGCTAAATAGCATCGTATAAAATAATAATGTTCCAGTAAAGTTCAATACATTTATTAATTGTTTTCAATCTCATTTGTTTCATTTATATCACATAATATGGTTATGGTACCCAAAATAAGATCCATAATTGAAACAAGCAAATATCAAATCTATACAATAGAACCACACTTGCAAAACAATTCAAAAATATTAAAATATTGAAATCATAGACACTATATTTCAAAAACTAAGAACCAGGACAAAAAGCTAACACTTTTAGTTTTCAAGATATAAGAATTACAAACTATTTATTAAAGTTATATTTATTATTGTTAATTTAAAGATTATAAAAATGAACATTTTTTAATCTTCTTTAAATTAACAAGATGATTGCTTGATCACTATACAAATTTTGAAAAAATAAATTATTGATCTAAGAACTGGATTTCCTACTGAACCTTTTTGTCACTTACTCTTTAAATCTTTTTCAACGATGCCCAAAAACTATTTTGAGTGAAAATAAGTAAATTAAAACAAAAACTTTCTAGGCCCAAAAAAATTTTTTTTTTTTTTTTAAAAAAAAAAATAGTTCAAAATATTAAATTAATTTTTATATATTCATATATCTAGGATGGTCGTAGGCGATGCCCCATCTCAGCCCAAATGTGCTCAATAGGTGAGAGGTCTGGGAATCTGGCTGGACAAGGAAGTGTGTCGTAAACATGAAGACAATCAATAGAGGTGTGCCGTGTGTGGCCTGACATTATCTTGCTGAAAAGTTAGCCCGAGGTATCGCAAAAGGAATGGCAATACAATGGGTCATAGAATGTTAGCAACATATCGCTGTGCTATGATGATGCCATGGAGGACTATCAAAGGGGTTCAGCTATCTAATGAAATGGCATCCTAGACCATAACTCCCTGTTGTCGGGCCGTGCAGCGTGTGACAGTAAGAGCAGGCTCCTGACGATGTCCGGGCTGTCTCCAGACACATCTGTACTGGTCGTTAGGACTCAGTTCAAAACGGTACTCATCACTGATGACAATTCGTTCCCAATCCGAACAATTCCACATTGATCGGGTCTGACACTATTGCAATGGCTGTTGATGGCAAGGTCCATAGAATATCTTATATATAAGGTTGTCTCATTCAGGGGAAAACTTGTCCAAGGAAGGAAAGATGAGTGACGTCACTGCTAGACCCATTCTCTGTCAGAGGCAAAAAAAGCTATTGAGAGACATTGATAAGAAACTATTTAAACACTTACCTAATAGTAATTGTGTGTGCACGCAATATAGAATAAAATTAAACAGTGTAATATGAAGTTTATGGATATTTAATAAATTCAGTACTTATGAAAATAATTGCAAATTTTGGATGAGAGAGAAAGCCATGAGAATTTTAACATCAAAAGAAGTTTATACAAAGATTTCTGAATGCTATGTTCAAAGATTATTAAATGATCAAAGGCTATATAGAGACATTGAATGATCAGAAAAGAGCACTAACTGGTAAGTGCATTATCGGAATCGGTTTGAGAAGGATATACATATATATTTCTACTCTAAATGGTGCAAATCAGTCATCATTGAAATATCGAATGTATTCTGAATTTTTCAAACATGAACAATGCAGAATGAAATGGAATATATAGTATTTCCAGGCAATTCAATGCATGGCTTTTGTCTAGCTCAAAATTTTACATGTTTTAGAAAAAATATATTGTCCGGATTTCAGAGAAAACGAGGAAACTTTCAAATAAATCTGATGGAAAAACAGTAATTGGTTTAAATTTGAAAGCACACATTTTACCAAACCATTACAATAATAATCATTAGTCACATCAAATATAGGTTGTTAATAATTTTATAATTTTTTGTTAATACATTTGTTAATAAAATTTCTGTCAAGACATTCATATCTTGATTTGTCAAATTGAAGGGCTCCATGAGTAATACATAAAAGAGTAGTTTCTATGCAGTAGGAATCATTTTTGCTCAGGAAAGATGCATTCATAAGTTAAAAGAAATTATAAAGTGTAATTTAATGGATAATTTTGTAAAAAAATGAATTTATAGTCGGATTAAAATGACACATTTACCCCTATTTATTTTAAAGCAAACATTGAGAGGAGTCTTTTAATTTAAAGCTCCTTCCCCATAAACATTGAAAAAATTTCAGAGAAAAAGAATTCTTTGTTAAATAAAATAAACGTATTGATAAAAATAATCTTTGTTTCAGTTAGCATAAAATTCCAACTGATCTACCCCCCCCCCCCCCTTCATTTTCCATGATTTTCCGTCACATTTTAAAGGGCCGATCAACAGAATTCTACGGTAATATCTGTACCATAAAAGAAAGTAAATAGATTCACAAAGACTCCAAATAAACAAATTTAAACAAAACATATATCATTACATATACAGAAACAGG
Organism: Amaurobius ferox; assembly: GCA_951213105.1. Lineage (NCBI taxonomy): Eukaryota > Metazoa > Arthropoda > Arachnida > Araneae > Amaurobiidae > Amaurobius > Amaurobius ferox. The sequence goes on along the minus strand of OX578139.1, from coordinate 85,065,457 downwards.
GTTTTCTTTAAGTATATAAAATAAAAATATTAATTACATGCATTGAACATGTAATGTTACTATCTAAATATTTTTAAATCATATCAATGACATTTTTCAGAAAACTATAAAGTTCAAATGTTTTCTGTATAAGAACTAATTGGAAAGGAATGGTCCACTTACTTTTACTGGACAGAATATAAGTACCATTAAATTTATATGCAAGAAATTGTAAATCAACATATTTTTGAAGAAATATGAATGAAATTGCAAATTGATAAAGAAAATATGGAGAGTTTTATAAAAATAATCTTATTTACTTCTATTTTAACATATTTCTCACCAGTTTTATCCTACATCAAACATTCATTTCTTTAATAGACGATACAGACAGTAGAAAGCACAGTCTCTATTTAATAAATTTGAATGGGATATCTCATTCAAAATCTTTACTGTCTTGTAAAAGTAATTGTTTAAAAGTACTATATTAAAATCCAAATTCATGCAATATATTTGTGGGTAAAATATTAATAAAGATTATCATTTTGGCCATGAAATGTGTAAATTTCATGTAAAATAAAAAGCTCAATGTATTTGCTATACAAAATCACCCGAAAAATTCATATCCTTGACTCCATTATCCGTTTACTGCAAATATAGGTTGTTTTGAATTTCAATTTGAGTTTATTTGTCACATTTCAGAGTCAGCACATTATTTATTCAACATTTCATTTATCTTGTTGATGCTTAAAGCGAGACAGTTTTAAAAAAAACTGCGTTTTCCAATGTTTTTCTATGAAGTGCCACTGATTCACAGATCGGGAGGTCTAGCAGTGACATTACAGCTCGTCCAGAAATGTTACCATAATAGGGAATAGCGAGTGAGACAACCTGTTAATATTCTATTAACCTTGTGTTGACGGTGCATACTGGTCAGTAGTAGGCAGCGTAGTGGGCATTGCGAGTATAAATTCCACTCCAGTAGTCTCCTATTAATGGTCTGGGTGGTCACTTCCGTGTTTGTCACACGTTGAATAGTTGATAATGATGAACCTCATGCTGTCACAGCTGCTCTGACAATCACTCTATCTTCCTGTTCTGTCATCACTCTAGGCCATCCGCTGCCTGCTTACTGCTGAAATCTGCCATTCCAGACCCATTCCTGCCAACATCACCTAATAGCTGCATCGCTCCTACCAAAATGCCAAGCGATTCATCGGTGTGCCCATTCAGCCTCATACAGTCCGACCGCACACCATCTTTCAAACTTCTTCATATGCTAATAGTGGCTGTGAATTCGCCGGCAAGGCACTGTTACATTCAAGGTAAGTAAATGTAATCGAAATCCACTGCACGTTTTGTTCCTGAAATCGAGGTTTGTTCCTTATATACTCCACCATGGTGCCCAGTTTCAATGCACTGTAGTTATGACTATTCATTCATTGGCTGCGAATTTTTGATCATTTGCATATGTGGTCAACAGGTGTTTGCATGTACAATTTCATTACTATCGGATTATTTTGCAGGGTGCATCGATTTTTGTCTTCGACTGTATATTATACCTTTAAGGAATGTTACTTGAAGCATGGGAAAAGTTTCATTATCTTCTAAAATCTGTAAAATTACTTGGTATATCACAGAATTTTGTAATGTGAGATATGAAAATGCTTTTAAAATGAATTTAACTAGCAATACCATACTACTCAATTAAAACAATATTTAACAATTTTTTAACTGATGGATCATTGAAACACTCTTATATCAGAATACAAATTTCTCTGTACACATATAAACTCTGCATCTCATAAGACAACATATTACTAAATATTTGATAAATGTCAATTTCCAGATTTAAAAATAGATTTTTTAGTTTCTAGAAATTTTTGCTTGAAATATGTCTTTGGAAATCTCTAAGGTTTTCAATTGATGTTTTTAACATAATTAATGGAATTTCAATGAATATTCATTATATTCCCATGTCAGAAATAAATGTTACAGGAACGACATATAGAATTGTTTTGTTCCTTATGAAAATTGAAACTAACATTAAGAAACAAAGTACGTACTATGCATAACTTAATTTAATGCACTAATTGAAGACATATGTAATTTTTTAATTTTCATTCATATTAAAAATAATTTAATGGGTATTGGGAATGACAGATAATAAATATATCCATAAAAAGTGAGTAATAAAATTATATTTTTCACTTTACTGCAATAGCAAAATTCTAAAACTTCAAACACATGTGGAACAAAACTCTAAATAATGTTCTTCAACTGACTTAAAATCACTGGTGTTGCCATCTAGTGGTTGAAAAGTATAATTTTTCGGATAACATCACAATGTCACTGATTCTTAGGAACAAACACATGTCAGGAATTTTCAAAATCAATCATTTTTTTTTAAATAATATCAATAAAACTTTTATAAATAACAGGTTTTCTGCTAGTAAAAGTCATTAAGTTCTTAAGTTTAGCCCACTTATTTCCATTATTATATATGTTTTTACTGAAGTATTCAGAAGATGAAAACTCAATTCATCAATGGAGGAAAGTAACAAAAATGACAAAAGAACATTTAATATTATTGAAAAATATTTTTTGCAGAAAAAATATAGAACAGATTGTATTCTAAACAAACACTGCAAAAACTATCTATCTTCTTAATTGTTATTTTTAAAAAGCTTAAGGGACACAAAAGTAACAAATATCAGATATTAAGCCATATGTAATTTTTGTTTTGGATATAAATGATCGTAATTTTAGGCCAAAAAAGAAACTACAAATGACTGAAGACCCTGGTAATGGCAGACACTTAACTCTGTGGAACTGGACTCAACTACTAGTTTCATCCATAAATAGCCTGCTCTTGTGGATAAATAAAAGTGAATTTGAAGGAGTGCTGTGATTCATTTGCCCAAACTCCAGCAGAAACCCAATTCCTTCCCGATAACAAATTGAAAAATTATCTGCAGACTATTTTTAAATTAGTGTGTATATTAATTTTTATCAATTTCCTAAACACTCTGTAGATAATGTTTTGATTATTTAGCAGAGTAGTGTCTTTGTGTTTCTTCTGCAGTGTCTTTGAAAAAACTGCTTTAAGATCCTGGGTATACCTACAGAAAACATGCATTTACAGACCAGCAAAACAATAATCTATTTCAATTTTAAAGCTTCATTTGCAATTTTAATAAAAAAAGAAGTAGAAATTGAACAAAAGCACTCATTTATTTACAATGAGTTATGGAATAAAGCATACCTTTTTCCCAATAGAAGAATCTGAATGTTCAATGAAAAGTATTAAAGATCCCTCCTTTGCTTTAAGTAATTTCTTAACTGATTGAACAGACTTCAACCTAAAAATATATACATCATTTTAAAATCAACATGTTGACCTGCAGTATAAATAATTTCTTTTTTAGATTAATAAATACAGGTGGCCCTTGGTTAACACTGGATATCTGTTTGTGAAGAAGCTGGCTCAAAATGCATCATAAAATAAAAAAATTTTGAACTGGAAAAGTTTGAAAATTCCAATTGGTGTAAATGGTATGAAGAATTAATCAAAACACTTAAAACCACTTTCATTTAAGCCAGAATTTCAGTTTCAGTCTCATTTTTTAAATTAACAGAAAAATCTGATATTTTAAAAAATTGAAATTAGGGATGACGATTTGAAAGAATATTCAGAAAATTCAAAACAACTTTACTTGATTATCAAACACTTTCAAAAAAGGATTTTCAAAAGCTTACACCACTTTGCCTCTCCGAAGTAATAAAAACTCAATTTGAAATATTCTCACTGCCAACAATTAAAACTGGAAAAAAAAATTTATAAAGCTAACAAAAATATAATTTTATGAATATAACTAGGTAGGCTACCAACAATTTATTTTTTTTTTAATTGTTATAATTAAATCATTTTGTCATGCACAGAAATAAGATCCAATATATTTTACCATTTAACATGTTAACAGGATTATAAAATATTTCCTTAAATCTGAAATAGCTTTTGATATTCAAAAAAGTTATCAACAACTATTATTAGGTGTGTAGGTTGTTGTTGAGACCCAGACCGTCCAACCTACCAGAAAGGTGTAGGGTAACCGTTTGGACAGCCGGGAAGTGCCACCCAATTTAGACCGGAATTCAGTGGGGGAGGCATCCACAAGCACCATACCCTCCTTCCCCTACCACAAACCTCTCCAAAGGACTTACGGACCCACATGTTTAATATGATCATACTCCACATGAACATGTCGGCAGTTGTGGCAGCGTGCAAAATCCAGTGCACAAACCACCGGGCTATCGCACCCGAAATGTGCCAGCAGCATGCGGTGTTCCCAGGTGGTCACCCACCCAAATACTAACCGTGCCTGATGAAAGAGAACCGGTGTTTTCAGCACGGTAGGGTCGTTGGCTCTTAGGTGTGTAGGTGTCAAATTTTATAACCATTAACCATTTTGAACACACACAAATCATGGGTGGAAGTGACTAGTACTAGATACTTTTAGAAGAAGCTAGACACAAGATATAGTTGGCTCCGTTCAACTGCATATACTTTGTTCCACTCTATTGTAATTGTATGCGATTAAGCACGGTATGTGATTAAATGGATACACATTAAATGGGTATTTATTATTATATATATAATAAATTACTACTATTTATAATGTGTATACCAGGGTGTGCTGACTCAAAGCCCACGAGACCATTTTTGGCAGTCAGCGACAACCTTCAAGAAAAAACACTTTAAAGGTCGTAAAAATTTCATTAAAAATATTGTTAACATAAAAAATTTATGTTAATAATTAAATTTACATTACATTTAATTATTTAAAATATTGTTAACATAAAAAATTTTATGTTAATAATTAAAGTTACATTATATTTAATTATTTACGTATAATTTTATTTTTACTGTACACATGCGCATTTGTTTGCAAAAAAAAACAAGAATTAGAAAAATATAAACATACTGTGCTGTGATCTTTAAATATCGTAAAAACGGTATTAGAAATAATATCTTTCACGGGCGACAGATGGCATTGAAACAATGCATGACTTCACATATGTATGATTCAACTCTAATCGTCATACACTTTCTGGAAAATTCGCCATAACAAATAAAAGTATCTGCATTCACTTGCTTATAATTTATTCAGTCTCCATTTATTTTTCTGAGCGAGATTGAACATTGCTTCGCATTGTGAAAATTTCTACATTTCATCCTTTTTTTGTTCAAAACTCATGAGCAGAAAAAGGAAGAGGTCGATTAAAGATGAGAAATGCAATTTTCAAGATCGCTGGACAATGGATTATCTTTTCGTGCAATCTGATGATAAGGCACAATGTCTTGAGTGTATGCAATTAGTTAATGTGTTCAAACAGTATAATATTAATCATCATTATGTTACCAATTACGCTTCAAAGTACAATAAAATTAAAGATGAAGCAGGAAAAACCCTTATTAAGGAACTGAAAAAGAAATTCGCCCATCAGACGCAACCATTTTGCAAACTGACCCGTGATCAGGAAGTTGCTTGCAGAGCGTCCTTTGTAGTGGCAGAATTAATTGTTCAGCATATGAAATCATTTTGTGATGGTGAATTCTTGAAATCCTGCACTATAAATATGGCCAAAGCCTTTCAGGATAAAAAAACAGTAAAGTGTTTTGAATCCGTGCCCTTGTCACATCAAACGGCGTCGTACCGTATAAAGTATTTATCTCAAAATTTGCAAGATAAGCTACATGAGAAATTACTGAATGCAGAATATTTTTCAATTGCTCTTGATGAGAGCACTGATGTGACAGACACTGCACAACTCATTATATTTGTCCATTGTGTACTCGGTGATTTCACTGTTCTTGAGGAGCTATTATCCATGGCTTCTCTACATGGAACGACAAAAGGAGAAGATGTCTATGAAGAAGTTTTAACTGTACTCTAGAAAATTAGAGGCTTTAACAAGCTAAATTCTGTAGCAACAGATGGTGCACCGTCGATGATGGGGAGAATTTCAAGACTTAAGGATTTGCTTCAGAAGCATGCCGTCAAGTGTCCTTTCATTCATTGTATTATCCATCAAGAATCTCTCTGTGCCAATGAACTGAAACTGAAGGACACCATGAAGACAGTAGTTAAAATCACAAATAAGGTTCAAGGTGGAAATCGTTTGCTGCTACGTCAAAAACAAAAAAGTTATCTTGAAGAGCTTGACACAGCTTATGGAGACCTTCTCCTTTACTCCAACGTATCCTGGCTTAGTTCAGGAAAATGTCTTGGAAGATTTTTTGCAGTTAGGAAAGAGTTACATCTGTTTCTCACTAAAATGACTTGCAATGAATCCCTTCAGCAAAAGATGGTTGATACTGAGTTCTTGGGAGAACTGGCATTTCTAACAGATATTATGAATCACCTTAAAGTTCTCAATAAATCTCTTCAGGGTGCGAATCAAGACATTTGCCAGCTATACACTACAATTGCAGGATTTCAGTACAAGCTCTCTTTGCTTGTGGAACAGTTTGACAGAAGTGACTTCTTTCATTTTCCTGCTTGCCAAGAGATACAGGATGAATTACATGGATTTTAGCACTTATAAATCCAACTTAGATGTGTTGATAAGAAATTTCGTGGTTTAGCTGAACTTTAACCTTCTCTACAATGCTTTTCAACAATCTTAGAATAATTGACATTTTGACTGTGGAATGCCGCTACCAGATGGAACTTTGTGAACTTCAGGCTGATACATTTCTTAAGCAACGGACTGAAACAGGTGCAGAGTTTTTCAAATTGTTTCCAAAGGAGCAGTTTCCATTGCTTCGCGATTTCGGGCTTCGTACGCTTTTGATGTTTGGCTTCACATACCACTGCGAGCAAGGGTTTTCAAACATGAAACTAATAAAATCCAAATCTTGTAACAATTTGGCAGACAATTCACTCGAGAGTTGCCTGCAGTTATCAACAACAAAACTCGAACCAGACATCGATCAACTTGTAAAACATGTTCAAGCTCAGAAATCCTATTAATGGTGGTTTTCGCTCCTTTCGTGTTTGCGAATAATGATAGATACATGAAAGCGCATACATCTTACTGTGTATCAAATTTGTTTAATTACATATATTAATTCTATTAATTGTATATTTAATTATAAGTATTTAATAATTTAATTAGATACATTAATTCTGCATGTTAAATATTTTGCGATCACTTTAATTTACGATATGGAAATTTAATTCAATGTGTGGCCCGTGGGTTCTATGTCGAAGTACTCTTGTGGCCTTCTTGGCATGAAAAGTTGAACCACCCTGGTGTATATCATTAGAACTACACAGGGAAAGAAATGAAGGTTGCCAAGTTTGACAAATTATCACTTTTCCTTTCATGTCTTCCAACATTGAAATTCACGAGATTAGTGTCTCAGCTTTTATGCAATTAAACGGGGATGCTGTGCAATAAAACAAGTATGTTTAACATTAACCCTATGGGGTTTGCTTTTTGTTCTACACTATTCTATACATGTAATCAAGGTATGGGAACAATCCTACTTTCAAAAGTACAGAAAAATCATTTGTGAAAATATTCTACAGTTTGGAAAAGAAATTAAAACTGCATATAAGCATAGAAAACTGTGTTTCAATTCTGTGTGTAGTAATACTTTTGCTGACAGTTCCGAAAATTCATATGCCCTTTTTAAATTGAACTTGATATGTATAAAAATCTGGCTGAGTTGGACGATAACTTTATCAATCCCTTCATTTGGTGGAAACTGTATAACATGCAGTATTCAACCTTTGATCAGCTGATAAAATAAATTCTATGTTTATCTACTACTTCAACACCATTACAGAGAGTATTCAGTACCTCAAAATTTAAATACACTAAATTTAGATCAAGTTTAAAACTCAAAAATGTAAACTTGCTTGTTTGTTCACAAGACCAGTTAAAGGAGAATATAAATTCTTAAAATGCGTAGTATCTTAATAAAATGTACATTATAGGTATATAAGTTTGATTTTCATTTTTCACTATCAGAAATTACCCTGTTGGCCTGAACTGAAGTATCACTATATCAAATTTCATAGCTGTGAGTCACTTATATTTTCCTTTACATAACAGACAGACTGGCAGAAATCTTCCTTTATAATTACAGATTATTTTTTTTTAAAAATTTGTTAAGATACCAAGATATGTATATGATATAAAATTGATTTTTTTAAACTTTCAATGGATTTTTTAAGGCATTTATAATTATTTATAAAAATATAAATTTTTTCACTTTATTAATTTTTATCTATGTGAGTAATTTTTATGAAAACATATATGTTTAATAAAAAAACTGTAGTTAATATTTTAAAATGACCGATTAAAAATGTGATTAATTGGCCAGTTAATCGATTAAAATTTTTTGAATAACCACTTAAAATTTTTCTTTCACCTCTAATTTTAATGAAAATAAAGATCCAAAATTACACCTTATTGACAAAGAGTTAACATATCAACTACTATATCAATAAGTTTATTACCTCTCCAATAACAAGTTATCATAAACAAGATAAATCAATGAAACAGAAATTATTTTTGACATTTCTAATGGATGACAGAGTTGTTTAACATGATTAGTAGAATTTCAATGCATATTCATTGCATTCCCATGTCAGAAATGAATGTTACAAGAATGACATATAGAGCTGCTTTTGTTCCTAACAGAAATTAAAACTAACAGTGAAAAACTAATTCACTGCTGTTGCCATCTAGTGGATGGAAAAGATGATTTTTCAGACATCATAATGTCATCAATTCTAAGGGACAACCATATATCAACAATTTCTAAAAATAATATTATTAAAAAAAAAAATTATAAGGTTTATTTTTTATTTTTGCAAGTAAAAATTGTAATTTCTTAAGCTTCAATCATTTATTTCCATTGTTTGCTTTTTTACTGATATAATATGGAGATAAAAACTTAACTAATCACTGGAGAACTGTATCAGAAATGAGAAATTAATAATTTTATGAAGTCAAAACTACATCTAATATTCATGAAAAATACTTTTTTGTTGAAAAATATAATCTTATTCTAAACAAATACTGGAAAAAGTATCTATCTCATTTATTATTATTATTTTTAAATAGCATTTAAAATTTGAAGAGTAAATGAACCACACGTGTACTTACTCAAGAGGATGCAAATCAGGCCAGTCAGGTGTATTTTGGTTTTGATAGACTTCTAAATATTTAACAACAGCAGATCCAATTGTTTCAACATCTCGATCACCATTTAAAAGAGGTTTAAGTTCGCCTTTGTCAGATTCATTGACAAAAGGCTTAAATATCTAAAAAATAATAAGGCATTGAATAATTAAATTATAAAAATCAAAAGTAAATACTTAAAATAATAATTATAAAAACATTGTTCAGATTGTTGAAGAATTAATAGTATGTAAATTTATGGTTCAGGATATTTTGATTTACACTGTTGCCAAACTTAGAGCATAATAATTTCCATGACTAAATCTTAATTCACTGCCATAAACAACAAATATAACTGAAAAATAATTTAATTGTATATATATTCAGCTATCCAAAAATATAAATATTCCTGAATTGGGAGAAATTAGTAAAGATTCTTCAAAGATTTATTAAAATTTAGTTATGTAAATTAACTCAAAACAGTATAAGCAATTGCAAACTTTTACGCTAAAACACTTGTAATACTGTATAATTTACACCTGTCAAAAAAAATTGAACAATTCATTTTAACAATGAAATACAGTAGCATTCAGTTTGGTATTTTATAATTTTAAACCTAATTTAATTGCGGATCTTATTTTAAGCTAATGTTGGAGATATATAGAAATAATTCTAAAAATCATTTGAATTATGCATCTTTAATTTAGATTAAGCACAATACTGCATAACTTTACTCAACTGTTGTTACTACAGCAATCACCAAATTTCAGCTTTAACAAAGTAAATTAAGAAATAGAGTCTTCTTTCAAGGTGGCCAAAATAACTAAAGTAACCAAGTTTTTGCAGACATTTTTTACTAGTATATTTTTACAAAAAAAAAAATTTCTTCTTTTCTTAAGAACATCCTAGTTTTAGCTTTGTATTTTAATTCTGATGAGCAAACATATTATATGACTGTGATTTTTACTTTTATGAATGAAATATAGTCACCTCTTTTTCATAACTTTACAATAAAAACTATACTTCATAATTTAAACAAGTATACTTGGGGTTTCACTTACAAAATATTAATTGTATCATTGTCTTTGAAAACACATGAAAAATTTAAGCACAAATTTACACACATTACTTTCAAATTTAAGAAACATGTTTGATTTCAAAAACTAATTTATTAATATATTCCAAATTTGATTAAGACAGGAACTCTTAGTATCTACTACTAAAAAAAAAGTTCTATTTAAACAAGATTTCTGCATTAGAGGATTTTACTTTAATAATAAAAGTAAATTTAGAAGACAAAAAATGTTTATTGATTTAAGCAAATTTTAATATTTACAAGATTTCACCTTGGGCAGAAATGAGTGCTTCATTAAAAAAAAAATCCTTAATATTTTAATGGTTGATAGATAATTATTAATTATAAAGGTATAAAAAAAAACCTGTTATAAGTAGGGTTCAATTTAGAGAGAAATCAAGTAATATAATTTCGAGTGTGAGTTATATCTCCAGAGGCTAGTGGGATTAGTCTCCCTTATTAGTCATGTAGGGACTAACAAAGAAACTCTAGAATTCATGTGTTTAATTCCTCTTAAATGTTTTTCTCTGAGAAGGAGAAACCATTAAGGTTTGAATAGCAACCAGTTACTATAATACCCTAATCCTTCCTGAATGTTTTCTGGGGTATTATTTTTCAGTATATTTTGACTCTGAAATACAGCACATAAAAACTGTCCATGCTTTTTCATGGGTACTTTCATGTGTCTATGCTTTTCATGGGTACTTTCATGTGTCTATGCTTTTTCATGGGTACTTTCATGTGTCTATGCTTTTTCATGGGAACTTTCATGTGTCTATGCTTTTTCATGGGAAATTTCATGTGTCTATGTTTTTTCATGGGTACTTTCATGTGTCTATGCTTTTTCATGGGTACTTTCATGTGTCTATGCTTTTTCATGGGTACTTTCATGTGTCTACGCTTTTTCATGGGTACTTTCATGTGTCTATGCTTTTTCATAGGTACTTTCATGTGTCTATGCTTTTTCATAGGTACTTTCATGTGTCTATGCTTTTTCATAGGTACTAGTAAAGATATAAAAAAAAAATTTAAAAGCATTGCATTTAAAATAAATTAAATAAATTTTTTTATTATTATTATGATAAAAAAGAGATAGTGAGATCATCTTAGTACCTGTTTAAGAAGCACTTATACATTTCAAAAACCTTTGCAATCATGGACATAATTATCAAATGAGTGGATATTATGGAATCTTAACCCAAAAGCATGAATGAACTAAATACATAAAACTTGAAATAATAAAAAGATGCATACCTTTATAGTTGGGTAACCCTCAACACCATAATCACGACATAATTTAACATTCTGAGAATCAGCACAATTTACAACAGCAACATCAATAACATTTTTCCAGGCTAAAAGATAAGTTTCGAATACATTAAAAAATAGAAAGTAAAAAAAATCAATGTTTTACACTGCAGATAAAAGTAGACAGGTTTAAAATAAAAAACAAAATAATTGAATACACATTATAATGCTCAATTATGCATTATTTGTAGACTTCCCATAAAAGTGATTTTATAATGTTTACTACAATACTGTTATTAAAATTTGAAATTATAAACATGTCACTACTTTTTGTTAATAAACAGTTAACAACTGAGAATTAGCACACATAAGCAAATAGTTAATAATTTATATTAACAATTTCAATATAATATTATAATTAACAAATAGTTCTGTGATAGCACAGTTAACAATAAGGTGGAATCTGAAAATAAAAAAATAACTTCAGTAAAGCACAAATACATAAAGACTTTAAAAAAGTATCAACCAGTTTCAAAGGTTATTAGAGCTTCTTCATTGAAACAAAAAGGACATAGCACAAATACCAATAAAGGCAAGACTGCTTAGCTGTCCTTTTGTTTCTTTATAATAGGATAACAGTTGATTATTACAAATAATACAGATGCTATTAATATGTAATAAATTGCAATAAGTTATTAGTAAATTCTTATCTTTTCACTATATACTTATATACAGCTAATAAACATATAATTTTGACTGTTTTATGTATGAACAGCTGGTCCCCTTAGTTCAAAAACATCCGTATCAGTATTTATTTATAGAAAATTACTTTGTAATTTTTGATAAAAATAAGTTATAAAGTTAAATGCTGCATTAAATATTTCCACTATGAAAAAGCAAATCTACAATTTAAGAGGACACATTAAAGATAAAAGTATGCTATACATAAGTTTCGTGAAGAAATTATACAATCAAGCTCTTAAATATTTTACTTTGTATATCTCTTGCAAACTCTTTCCATGTTGGAGCAAATCTAATACAGTGTCCACACCAATTATTATAAAATTCAATTATCCAAGCATTGCTTTTCTGAAACACTACAGATTCAAAATTTGAACTATCCAATTCGTGTAATGGATCATCAGGAGAGTAAAGGGACAAGGATGAACTTACAGATACAAATAAAATTAGTATATAAACAAATATGATCGAGATAATTTGGGAATACATCGTCGAAGACGTAGAAACAGTCCCATCTGCTAAGCAGTTCAGTTTTGAACTCATATACCATACAACACAAGCAAATCCTTTTAAAGTAAAATCTGTTGCCATAAAAAAAATTAATATCAATATCGGTTATCTACATCAAATAATACAAACGGTATAATTAATTTTGTAACATTCTAAAAAGCATTTAAAAATGTGTACTATACTAAACACAAAATGAATTCAGAATATAGTTTGTTTCTAATCAGAATTCGTAAGATAAACGAAAGCTCAATAACCAGCTCTCCTCTTCATGCGGTTGTTTATTTGCGTCACTATCGTCGTGAATAAAGAGGCCTTCTAACTCCCTCCTGACGTCACCGAAAAGGGTGCTAGAAAATTGTCTGTCTAATGTAAAGATTATGGTGTGATATGGAGTGCTTGTGAAAAGTGGTTATTTTTCATTAATTCGATACCCATAATAGATATGTAAACTTTTCTATTATATGTATATTAATGTTTCTGACAGTCGCTGCCAGAAAAAAAAAATCATTTTTTTTTATATTTTTTGCAATAAACGATGCATTGTTCTTGCCTCGTCTTACATAAGAGATGTGAGGTATTTTGCAATTCGCCGTTCATTATATATTTGTATTTTATTACTTTTTAAAGGTTTATATGTATTTCTATGCATGCGTTATTGTTTTATGTAATTTCTATCAGTAAACAGTATATTTTTTATATCGGTTTCAACTTAATGTTTATATCACATGTGAATATCAAATTGCTACTTTAAAACATTTTTTGTCTAAATTATTTACCTTAAATTTTATTTATGTCGAGCTTCCGTGTATTTATTGTTCAGAGATTTTGCTGGGTCACAGATATTTATTTGTTTTTTCCGTTTGTGACAGCCAATGTGAATTTGGAGTGTATTATGATCTTTACTTTGTTTGCCATGGTATTTGGAGTACTAATAGCGGTAGTCACATATATTTAAGCTGAATCCTAGTAATCTAACTCTATTGTTTAGCGTTATATTAAAAACCTGGACATAATAGTTGGATTTCTTGATGTGTTTTTTGATAACTAAAGATCATGCTCTGAAATTGTGTATTCAAATGTAAAGGTTTTTCAGCAATATAATATACTTTGAAAGAATAATGTTTTTATGGTGTTACGAAGTTTATGGTATTATGAAGTTTACTGTGGTGCCAGGAACGACATCACTGGACATTCGATGATTGAAAAAAGGTTATGATCAGACGCAAGGTTGGGCTGGCTCATCGGGCGACCCGGCGACGCCCTGTGGACCGCTTTGGTTCGAAAGCATTCCAATCAACATAGAGAACATTTCAATGAACATAATCATCAAATCAAAATCACTGGTCAGGAACATCCATGCGTTTCTGACTGGTCCAGTTCATGGACTGAATAGGGGCCTTATCATACAGTTACAGAACGGTCCGGGCCGTTGAACATTGAAAGTTTTACGGCTGACACACTGTGAGAACTTCGACTGATCATTTAAAACTAGAGGTTTTACAATGGCCGGATACATCAGTTTTCAAGCTGGTCCAATCCTCAGGCCAAGCAAGGGGCTGTACGGCATATTGTTGCACTGTGACCGACTAGACTGAGCCGTTTTCGTTGGAAGCGTTAATTTAAAGTTTTATAGAAACAGAGTTTTTAATAATGATGTTATTTCTACAGTGCTAAATCGAGCGTTTCATCTACGAAGATATTTTTCACTTTTTGACCATCTGTGGCGAAGCGTGATAAAATAATTTGGAGAGATAAACCGGGAACCAAAATTCACAAACAAAATTATTTTAATTTGTTTTCTATATTTTACTTTATTTTAAATAAGTGCTTATGTGGATCTTTAAAATTTGAATTTTGCTCGCTTAAATTTCCAAAAAAAAAAAAACATGTATTTTCCTATGGCGGGCCCTGGACAGATTAGACAAATTAGGTTCAAATCATTAGACGGATTAGGTTCAAAGTCCAACGTAAATATATCACGAAAGACAACGAATACCAAACTTGAGCTTTCTACTTGCTTCAGTTCTTGAGTTATTCCCCAAGACACCTAATACGCTATTACGGGCCCAAAACGGGCTGGATTACTAAGTTTCAAAATCCAAAAGATCTAAATATACAATGAAAAACAAAATATGCCTAATCTGAGTTTTCTAGCTGCTCCGGTTCTCAAATCATTACTCAAAGACATGCAGATTACTATTGAGGACCCAAAACAGGCAAGATCGACAAGGTTCAGAATCCAAATAATTAAAAATATATACCACAAAAAGACAACGATATATTAATTTGGACTTTTTAGTTGATTCGGTTCTCAAGTTATTCCTAAAAAACTATACATTCTTATGATTGGGACAAGATGGATTAACTCATTAAATTTCATAATCTAAAGAATCAAAATGTATCATAAAAGACCATGACATGCCAAATTTAAAGTTACAGCGAATCGTGTAAGCTGGTTAGTTAGGGCCTCAAAGATTTGAAACGCGGAAAATGTGTACGTTGAAATCTGTCGAAGGAGACAATTTAAATACTAATTTCAACAATTTGAGCATAATTAGACTAATTTATACATTGGCCATATCTTCCGCGAACAACGTAATTTTTATATTTCCAATGAATAAGTTCCCGCTACTTAAATAATACAGATAACAACACTCAATTTACAAATCATCTGTTTTGAACTAAAATCATTGTCGAGACACAAATAAACGAAAATACTTAAAATTGCAAAATAGAGTTCCTTTAAACACGAAAATGGCGGCTGTCTCAGCTAATTTCATCCAAATTTTAGCACAATACTACTCATAATGATAAAATACTACCAAATAAAAAGATTATATCTTTGAAATTCATAAATTTAGAAAACCCATAAATATATATGCACTTGCTAAAATCAGCTGCTTTTCTCCTCCAGAATAAATGTCTACCCACCTGCTCGATCGTTTGCGAATCGGCGGCATCTCTTGGCAAAAAATAAGGAGGAAAGGCGTGGCTGAAAGCATGAGGTAAGAAGGGCCGTTGAACGCACTTTGAGGAATATCTAGTGCGATGACTGAATGCAATTACTTAAAACATTACAAAAATACACTCTTTTGCAAAAAAAAAAAAATGAAGCACCCCTAAAAAAATTATTCGTTCATCTTGAAATTTCGCATGCAAATTCCTTTATACCAAGTATGTAAATGATTAAATTTACAAGGCCAATGAGTGTTAACTTTGGTCATAGCGCGCGTTTCTACTGCACAACTAGCATCCTATAAAACAGGTTTAAAATGTGGAAGGTTTATCTCTGCTCATTATCGGCGTTGCAGTTCCATGTAGACACCACCAATAATGCCGTTACGATGTTGCCGAAGACCTTATAAGCAATTAGATGAGTTTGAACGAGGCCGTATAGTCGGGATGCGTGAAGCTGACTGGTCATACCGAACAATGGGCCGCCACCTGCACCGTGCTGTCGTACGACCACCTGTGCAAAGGTGCTGGCAGCAATGATTGCTGCAAGGAACTCATCGGTGGAATGAAGGCTCTGCAAGACCAAGGTGCACGAATGCGAGGCAAGATAGGATGATTGTGCGACAGGCCCGAACTGGCCTAACGACATCATTGTCCGCCATCCAACGTGCTACAGACTCTTCCATATCACCCGTGGTACCCTCCCACAAGTTCACGGCGCTTGTCTAAGGTGGAGCTAAGCTCACGGCGACCTTTAAGACGTCTACCCATAACCCCACAACATCGACAGAGTCGTTTGGAGTGTTGTTGTAGCCGAGCATGATGGCTGCCAGCAGACTGGCATCGTATAGTGTTCAGCGATGAATCACGCTTCAGTCTTTTAACAGATGACCATCGGGTATGTGTGTGGAGGCGCCAGAGCCAGTGTTCCCAATCAGCCTTTGTTTTACACAAGCGCACAACCATTACCCCTGGTGTGATGGTGTTGGGGTGCTATCTCTTACGACAGCAGGTTGCCCCTTAGTCATCCTGCGTACAACTTTAACAGCTCAATGATATGTTGATGAAATCCTGTGGACGTTTGCGTTACCCTTCGTAGCACGTCATTCTGGGGTCATTTTCCAACAAGATAATGCCACGTCACATACGGCTCGCATATCTGTGGACTGTCTCCGTGTTGTTGAGGCTGTTCCTTGGCCAGCAAGGTCACCATACCTTTCGTCAATAGAGCATGTATGGGTCATGCTAGGATGCCAGATTCGGGAACCCCGAAATGTAGCAGATCTGGAGTAACAATTGAGGAATGCCTGGCAGAATGTATAGCAGGATGACATTAGGAAACTTTATCACTACTTATCTAGACGTATATAAGCATGTATTGCCGCCAAGGCGGGTTTAACCACTTACTGATTTGAAAATTCAATGTGGAATTGCTAACCATTGATGGGTCCCGAGGCCTTGATTTTATAATCATTACCTGTGTATGAGCTGAACGCATATTTAATTTCAATAGAAATAGTCACTTTCTTCATGGTGCTTCGTGTTTTTTGCAAAAGAGTGTATTAAATGAATTATGAGACTGAAAAATAATATTTATGTTAAAAAGTTGAGACATATACGAATATATTATACATAGAATAGTGGTTCCTGGAGCATGACTCTGACTTTCATATACCATGACCACCGCAAAGTCCAGATTAAAACCCTATCGAGAACTTTTGGGACATATTGGAAAGACACATCCATGAACAATATCTTCTGCCATCAACTGTACACGAGAGTGCAATCTGCTTATCCAACGTCCAGTGGCGACTCGTGAGGTGATGCAGAATAAGCGCTGCTTCACTTAAAATTATGGGCTAAATGGGTTATGATTATTATAATAGAATATTATATAAATAGATCATCTGTCATTTCATCCGAAAATCAGTTATGGAAATTTGCAATGTCTAGCGGGACCGACTCAGCAAATGAGAGAATAAAGTGTGTAAAATCCAACAATTTAAGGAAGAAATTAATAAACTAAATTTTTTCGTTATCATCTAATAAAAACCAGAATAAATGGCCAGAATAGCGTAAATCGTATCAATACATGAATAATGGAGGTATTCAAGGTAAATAGTGATGAATTCCCTGAGGATTTTGGATTACTAGAGATCAAGAGGAAGTCATTAGTCCGTAACAACGGTTTTACTTTTATATGTTATGAACGCAGAAATTCATATAGAAATGAAGTGATGTAAAATAATTAAATTTAGCCTTGTTGGGATGTATATCAAAACACAGGTTTGTATATTCATTATTTATACATTATTTATACATTTAAAAATATACTGTTTATAATTTAAAGAGAAATATTAAAATCACAATTTGACTTTTATCTTTTCTAGTTTTAAAACTTAAAAATGGGCTATTAATTTCAAGTTATCATATTGTATTTGTTCGTATAAAGCATGTTATTAAAAGATATAAGTTTTAAAATGAAACTTTACTTCATAATGTTTATTTCATAAAGCAGAATTTGCTATTGCAGCCAACTGTAAATGTGTCCATTTAAACAGTACACGGGTCATGGTACTTGAGAAATTAAATTTTTCACAGGACATTTTTGATGCGAATAACATCTATGTTTAGGGTACCTCCGGCTAAAATCGGAGAGTTATAAAAAGTGTAAACAATGGGGACGTTTATATCTCCGAACATAATAGATAAAAATGTAAATAATTTCTACTTGCTTCTTCGAATTCGTTCGGTACAGGTTATGAATATATAAAAATAATTTACATATTTTAACATTTTGAATTCTGATTTTTTCCCCGAAAACACTAAAGTGTTTTTGTCTAAAAGAGTTTCTGCTTCATTTTGCCTATTTTCCCTCGAAATATCTTCGAAATTACGAAAAATAGATATTCATAGTAAACCACAAAAATATTCAGTAGGAAATCCAATTTCTAGATCTTTAATTAATTTTTACAAAGCTTTTATAGATTTTGGTAAACCGTTTTGTCAAGTTGAAGAATATTGAAAATTTTCCGTTTTTCAAGTTTGTAATGCTTATATATATTTTAAAAACTAAAATAAGTCCCCTATTTTCAAAACTAGGTTCCATTCCCCTTCAATAGGTTCAATTCCCCGGAGATAAGAGGAATACTATATTGCACCTTGGCGACTCTTTAGTAACTCTGGCAATCCTCTTCTTTTAGGAAACTTCTACCAGAACAACAGGGCATTTCTTTTCTCGGTCGTTTCAAATTTCGGACGTCAGCCATGTTGATTTTGGATTTTGGGATACAACCACGTGTTGATTTTGAAATCTGATAGATTGGAGCTAAGTTTGGAGATCTTATTTCATCGTTTTTCATATTTCCTTGATTTGAGTTATGTGTGCTAAATGGCTGGGAAGAATGAAAGATTTAGAATTGGTTTTTTTAATGATTTGATTGATAGTGGTAAAATGAATGTGATTGAATGGTGTATTAATTAGTGGTTGATTGCAAGTGGGTACGAATGTTCTAAGTTCCATTTTTTGTATCGCATTTCTTCTAAGTATTGTTTTTTATCAAATTTCTTCTGAGTATCGTTTTTCATCAAATTTCTTTTAAGTATCATTATTTATCAAATATCCGTACTTTTCGGTTAACGGGGCTACAGTCATATTTAGTTATAATGTAGCAACAGTTGGTACGTAGCAATTCGAACATGGACCTACTACCGCTTCGCGGTCTTACCCGAAGTCCAGCCTCGCTGGCTATTGGAACTCGCACATAGCAAAAGCTGTTTGTGCAACAGGTGTTCTATGGCTCATAGAGCACCTGGACATAGAGCACGTCCGCTGAACGGACGTAACATTAAAATAACTCTATGAACCACTGAATACCTGTTGCACAAATAGCTGTTGCTACCTGCAACCTCCGACAGACAGCGGGGCCGGATTCTTCTATGAACCACGGAACATCTGTTGCTACGTGCGACCTCCGACAACCAGCGAGATCGGATTCGGTGATGTTTTTCTAGCGGGCGTAGATCCATGTTCGAATTGCTACATCACTCTATGAACCACGGAACATCTGTTACACAAAAAGCTGTTGCTAAGTGCAACCTGCGACTGTTAGTGGGGCCGGATTCTGTGATTTTTTTAGAGGGCGAGCGTAGCTAGGTAAGCTCGCGAAGCTGGCGTATATCCATGTTCGAATTGCTACATCACTCTGTGAGCCACGGAGCATCTGTTGCACAAAAAGCGTTGCAACATGCAACCTCCGATTCTGTGATGTTTTTTAAAGGGCGGCTCTAAGCGGGCGTAGAACCATGTTCGAATTACTACGGATCAACTATTACACAAACGGTTGTTTTCACGTAGCGATCTTCGACAGAGAACGACTGGCCGAAAAGAACCTACATTTCTTCTAAGTACAAAAAGGAATTCTGAATTTTGCGTTACACACTTACTGAATATGAAATAGCAAAGCAAAATATAACCTGTTCGTCTGTGTGAAAAATATATGATTACATTACATTATGGTTACATTTAATTTACGCTAATGCCTCAACTTCGGGAAACACAAATTATGGTTTTAATTGTACAAAGTGCTTTAGAAGTGTGATTAATTCTTGCTTATCGAGTTTCAATTTTCCAGGCTCATGCTATAATATAGTGTTAATAAAACTGTAAAGGAGTAATATTGATGAAGGGGAAAAGTTGAAAAAAGAATCAAAGAGAACTTTTCCAAAACTGTTTTTGAAGAAAAACTTATTGCAGCCAAAGTCATTTTAAAAATGAATGAGGGTATTTTTAAATTTCTTTATTCCTATTATTCCATGTTTACTCTAAAATAAAGAAAATCATGTTCTAATTTTTCAATATTAAATAAGATTCAGTTTGTAAAATCCAGTCTTTTTATAGAGTGAGATCTACGAAAAAAGTGATATTTGAAAAGTTGAAGTAATAGCAAATAAAGTGGCTAATTACACAGATCCAAAATCTTCACAAGAGACATATTTAAAATCTCCTAGCCTATCTCCGCCTAATATGGGACAAACACAGCAGAGACAACAGTATCAAGGACAGCTTCATTCCCAACCTGAGGTATATGTATCGCCATACTCTGTTCCATCACATATAGTTCCGCAGTATCGACATCAAGCTAATCAACCATGGCAAGAGCAATCAGAATATCAATCTCAGTACCAAGGACAACAAACAGGCCAACATGGACAACACGCCATGCAACAAGGACAGCAACAAGCTGAACAGCAAGGACAGCAACAAGCTGAACAGCAAGGACAGCAACAAGCTAGGCAAGCCGAGCAAGAGCAAGAACAAGAACAAGCTGGGCAGCAGAGACAACAAGCCGTGCAACAAGGAGAACAACAAGCCGTGCAACAAGGACAACAACAAGCTCGGCAACAAGGACAACAACAAACCCGGCAACAAGAACAACAACAAGCCCGGCAACAAGGACAACAGCATTCAGGGCAATCGTACCAACAGTATTCAACACAACCTGGACAATATTATATGCCATATCAGCCGCCCCCATATATACATCAATACTCTGAATCAGCTCCATCTGTTCCAGGTAACTATAAGAAAAACATATTTCAAAACAGTTAAGACTATTGATGAAACGCATAGCTCCGAGTAAAAAAAATACCACTTTTAAGTATTTTCTCAAACTTTAAGCACTTAAAGCTAATAGAGATTAAAGATAATGATTTATTAGCAAAACATGACAAAACAATCTATAATGATAAAAGAAGATCTGTGTGTGTAGCATGTAATGGAAAATCCAAGATACCGATAGCTGCGAAATTTGTTGCTGGGCACTCAGCTCATGCTGTGATGTACCCCCTGAAGATTTAATTCGTATTAGTTTAAAAGTTATGAATACTTAAAGCCGAAATTCGTTCCATATTTCGCCAATTTTGAATCAATTTATTCCAGCAGACGATTATCTCAAGAATCGGAGCCTTCAATGTAGGAGAATAATGTATGAAAGGAACCGCGAAAGGGAACTAAAAATTATTATAAAAATCATGGAAATAGTGAGAGGAGGCCCCCGAAATCAAATCTTGCTGGAAGACCCGAGCTTAATCCGATACACGATATACCACGGCTAGTAGCCTAATTTAGTATAGAAGAAGGTGTCAGAAGTTGTGTTACAGATGTAGAATATCCATATTTTCGGTGGTTTTGTCCTGTATATCACTTTAAAGGCTTTAATACGTATAATTTAAGAGTAACAAAATTTTATCAGTTGCATTGTATGAGACGCATATGTTACCGAAAAAGCTTTTACGGTGTTTGATATGTAATCCTCTGTCTGATCAGCATAAAATTGACAAATAGTAATAGTTCGATAAAAGCTTGCAAAACTTTGTAGACTTCTGAGCCTTCATCGGGCTCCATTGTAAAAGTCAGATCTGTTCTAGGTCGGTTAACTTTGATACATGTCAAGTAAAAATTACATAACTCTGAACTTTGATGGTAATGAGTACAGTATAGGACCTTACGACCAGCGACATTAACACACTGATATATGAAGTTAAGTTAAAAACATTTATTCTGTATGCACTCAAAATGCAGCAGCTGGCTGCGTAACTAATTATATACAGTTGCAAAACAGCCAGTATTGCGCATTCCCATTATTTAACACAACAGATCATTAAGGAACTTTGACAGACTTGACGATACACTATCTTTAAGTAATCAGTGAAAGAGCTATAAATCATCGATGCTTACCCAACTTCTTCCTAGGACATCTAAGCCTTGTCTTGGCCAGCCAATGATACTAGATCCTTATGATCATAGTGGTATCAATCCTAGTGCCTGCTACACGGACTTACACTTTCCTATCTTCTCACTCACACATCGACTCAACTCCCAGCTACTTCCCACTTCCAACCGAACTCCAGCAGAATTATCAACCAGACTACTACCAGGAACGTACGCTACCTCTCTCACTCGCGATCGGAAACTTATCCTGTCACCATGCAGGACTGCAGATTTTACTGGCTCGACGATTGGTCTACGTAACCGAATCAGTCAGAAGTTGTTACTATAAAATCAGTATAAATTATAACGGAACTGAAGAAAATATTAACCAAAGATTATATAGATAAATTCTTGAATAAACTCTTCCTTTAATAAAGCCTGCTTTATTCAAAGAAGTTTTGCAAGCTTTTATGTTACTAGCAGCAGTTTGATATAATGTAGTAATAGCTAGGTTTCGGAGTTTTGTGTCTTTTGAGATTTGCAGGCATAAAACAACGATGTATAGTAAAGATGTGTTTGTATGTGTAAATTTTTTTCTGTTAATTCAGGCATTGTAGATATAAAAAGTAGATATAAAAGGGATATCAATTTTTAATACACTCATCATGTAATATACCTAAAAGTGAAGAACATTCAACTTAACTAGCAAAAAAGCCTGGTTTTGAACAAACTCGCTCTTATGAAGTATGCGAACTGTGAAAGATTTCAAATTAAAATTTAATTTAACAAATAATTGTGGAATCAGAAGTATAAAAATTAATTTTAATATTTGAGAATCCTAATACAAAAAAGCATATAAGTATTTAGAATTTGAATATAAACTTAAAGTAGAATGCAGGAAAATAATGAAATCAAAGTAACATTTAAATCGCTAAAATGTATTTAATATACAGGAATACATATAATCCCAAGGCATGCAAGTGAACACACTTTGATTCGCTTTCTAATAAGAAGTTGTTTACTTGTTATTAGAAAGCATAGTGGAAATGGGTCCTGTTACAGATCATTTTAATAAATGAAATTGTGATTCTGCAAATCTGGGTGCAATTCCACGTATGTATACAAAATTTCATCATCCTATCAATTGTAGTTTTCGAGTAAAAGAGATAGCAAAATTCAGACAAATGTTGATTTGATGGAGAATGGGCTTCAGTTCACTCGACCATAATAAATTGAAATGCGTACTAAACAATTATGGATGAAAGTGAGCGTATTTGTAGTCTAAAGTCTTTTTCGGAAATATGAAAGTCGCCAACATGGCGACTTTTGCAAAATGTCACCAAAATGAAAAAAATTGAATATCTCGGAAAATTAAGTTTAATTTCTTTGATAATACTCGTACGTCACTTTGTGGGGGTTGTAATATTAACTAGTTAGTACCTGTTGTTCTTGAGACCCAGATCGTCCTACCTACCAGAAAGGTGTAAGGTAACCGTTTGGACGGCCAGGAAGTGCCACCCAATTTAGACCGGAACCCAGTGTGGGAGGCATTCACAGGGACAGTACCGTCCTTCCCCTACCACCAACTTCTCGGAAGGACTTACGGACCCACATGTTTAACGTGATCGTACTCTGTATGAACACGGCGGCAGTTATGGCAGCGTGCAAATCCAGCGCGTAAACCACCGGGCTACCGCGCCCCGAAATGTGCCAACAGCATGCGGTGCTCCCAGGTGGTCACCCACCCAAGTACTAACCGCGCCCGATGCTGCTTGACTTCGGTGATCTAACGAAAACCGGTGTTTTCAGCACGGTAGGGCCGTTGGCATTAGTTAGTACCTGTGAAAAATCACAGGAAAATTTTTATTCACTGAAAGTTAATAAATGTAAAAAATCTTTAAGTTTGATTGTTGCGTATCAAAAATATCTTCAAGAAAAATATTTTATAAACTTTTATAGTACTAGCAGTATATCCGTTCTTCGTATGGAGTATAAAATATAAGGAAACTTATAATTCGCAATCATGTGCAAATTCTGTTAAAATATTAAATTTATTGCTCCTAAAGAGAAATTTAAGAATATCTGTTCTCACTATGCAAAATTATCTTCACAGACAGATCTGAAGAATAAAACATCCTGACCCCTTTTGTAAGTAATTTTACAAAAAAAAAAGGAATTGAATCAATATATGCAACCTCGTACTATTTATATTGTCGCAGATTAGAAAATATGCCAGTGTGTTAGTAGAAGATTACCCTTATTACAATATGAGTCTCAAAAATCTTTGCCAAAATAATAGAGATGACGTAATAAATTGAAAATATCAATAATCCCCGTACTCTTTATACCAGAAGATCGTAATTGATTACAATATATGCCAATATATATCAAAACATATGCCAATATACCTGTACTACTTATATTCTCGTAGATTAGAAGATATACCCGTGTATTTGTAGAAGATTACTCGTACAACGTACAATATATGAGTATAAACAATTTTTGTCATAATAAAACAATTGCATAATAACTTGAAAATATCAATAATCTCTAAAACAATAATCCCTGAAAATATCAATAATAATAACGTTTAAACCTGAAGACCGTAACTGATATTACCCATTCAAAAGTGCTATAAGAAAAATCAAATCGTTCTTTTCTAAAATATATTTTTATATCCATTTATTTATTATTCAAATCGAAAAAATAATAATTAAAATAAATAGACAGATTTAATTTAATTACGTTTCTGAGCAACATGATATAAGATAGAATCTTCCTCATAAACTGCGAAATTAAATAACCATTTTAATTTCTTTATACTTTTCATTGTTCAGTAAAAACTTGTTTTAAATAAACCGTGGAGATAGATTTCCCATTTAAATCATGTTTCAAACAATTCATGTTTTCAGAAAGTGACTAATTAGAGCAAAAAATCTGCCATCAAACTCAGAGATTACATTTTAATTCACTTTTAAACGATTTTCAAGCTTTTCGTTTGGATAAACCACGGAGTTAGAGAGTAGAACTCCTAGGAAAAAGTTTCGTTTTTCATTAATATCTCGACAACCCCTGGTCTTAGATACTCGAAACTTGGGCTAAATTTATGGGGGGCTATTTTAAGGCTATCCACAAAATTGGATCAAATTCCGTTCAGCCGTTCCCTCGTGATTGTGAGACAAACGAAAATTTCGTTTTTTACTAATATCTCGAGAACCACTGATCGTAGAAACTCCAAACATGGGCAAAATTTTAAGTGGGACTATTTCCAGGCTACCCACAAAGTTTCATCAAATTTGGTTCATCCGTTTTCCCGTGATGACGGGACAAACAGACAGACAAACAGACAGACAGAGTTTCAATTTTATTTATATAGACTAGCAGCATACCCGTTCTTCGTACGGAGTATATAATATAAATAAACTTAAAATTCACAATCATGTGCAAATTCCTATAGTATACTTAATAGCATTTTTAATCAAAATATTCTGTTAAAATATTTAACATAATGCTCCTAAAAAGAAGTTAAGGAATGGCTGTTCTCGTTATTCAAAATTATCTTCACGGGTGGATCTGAAGAATAAAATATCCTCGCCTTTTTCGTAAGCAAATTTATAAAAAGTATGGAATTGAATCAATATATGCAAAATAATAGCGTATTGTATGGGACCCGTACCACTTATATACGCGAATATTAGAAGATATAACCTGTATTAGTAGATTACATATATAAATTGAAAATATCAATAAATCCGTAATCTTTAAACCAGTAGGCAGTAATTAATTCCAATATGTGCCCAAATAAAAGTGCTAAAATTATATGGGAAGATAAACCCGTACTACTTATAATGTCATAGATTAGAAGATATGTCCTAGTGTTAGTAAAAGATTACCCGTATTATAATATTTAGTTTGAAAAATTTTTGCCAATATATAACAGATTACTTAATAAATTAAAAATATCAATAATCCCCGTAATCTTCATACCTGAAGGCTTGATTCCAATATATGCCAATATACATGTACTACTTATATTCTCTTACATTAGAAGATATACCCGTGCATTTGTAGAAGATTACTCGTACAACGTACAATATATGAGTTTCAAAAATTTTTGCCGCAATAAAACAATGCCATAAGAAATTGAAAATATCAATAATCTCTGAATCAATAATCCCCGAAAACATCAATAATAATAATGTTTAAACATGAAGATCGTAATTGATATTATCCAGTCAAAAATACGATGGCAATGAAATTTATTTTATATACATATCTTCATCATTAAAATCGGAAAAGATTTAATAAAAATCTTCTTCCTCATAAACACATTAAATTTAAATCCGTTGTTAAGCGACATGTTATGATTTGCTTCAAATAAATTGGTGGTCAAAATATCGTGTGAATATCTCTAATGAAGGTTTGGCGACATTTTAAAAAATCGCCAAATTTATCGCCAAGTGGGACTGTAGAACTGATAGTCCCACTTGGCGATAAATTGACGAACCATCATCAAAATATTATCCCCTAAAAAAACACAATTTCGTTTATTTAGGGCAATTTATCAATTTCAAAATATTTTTATGGATTTATAAATATTTTTATCAATTTGTTGACATTTTAAAAATTCGCTAAATGGGTTACTAAGTAGGGCGGTTGGACTGACAGACAAATGCTAACGAAACACCACTTCAGTACTTTCTTTTAACAAAACAAAATAAAATTCATTGATTTACGTCATTTTTATCAATTTGGGGACATCTCAATCAATTTGGCAACTTTTAAGAGATTTGCCAAGTTAGCGATATCCAGCCAAATTCGTAGCTCTAAATTCGCAGATCTGAATAAAATATCGCGATCCAGTTTGTATATACTAAATGAAAACACTAAAATATTATTAGAAGATATACCCATTCTACTCTTTTTCTGTTTAAACAATTGGATAAATGAATTTATTTGGTAATCAGAATATGAGTTTATTAGCTAAACACAATATATAAGCTTAAAACCTCTTTGCTAAAATACATGAAAGTGATGTATGCAGTTCGCAATTAATATAATTAAAAAAAATCAAACCGTTCATCTATAAGATATATTTTAATATCCATTTATTTATTATTCAAATCGAAAAAATAATAATAATCATTAACAAACACATTTAATTTCATTCCTTTGCCGAGCAACATGATATAAGATAGAATCTTTCTCATAAAATACGAAATTAAATAACCATTTTAATTTCTTTATACTTCTAATCGTTGAGTAAAAGCTTGTGAAATATAAAACATGGAGGTAGATTTTTCCATTTAAATTCATGTTTCAAACAATTCATGCTTTCAGATAGTGACTATTTAATGCAAAAATCCTGCATCAAACTCAAAAAAAGTTTTAATTCCCTTTGACGCTTTAAACAAACGATTTTTATCCTTTCCGTTTGGATAAACCACGGAGTTGGAGAGTAGAACTCCTATAAAAAAAGTTCCGTTTTTCATTAATATATCGACAACCCCTGGTCTTAGAAACTCAAAACTTGGGCAAAATTTATGGGGGGCTATTTCAAGGCCACCCACAAAATTTCATTAAATTCAGTTCAGCCGTTCTCTCGTGATGATGAGACAAACGAAAGTTTCGTTTTTTACTAATATCTCGAGAACCACTGGTCGTAGAAATTCCAACCATAGACTAAATTTTAAGGGGGGCTATTTCTAGGCTACCCACAAAATTTCATCAAGTTCGGTGCAGCCGTTCTCCCGTGATGATGGGACAAACAGACAGACAGACAGACAGACAGACAGACAGATTTTCAATTTTATTTATATAGACTAGCAGCATACCCGTTCTATATATAATATAAAGAAATTTATAGTACGCAATCATGTGCAAATTCTGTTAAAATATTAAATTTATTGCTCATAAAGAGAAGTTTAAGAATATCTGTTCTCACTATGCAAAATTATATTCACGGGCAGATCTGAAGAATAAAACATCCTGGCCCCTTTTGTAAGTAAATTTACAAAAAAAAAAAAAGGAATTGAATCTATATATGCAACCCCGTACTACTTATATTGTCGCAGATTAGAAAATATGTCAGTGTGTTAGTAGAAGCTTACCTGTATTGCAATATGAGTCTCAAAAATATTTGCCAAATTAAAAAAGATGACGTAATAAATTGAAAGTATCAAAAATCCCCGTAATCTTAATACCAGAAGGTCGTAATTGATTCCAATACATGCCAATATATATCAAAATATATGCCAATATACCTGTACTACTTATATTCTCGTAGATTAGAAGATATACCCATGCATTTGTAGAAGATTACTCGTACAACGTACTATATATGAGTTTCAACAATTTTTGTCATAATAAAACAATTCCATAATAATTTGAAAATATCAATAATCCCTGAATCAACAGTCCCCGAAAATACCAATAATAATGATGTTTAAATCTGAAGACCGTAATTGATATTATCCAGTCAAAAATGCAATGTCAATGAAATTTATTTTATATGCATATTTTCATTATTCAAATCGGAAAAGATTTAATAAAAATCGTATGCCGCATAACATATTGGGCCCGTTGCTAAGCGACATGATATCATTTGCTTCAAATAAATTGATAGAAATCATATCATCTGAATAATGCAATCTTCATGGAAGGTTTGGCGACATTTTCGTCAATTTAGCGATAACTTAAAAAATCGCCAAATTTATCGCCAAGTGGGACTGTAGAACTGATAGTCCCATTTTGCGACAAATTGACGAAACATCATCACAATACTATCCCCTAACAAAACACAATTAATTTCATTTATTAAGCGCGATTTTATCAATTTCATGATATTTTTATGAATTTAAAAATATTTTTACCAATTTGGTGATATTAAAAAAATTCCTTAAATGTGTTACTAAGTAGGATAGATGGACTGACCGACAAATGCTACAGAAACATCATTTCAGAGCTCTATTCTAAAAAAAGAAATTTAATTTCATTGATTTGGGCCATTTTCATCAATTTGGAGACATTTCCACTAATTTGATAAAGTTTAAGAAAAGTTACCAAGTTAATTAGAGATATTCCGCTAAATTCGTAGCTCTGAATTTGCAGATCTGAAGAATAAAATATCCTGATCCCGTTTGTATATACTAAATGAAAACACTAAAATTGTATTAGAAGATACATACACCCGTTCTACTCTTTTTCTGCTTCAACAGTCGGCTAAATGAATTTATTGGATAAACACAATATATGAGTTTATTAACTAAACACAATATATGAGCTTGAAACCTCTTTGCTTAAATAAATGAAAGTGATGTACGCAGTCACATCCATTTATTTATTATACAAATAGAAAAAATAATAATAAATATTACCAACACATTTAATTTCATTCCATTGCCGAACAACATGATATAAGATAGAATCTTCCTCATAAAATGTGAAATTAAATAGCCATTTTGACTTCTTTATACTTTTCATCGTTGAGTAAAAATTTGTGAAAGATGAACCATGGAGGTAGATTTTTCCATTTAAATTCATGTTTCAAACAATTCATGCTTTCCTAAAGTGACTAATTAATGCAAAAATCCTACACCAAACTCGGAAATAAAGTTTTATTTCATTTTGGCGTTTAAAACAAACGATTTTCATCCTTTCCGTTTGGATAAACCACGGAGTTGGAGAGTAGATCTCCTAAGAAAAAGTTCCGTTTTTCATTAATATCTCGACAACCCCTGGTCTTAGAAACTCGAAACTTGGACAAAATTTATGGGGGGCTATTTCAAGGCCATCCACAAAATTTCATTAAATTCGGTTCAGCCGTTTTCCCGTGATGATGAGACAAACGAAAATTTCGTTTTTTACTAATATCTCGAGAACCACTGGTCGTAAAAACTCAAAACACAGACTAAATTTTAAGTGGGGCTATTTCTAGGCTACTCACAAAATTTCATCAAATTCGGTTCGGCCGTTCTCCCGTGATGATGGGACAAACAGACAGACAGACAGACAGACAGACAGATTTTCATTTTTATTTATATAGATTTAACGCTTTACATATACATATTTTTACTTTCCCTGCAATACATGGTAATGTATAGGGAAAGTACTAAAATCGTATCGAAAATCGCAATTCGAGTTTTCGATGGATCTACACGTTTTGGGATCGCCAGAAGTCAAACAACTATTTTTAGCGTGACTTCTGTGTATGTATGAGTCGGTTTGTGCAATGCGTATCCACTCTAACTCAAAAACTAATGGATCGAATTTCATAAAATTTTATAGGTAAGTCGCTTGTGGGTTACATTGGTACTGCTTAGATTTTGGTACGATTTGGGAAAAAAGAACCTGCCTTTTTTAAGAAATGGCCAGCAGATATAGACAATATCTAATATAAAAGACTACGTATGCTCAAATGTATCTATTAAATGCTTGTTTTATACATAAATTTTGACGATAGAAAGAATGAGACCAGCCCCATTATTCTGGGACTTACCGTTCTCGAGATATTTTAGTTTATTCGCATTTTGGCTACTCCGCCTTTGAAAATACGCATGTCCAGTTATCAAAAAAAATTTGAATGAAAAGTGCAAATCCAGTGTTATTTTGTGCACTTAAACGCAATTTAATTAATTATATAAAAAATAAAGAGAAAATGAATTTGAGTGTGTAGGGAAAGTCATATTATGCCCACATCCGATTTGGAGATTATATAGATTTCTACTGGCATCGTTCGTTAAGAGATTTTCTGCCCGTGGCTAATGATTTTTCCTGTAAACAAATTTGGAGTTGATATTTAAATTTTGTATTACAGCTCCTTGTCAAAATTTAGTTTTATTTCAACTTACAGAGTAAAATTTCAAATTCTACAGGTCAAAATTTTCAAAACAACAATACAGTTCAAACGTCGGATCCACAGCGGGGATGTTATTCAAGTGGGCAACACTCATTCCAGCCTAGTATGGGACAAACATATCACCGACAAAGATATCCAGTACAGTCCTATTCGAAACTGCAGATGTTTACGTTGCGATATCCTTTGCCTCCACAAACAGCAGATCAGCAATACCAACAGCAAGCTATTCTTTCAGGGCAACCATACGCACATCAATCGGAACCTCCAAGGCAATCATATCAAGCAGGACAGCAGCAATCAGGACAGCAGCAATCAGGACAGCCTTACCTACAGTATTCAGCACCAACGGGACAACAGCCTTATTATATACAGCCTCAGCCTGCAATGAATCAGAATGTTCCATACAGGCAGCAGTATTTTGTACCACCCCCATCTGCTCAAGGTAAACAAAGTGACAAAATGTTTCGAAAAAATTATTTCAAGAGTTCTGTATAATTCTGAATCATTTTATACTTTCGTTGTATATTTCTGCTTATTTAACCAGGCGTTGCATATTAAGGGTTAAGCCCGTAACATGATTCGGCGCATGAAATCACGAAAGATTATTCTAAATAACTAAAATATCCGCCTGCCTGAAGCACTTGCGCCCCTATCCAGACATATACAGACTGCGAACCTCTCCCAACCAATATTATTGATTTTTGTACAACCATTAAATACCATTAATTCTATAATCAAAAATCATTAATTCTATCAATAATTATATCAACCATTAATTCTATAATCAAAAGTATCCGGACAGTTTGGATGTTAGAATGTTTTCAAGAATGTGAAGAACATGCTTGAACGCACACTTTCCAGTACAGTTTCGGTGACTTGTGCATTTAGGGGACCACCAAGATATTGAAAAGGAGAAAAATATATTTGATCACCCTGTATCGTAAAAAGCTGGAAATGATTTGTAACTTTCACAACATAATTAACTAGCTTTGTTCAATGTGTATAAGCATTTTCATAAAACAAAAACGTACTTTCATGAAGATATAAACGGTTCTTTAAAAAAAAAATTTTTTTTTGCTACATGTTTTTTGATTACAATATCCATAGGTTTCAATCAAATTTCACGAAACTTACAGAACATTTGTCAACGTCCAAGAAAAACATTATACTCCAATTGAAAATTAAAGCATTGAATATACGATGAAGTATAAGCATTTGAAGAAACTAAGTTTTTACTGCACAGGCGCAAAACATAGCAATAGTTTTCTTTCATGATTTTGTAGTGAATACTGTAAGGCAACTTCTATAAAAAAATCCACTGGAATATTGTGAAAATTCACAAAGATATCGACGATATAGTGATCAGTTTTTCTCTGACTCTCTAAAAGTACCTGGATGATAAGGTGTTTTCCACAAATTGACATTTTAAATCGTAAATCATAGGATAGTTAAACAGTAGTAAATACAATTAACTAATATACTAAATACATATACACGATTTGATTAAAACTATCCGGACACCTGTATGTTTCGCTTTTCCTTCAGAAAAGTTACAAATTAGTATGAAGTGGGGCCATCTTTTGCTGCAATAACGGCTGTCACTATATCAGAGAGGCTATCCACTAGTTTCTGGAATGTTGCAGAAGGAATTGCACGAAATTTTTTAAAAAGAATACTAGTCAGCTCTGCTGCTGATGTGGGGCGTTTTGGCCTAGCTCGCAGTCGACGTCCCAATTCATCCCATTGGTGTTCTATGGGATTGAGGTCTGGGCTCTGAGCAGGTCATACCAATTCCTCAACATCCATGTCAACAAACCAGCTCTGCACAGCCCGTGTTTTGTGAACAGTAGCACGATCTTTTTGAAATAAGAATGGACCCATTCTAAACTCTTGCCACAATGCAGGCAGCATGGAATTATCCAAAATATCGAGAAATCCATTCTGTCTTCAGAGTTCCCTTCACAGGAATAAGAGGACCAAGCCCGAACCACGAGAAACAACTCCAAACTATTATTCTTCCACCACCAAACTTAACTTGCGGCACAATATAGTCACGTAAAAGGTGTTCACCCGGCATTCTCCACACCCAGCCTGTACCATCGAATTGCCAGTGAGTGTACCTTGATTCGTCGATCCATAACACTTGACGCCATTGCTGAAGGCTCCATTTTTTGTGCGCTTTGCATCTCTGTAAGCAAAGCTTGTATTGGTTGCAGTAATGCTTGGTTTATATGCAGATGCTCGCCCATGAAAACCAAGACTTCGTAGCTCCCGACGAACTGTTATTGTGCTGACGTTACATCCAGAGGCTTCCTGGAATTCCGAAATTATTTACGCAGATTGCATGCGGTTCGCTTTCACAACTCTCTTCAGCACTCTGCGGTCGCTTTCTACTAGACGGAATGGTCGACCAGGTCGTGCATACACAGTTGTAGTGCCTATACGTTTCCACTTCACGATAACATCATTTATGGTGGAACGGACCACTCGTAACATGGCAGAAATCTCACGAACAGATTTTTCACAGCGTTGACAACCAATCACTTCACCACGTTCAAACTCATTTAGCTTACATTTTCCTCCCATTTTACTTTTCTGGCTTTGAAATTAAATTTGCTAATTCGTCTGACTTCTTTTATACTTGTCTGAGAACTGGAAATTTGACGTCACTGGCAGAATCAACCACGTACAGTGGGGTGTCCGGAGACTATTGATCATTATTTGCATAAAATTGGACTAGTTCATTTTCAGAACAGGGATGTCCGATGAATTTGTAAAATGGCAATTTGTGGAAACCCCCTTATCATGCAGGTACTTTCAGAGAGTCAGAGAAAAACTGATCACTATATCTTTGTGAATTTTCACGATATTCCAGTGGATTTTTTATAAAAGTTGCCCTACAGTATTCACAACAAAATCATGAATGAAAACTATTGCTATGTTTCGCGCCTGCGCAGTAAAAACTTAATTTCTTTAAATGCTTATATCTCATCGTATATTCAATGCTTTAATTTTCAATTGGAGTAAATGTTTTCTTGGACGTTGACAAATGTTCTGTAAGTTTCGTGAAATTTGATTGAAACCTATGGATATTGTAAGCAAAAAACATGTAACAAAATTTGTTTTTTTTTAAAGAAACGTTTATATCTTCATGAATATACGTTTTTATTTTACGAAAATGCTTACACATTGAACAAAGCTAGTTAACTATTTTGTGAAAGTTACAAATCATTTCCAGCTTTTTATGATGCATTGTGATCAAATATATTTTTCAATATCTTGGTGGACCCCTAAATGCATAAGTCACCGAAACTTTACAGGAAAGCGTGCGTTCAAGCATGTTCTTCATATCGCCGAAGTTACAGAATACTCCGTTAAGTATTTGTTTAGAATTTCGAAAAATATTCTAACATCCATACTGTCCGGATACTTTTGATCATATAGTGTATATCAACTACACCACCCCATAACAAAGCATAAATTTACGCCAATAGAAACTCTAACAAAACGTCCCTACAAACAGTGAAATTCACTGTATTTTGAATCATGAATATTTAATTACGAATTATCCCAAAGCAACATCGATTATAAAACGATTAAACTATATTTTACGAGATTTTGAACTATTATCAATTTGGCAACGTTTTTCAAAAGTCGCCTTAATGCTTTCTGCTCAATGTGATTTGTACGAATTACTTGAGTTGTGCACTATGAAATTTGTACATGCAGAGGAACAAAAACTACTCTGTGTGCAGTTTTAATTCGTTGCACGTACAAATTAGCCACCCATATAAATTATGAGCCCCTTACAAATATTTATCACGTGCCCCCTTCATATTTGATTTTATTCTTTTTGTGTATTATTCATGTTTTCTCCTTCCTAAAATATATTGGGGTCCGTACCCCCTCTGGAACCCGGGCCCTCGATTTGTGTGGTATCCGTCCCCTCTATGGACGAACCTGCTATGTGTGATAAGTGCACTGCCTTCCCCTTCCAAAAGTAAAGCACGCGGTAGTAAATCCGATATAACTAATAAATTTTTACTTTGATTGACCTCAAATGTCGCAAGATGGTAGTCAATTGAGTAATATATTTATCGGTATAATAAGGAAATATATTTAGGTATATTTATTACCCTTTAAGTGCTTGCTTAACACTTAGTACATTCGAAAACGTTTTGTATGCTATACAGCAAATCCAACAAGCCTTAATAATGTATGTAACTTCCCCTGACTTTGAAGCAAGCTTCACATCGACGTTTCATCTCTTCAATAATGTGTGGCGATTGAGCGTCGCCGGGCCCCGAACCAGGGACCCTTTGGTTACAAGACCGACATTATAATCACTGAGCAAAAGCTAGCTCCTCCTCTGTTCTTATAATTCGGGGACAGGTTCCAAACATCTTTGATCAGATGTCTTTGCTGCCGCACACTCCCTCCGCTGATGAAGAACGCCGGGAGGCGTGTCGCCTCGGCGTGACGGAAAGTCGTAGTCAACCAGGAAGGGAGTGTCAAGGCTTCTGACTCCGTGTGGTGCTGCCATCTCGTGTTGAGAGGTGAAATCGTTGGAGAGGAAGGTTGCGTGTTTCAAACGTCCAGTCATCATTGTGGCGATTGTGCATTGCCGGGCCCCGAACCAGGGACCCTTTGGTTACAAGATCGACATTATAATCACTGAGCAAAAGCTAGCTCCTCCTCTGTTCTTATAATTCGGGTACAGGCTCCAAACATCTTTGATCAGATGTCTTTGCTGCCGCAAATGTGATCCAGAGTAACAGAGGGCAATAACTGCTATTCCTGTAAAAGAACAGTTTTTAGCTCTTGGAGAGTAGTTGGAGGGGGTATTGAAGGGGGTTGGATGGGGACAGAGACACATTTGTGAAATTGCACCCCCCCCTAAACTTTGAGCAATTCAAATTCTGAAAACGGCATTCATTTGAGCGTTTGAGTGAAAAAAATTTCGTTTGAGCGACAATCCTAAAACTGTAATTTTGAAAAGAAATCTCGATGGGGG
Organism: Amaurobius ferox; assembly: GCA_951213105.1. NCBI lineage: Eukaryota > Metazoa > Arthropoda > Arachnida > Araneae > Amaurobiidae > Amaurobius > Amaurobius ferox. The sequence continues at coordinate 85,029,165 of OX578139.1, read as the reverse complement.
GGGGGGGGGAGCAACTTCACGCAACCTCCGACATTGAGCAATTCAAAATCTGGAGGTCGGGGGGCTGGATGGAGTAGTCGCCCAGAAAGTTTTTCTAAAATTACGACTGTAGAATAGTCGTTCAAAGAAAAAAAAATTTTTCGCTCAAACAGCGCTCAAATGAATGCCGTTTTCGGATTTTGAATTGTTCAAAGTCGGGGAGCCAACTTTGCAGACGTGTATTGGACTTGTACATTAATCAAAATAATCTTCGTGATCCGAATCTGGGGTATCAGTTATCACAAGGATTTTTACTTTGAACAACTGTTGGGAGAAGTGCCTTTATTGTTAAAATCTTCACAACATTGAAGATCGCGATCAATTAGCATCAAATCTATAAAAAAAATCTTTTTCTAGCGATTCATTTTCTGATGAATTGCTCGCATCATTTCTTCTTCACCACTTTCTTCCATTTCTTCTTTACCAGCTTCTTCCATTTCTTCTTCACCAGAGACTGTAATAGCAGTGGTTTCTAATTCCTGGCAATCCTCACTAGTTTTTAAACTTGCATGGCGAAAACAATTTCCAATAGTCTTATTTCAATAGCTCTATCAATCTTGGCGACAGAGCTCGCAGTTAACAGTATAGTTTCTGCTGTATTTTTACTGAAAGGGACAATTTCTGAAATTGCCCGATTTGAGGTGATAAAAGTTTTTTTCGCACTCGAAAATTGATCGAAACTTTTACCTTATAACAGTTTGGAAGCAAAATGGTGCGTCGTCGCTGTAATAAAAAAAAAAGGGAGGACGGAGGAGTAGGCAGTGTCCGAGTCTGAGACACACCCACAGGTTTAATTTACGTGGATACGTGTCTGACAGTAAGGAGGTTGAGGTAGAAGTCGGTTGATAACTGAAAAAGGAATACAATTATACAATAATTTTATTTATTAAAGGGCGGTGATATGAGAAGTAACAAACATATGGCATACAATTGGATATGGAAGCCATTACGGACTTTGACAAAACCGGTATCTTGTTCAAGGATTGGCGACAAGTGCTACACAATTCCAATGTTTTCATGTCTTCATATGGGAATTCAGCAGTAAGAAGTGTCAAATATTTAGAAGTTAGTGGTTTTAAATCTTTCTTAAACTATAAACGATCACTTATGTTGTGAACGCGTAATATTCCCTCACTGGCGCCTTTCCTTTCGTCTCCTTCGAAGACCTGAAGGTGATGGAGAAAGCAGTATGACGTGAGCAGTTCATGACGTAACCATGCTGTGAGCCTAGGGTATCCAGGATGTCGAGTCAGAAGAAGGGTTACCATATTTGGCGATTTATCGCCAATATATGTTTCCCGGATCTTCGAGAAGCATCTCCAACTAACGATTATTCTACGGGATAGAAGAGATTTCCAGAAGTTTCTATAGGGAAACTATAAAAGGACTCATCCGTCCGTTGGAGTTCAGTTAACGAATTGGCTTGACTCGAGGTACGTTGGACTGTGAATTTTGTCAATGTTTTGAGAATATCAGTTATTTTGTGAAATTAGTGAAGTATTTAAGTGCTGTTTGATTGTATATTGTTCCTGCTTACTTTGTGCTTGTGAATAAACGTGTTTAGTTATCCAGAAATGTGGATTCATTTTTGTATCAGAACACATGCATTACAAGTGAAACCAAATTCGTTTCTCTCGAATGCAGACTTGGAGTGAATGTCAACCCAAGCCCACATTTTATTAAATTCGTTCGATCTAATTGTATTTAATTGTTCGGTATGTGTATCTCCTTCAATTGAATTACATTCAACATCTACATCCATTGGTTGACTTGTACTATCTGTAGAAGTGCTTGGTCGAAGTTCCTCGCATTGCGTCATTTCGGCTTTCTTCTATAAGCCTTATATCTTTCTGCATTAGTTGTTTTGGGCTTATTCGATTCATTTTGTGTTCTTCTTTCTTCTGATATACGTTTGTAGTATTTTGAGTTGCACTTTTGCTTCAAATATTTAGACATTTTGATTTTCTCACAAATATATTTTTCGTTTATCACTTATAACTTATGAAGTACTTATTAAATGATGCTTATGAGTTATTTGTTTTTAGATAGATCTCACCCAGGTGAATCGATTGAAACTAACATCACTATCCTAAATCTAAAATCTTGAGTTCGAGGTGCATGATTCAGGGAATTCGACCCCAAAATGGCGGATGCCTTCTCTTCTACCCGTGCATAATATTGAAGTTGATATTTTTATAATAATTAGTTATTGCTATTTTCATGTCAGTTATTAGATTTTAGCTATTATAATTTAGAAATTATAAGCATTTGATCAACCTTAAGTAGTTATGCTCGTCAAGTTTTTCTTGAGAGTACCCCCACTCCATAGGACCGATCTTAAAGCCGTATTCACTTGAAAAATAAAGCTGTAATGATCGCTATAACGTTTAAAACAAAACTTGTTCTTACGAAAAACTGTTCCGGACATTTACTACTGTTATATCAAACTGTTACATCAAATGACAGATTGTTACATCAAATTGGTCACTATATCGTGGGGTCACAATATAGCGAGTCTACAGTTGCATCAATTTGAACTGTACGTAGAGTACATGGAGCTTTTGCACCTTGGCTGTCTCTTCGCCAGTTCCTTTCTAATGGGCATAAAGAAGCGAAGCCTAAGTGGTGTATGTTCTTCATATATTATTTTCATAGCATATCTCATCAAATCATACCGTCGATTAGATCAATGGTTCTTTACAGTAATTTACGTTCGTGTATAATCAGGTTCTTCCATGGTAAGACCCGGAAGACGACCACACCAAGAAGTAGAACCAGTAGGCTGGAGAGGATTCCAAGATAAATATGTGAGAGCTGTATTCATAAGAAAAGTAAGTTCGAAATCTCTTTCATGTATTTTTCAGAACACATGTTACTATTTCTTCAAACGATTACCAAAACAATAACGTGCGTGCAGAGCATGAGTGAATTATGTTAGATATGAAACAACTCATTACAATTTTAGCTTCCTACATTCAATCTGTGTATAAAATTTTTAATTTCTACTCCCTCAGTTTACTTCTGTCATCTAGATTTCCTCACAGAATCTTTCATATACGCGCACGTAAAAGCTGTATCACTAAGTCCCATCAGACAATATAGAAAGAATATACATTAATATTGGAGGCATGCCTTTATGACCGCGCGATGAACCAGCAAAAGATCAGTTTGCTTTTTGTAAAATAAACATTTTGTAATAGTTTTATATCTCCTATCAGTTAGTTAACAATAAACATGATTTTACGCTGGTCAATTTTCCTGCCAAAGCGCGTTAATTAGTTAATGTGAAAGTTAACTGCTAGATTGGTACATGTTCGGCATATTTAAGAGGTTCAAATTCGGCATGCTTAATAGATACAAGTTCGGCCTACTTTATGTGAACACGAATCAGCCATTTTTTAGCTGTCTGTGAAGCAATCTGAAGTCACCTTATCTCTTGAGAGAATTGTACAATTCGAATAAAATTTGATACGATTATTTCTATCAATATCAACCTAGGAGGCCTGTTGATTTTACCTGCCAGATCGTATCAAGAGAATATTGGATTCCTCACTTTTACAAACATTTTAAGTGGGAAAATTAAAATAAAAAGCCTTTCTTAATGGTAACTACTGAACATTTTTATTTATTTTGCAATTTTTGTAAATGTTTATATTTTTTTTAGGTCTATACCATCTTGATGATACAGCTCCTGTTTACGTTGGGTGTAATTGCTTTGTTCGTATTTGAGTAAGTTTAATTGTTGCTCATAAAATTCTGTTACAGTGATCAGGTCCGCCCAAAAAGGGAGCGGGGTAGGTTAGACACATATTAAGGGCTTGATACTTAATGAAGACCCATCCAAGTCATGCGATAATCATTGCCTCCGATTAAGAAAGAACCCCGAAATGACAATTTACCAGTGGTTCCATAATTTATATTTGAGAGATATTTAGAGAGATAAAATATCTCTTTAGAGAGATTTTTAGTCCAAATATAATCAAATGTGAGGATATTTTAGAATGCGCGGAAGACATTTCTGTAAAAAATAGTTCTCAAACTCATCACTATCACACTTGTGCTGCAAGCAACTAAAAAGCATTTGCATAAGCACACGCGTTGCAGCCAAGTTCTGAGTATAAAAGTGTCCACAACTGCTGAATGTCATTCTTATCAGCTATGATGACTATAATCTCCTCGGAACGCATATTTATTGTCATCTTTTCAGAACGCATACTTATTGTAAAGCTGTTTTATTAAAACTCCAATGTTGCGGTTGCACTTCGTGGAATTTCGTCGATTTTTTTAAAGAAATTATGCCAAGGATCATTAAGTCCACCAAGCTCTAAGGAGAATGATCACTCGTTTCGAGTAAATTGCATTAGGAGATAAACTCGATCGAGGACACAAACTTATCTCTTCACAAAGTCTTGCCACAGCTGTTGTTGAACAATCTATGACTAATGTTTCAGACTCCAGTAGTGCACGTGCAGTGTCACAGTAGTAGAATTTTTCTTATATGACAGTGAGAAAATGTACTGAGAAAGGTGGTACATATATTTTCGTATAAGATCATCCACAACAACCAGTTATTTACCAACGCCATGAAAACTTTAATTGAAATGAATATTTGAGTTGAACTTCCTTGAAAAATGATGAACTGTTCTTGGCCATGGAAGATTTTGTGAAGCGAGGAGGCACATTTTCACCTCAATTGAATAGTGAACACCAGTAACTGTACGCATTTGGAAGACGGAAAACCCTCATGTATCCCAGTAGATTTCACTGTATTCGTCTAAAGTTACAGTCTGAAGTGAATTCACAGACACATTTATCCTTGGACTATTCATCGGTGAATCTAATCCTAATGGCCACGTAACATGCTCTATGATAACCAAGAGATGCTCAAAAATTTTGTTGTGCCCCAATTGCAGTAGCAACAGTGCCTTGAATTTACCCCTTTTTTTGCAAGATGGTGCACTTTCACATATTGGACTCTATGCATGTGTGCGTGAGCATCAGTTTCTGCAACAACATTTCACCGAGAACGGAGTGATTGGTGATTTTTCAACCACATGGCCACCTTGTTCTCCGGATCTCGTCTGATTTTTGGTTGTGGGGACAGTTAAAGTGTGGTTTAATGAGGACAATAGAGAGAGTATGGGTAAAAATTGCACTAATTCTGCATAGGGTACGAAGACGAAATCCAGAAGACGAAATTCCCCCTCCCCCTCCTTTCATTCATAACATATGCCCTATCTTATATCCTGGCTACGCCTATGAACTCAGATACCCAGATTTTGTAGATTTTAGTCTCATAGTCACCATCTCGAAAAATATTGATAATCAGTGGGGGAGACATTGAAGGGTTTCGCGGTATGGCAGTTCCGTCTCTGGTCATACCTTCCTCCCCCCCCCCACACACACACCATTGATTGAACTATTGCACTGAATCTTGATTAGTTACACATTGGCAAACTGTATGTAGCATTGAACCCCCCTTCCCCCTTCGATTGTCAACCCTCTCTTTCCGAGATTCTGACTGTACTTACGAAAAGAGGGGAGGTGTAAACTTGAAATCTACTTACAGTAAAAGTCTAAACGGATTAGAATCTAGCCCATGGATTCTGGCATGGTCCAACCCGTGGAATGGGTCGTACCTGATTTCTTTCAAACTGTTTCGGTCTAAGCCGGGTTTCAGCCAGGTTTTAATAAAATCGGTCCGGGCAGGGTCGGACGTATTTAGTGTTTGAAAATTTTAACGAAAGTCTAATAGAGTATGTGTATTTATTTATTTATTCATTTATTTATTTATTTCAGTTATGTAAAGATACATGATTTGAAAATAACCAATTTTTACCTTAATTCTTTGTACAAAAATTGTACAAATATATGTTTTCGATACATTTGAATAAACATCATTTTGAACCGCCGAATCGGCACAAGACTCTAAGGATCTTCCATCCGAGTTCGGGTTTAACATTAGAAAGTTTCGCAAGGCTTGGACCTGGTTTGAGCATTGGAATTGTTAAGTTGGTCCGAGTTTTCGGCCCGTACAGACTTCTAACTTACAGACGTGAAAGGATTTGCCACACGAACATTTGGATACATCCTGATAGTCCGGTATCAAATGGGCCAATTGTCGGTTTATAAATTGTCGATTCTAAATCTTTAATTAGCTCCTGCTTACAATGAAAATACAATATTAATCTGACTTTAAAGGAGGTTTAAAAGTAAACAAGTTTAAAACCTCAGACATAAATCATTACAGTTTTATAGAAAATCTTTGCAACTACAGCATAGAGTAAAATATCAGTATGTCAACCGGTTACGAATGCAAAAATTGCCATCTCTTCTTCAGGACAAGCAAGAAGCGCCAAAGAGAAGCAAGAAGCGCCAAAGAGAAGCAAGAAGCGCCAAAGAGAAGCAAGAAGTGTCAAAGAGAAGCAAGAAGTGTCAAAGAGAAGCAAGAAGCACCGAACTTATTCAAGCAAGTTCGGCGTTTGCTTAACGTGCTTCTTGTTAATATTGAAGAGGAGGCCAGTTTTTGCCTTCGAAACCGGTTGACGCCCTGATTTTTTACCGTATGCTGTAGCTGTACGAAGCTATTCTATAAAACTCTAAAAGTCTTAACAGCAGTTTTGAGCGTATTTTGATGGTATTGTAATAGGTTTTCTTCTACAATCCCATTTGTCAAAACTGTGACAAATTAACAAAGTGCAGACAAATGGTTTTAGATATTTGTATTAATATTTTTTTTATTTTTTAAATTTTGGCATAACTTTATCGGAATATGTAGGGAAATACTGACTTGGACTTTTTTTACCTTTCAGGCCACACGTGAAGAGATTCGTACAGGAAAACAAATATCTATATTACATATCTTTGTAAGTAATTACTGTCAAGAAAGTTTTCCTTTTCCTTTTCTGCTAACACTCATAGTTCATACTCTATAACAGATGCAATAACGAATTACATTTTATTGCAGGGCGGTCTTTGTCGCTGTTTATTTAGGCATGGCCTGTTTTCAAAGTGTGCGGTAAGTAGATTTAAATGTCCACGGAAATTTTGTTATAGACTTTTGCTAAGGGCCGGGATAGTCCAGTGGTTATGAGAAGAGAATCGCACAAGGAGAACCCCAGTTCGATCCTCGACGTCACCCAAAATTACCTCCGTGTCTACGTGGAATATAGGCACGATAAATCTGGAGGTCCGAAATTACTTCCCAGAAGTGATGAGTCAGGAGAAGAAGGGTGCGATCCCTGGGGTTGTCATCCCCATTGGATTCCGTCTAATCGGATGACACTCTTGGTAATGTTAAACACCTTGGTAATGTTAAAGTAGTTTGATTGCTTGTTTATTTGAATAATGTGGCTAATGTAGCACTCCAAAATCAGTTGTTTTCCTAATTTTTGTTATTTCCTTATCTAACGGTGTTTGTTTAGTTATATTTTGGTTAACTAGTTTCGTGTTTTGATGAAGGTAGCTCATTCAACCCTCGAAACGATTTGTATCCTTCATTTTATTATTTACTGTATACTTCGATGGATATTGAATATGGTTAACCTACTTTTTATGTCTCTTATGTTTTTATCATTTTCCTCTCTTACTTATAGTTACTATTTTACAATTTTGCTATCTCTTTTATATGGGTTTGTCTGTTTCTTCCTTACGCTGATTTCTAACCATTCCCCTGTTTTTGCTAGTAATTTAAAAGTTTTAATTTTTCTTTCTCTCTCTCTCTCTCTCCCCCCCCCCCCCCTTTATCAATGTAGATTGTTTGGCGTAATGGGTGGTCTAAGACACCTTATCATCTTGTGTTGATATATTTATTGTTGAGGTTCCGATTGCAGTATCTATCTATAAGACTATTTGCCTACCTACCATCATGCAGTTCTTATTTAGCGGTTGTTAGAGAAAAAAAATTTTTTTTCTTTTACCTGAAGAAGATGACTACAAAACACCCTCGAAACAATTGTAGTCACCTAATTTTCATATGCCTGCTTTCCTTAAGGAAGTATTGAATGTTCTGTTTATTGTAAAAAGCAACAGACTAAAATCTCATACGGAAGTTGTTACAAGAAATGCGACTCCATATCTCGGTGGTAAAGGCGCTAGGATTACGTTCGAAAGACCCGAGTTCGATTCCCGGCTCTATCCAAACTATCCCTAGAGTACAGACGTGTTAAAACTGTAGGTCCGAAATGACCTTCCAAGAGCTTGGTGGCAAGGCGAAGGAGGGTAAGGTCTCTGTGGATGTCACCCCCCACTGGGTTTTGTTCTTAACTGGGTGTCACACTTCTGGCCGTCCAGACAGACACCTTACGTATTCAGGTAGGTCGGACGGTCTGGGTTGAAAGAAATCTGATGTGGGCAGTACAGAGCCTTCCCTGAGAACTCATATTCACGTCCCCTTTATTTCTTCAATAATTCATTAAACTTGGGTTTAATCGCACAAAATAACAGCCATAACTATCTTAAATGACACTGAATTTGTATCTTTAATTCAATTTTCGTTTTCATTTCGTAACTGGAATTTTTTTTCAAAGATGGCGTAGCGAAAATGCGAAAAATCTAAAACATCTCGAGAACGGTTTGTCCTAGGGGTAATAGGGTTGGTCTTATTCTTTTCAACGTCAAAAATTACGTATAAGCATTTAATTATTTATTTGAGCATACGTAGTCTTTTATTTATATATTTAGCGATTTTTTACGGGACATTTCGCAAAAAAAGGCAGGTTCTTTTTTTTTCGAAACGTACCAAAACCTAATCAACCTGCAAGTGATTTATCTGCCAAATTCTGCGAAATTTGGTCTATGAGTTTTTCAATTAAAGTGGATAAAGACAATTTTGCTGGGCCGTATTCGCCAATAAAAATGGGAGGTTCTTTTATTCCGAATCGTACAAAAATCTAATCAGCACCATGGTCACCCACAAAGGACTTACCTACCACACTTTATGATATTCGGACAATTAGTTTTTCAGTTAGAGTGGATACAATATCTGCACAGACAGACAGACACACACACACAGACGTCACGCTGAAAATAGTTTTTTCTTGTTCTAGATGTCCCTAAACGTGTAGATCCGTCGAAAACTCGAATTGAGAATTTCGGCACGATTCCAATATTTTCCGTATATATTACCATGTATTGCAGGGAAAGTAGAAGTCTGATATGAGCAGAACATGACTTTCTCTGCAGACTCAAATTCATTTTCTCTTTATTTCTTTAATAATTCATTAAATTGAGTTTAGTTGCACGAAACAACGCTATATTAATTTAATTCAATTTTTATTACTTTCCCTGCAATACATGGTAATGTATAGGGAAAGTATTGGAATCATGACGAAAATTGCAACTCGAGTTTTCGACGGATCTGCACGTTTCGAGACCTCTAGAATATGAAAAAACCATTTTTATCGTGACGTCTGTGTGTGTGTCTTTGTGTCTGTCTGTGTGTCTGTCTGTGTGTCTATCTGTGTGTTAATTTTGTAAGTCTGTCTCTAACTAAAAACCTAATGGACCGAATTTCACTAAATTTTGTAAGTAAGTCACTTGTGGGCGGGGCTAGTGCTGATTAGTTTTGGGTACGAGTCGGAATAAAAGAACCCGCCTTTTTTTGCGAAATGGCCCGCAAAAGCTTGTATCCACTCTAGCTGAAAAACTAATGGACCGAATTTCACAAAATTTGGTAGATAAGTCGCTTGTAGGCCACCCTGGTGCTGATTAGATTTTGGTAGAATTCGAAAAAAAATAACCTGCCTTTTTTTGCAAAATGGCCCGCAAAAATCATCAAAATCTGAACTTAAGAACTACGTATGCTCAAATATAGCCATTAAATGCTTGTTTAATACGTAATTTTTAGCGAAGAAAAGAATAAGACCAACCCCATTACACTAGGACTAGCCGTTCTTGGGATATTTTAGTTTTTCGTATTTTTCCTACATCATTTTTGAAAATAAGTCCAGTTTTCAAAACGAAAATTGAATTAAAAATGAATTAAATTTAATTTAAATAAATAGAACGTGAATATAAGTCTGCAGGGAAAGTCATGTGCTGCCCACATCAGATTTTTTTCCCTGCAATACATGGTAATGTATAGGGAAAGTATTGGAATCATGCCGAAAATCGCAACTCGAGTTTTCGACGGATTTACACGTTTCGAGACCTCTAGAATACGAAAAAACCATTTTTAGCGTGACGTCTGTGTGTGTGTCTGTCTGTCTCTGTGTCTGTCTGTCTGTGCAGATTTTGTATCCACTCTAACTAAAAAACTAATGGACCGAATTTCACAAAATTTTGTAGGTAAGTCACTTGTGGGCGGGGCTGGTGCTGATTAGTATTGGGTACGATTCGGAATAAAAGAACCCGCCTTTCTTGTGAAATGGCCCGCAAAAGCTTGTACCCAATGTAGCTGAAAAACTAATGGCCCGAATTTCACAAAATTCGGTAGATGAGTCACGTATAGGTCACCCTGGTGCTGATTAGATTTTGGTACGATTCAGAAAAAAATAACTGCTTTTTTTTGCAGAATGGCCCGCAAAAATTATCAAAATCTAAACTAAAAAGCTACGTATGCTCAAATATATCCATTAAATGCTTGTTTAATGCGTAATTTTTAACGAAGAAAAGAATAAGACCAACCCCATTACATTAGGACTAGCCGTTCTCGAGATATATTAGTTTTTTTCGTATTTTTCCATGCCACCTTTGAAAATAAGTCCAGTTATCAAATGAGAACGAAAATTGAATTAAAAGGGAATTAAATTTAATTGAAATAAATAGAACGTGGATATAAGTTTGCAGGGAAAGTCATGTGCTGCCCACACATCATATTTTTACTTTCCCTGTAATATATGGTAATGTATATGGTAAGTACTGGAATCATGCCGAAAATCACAACTCGAGTTTTCGACGGATCTACACGTTTCGAGACCTCTAGAATACGAAAAAACTATTTTCAGCGTGACGTCTGTGCGTGTGTCTGTGAGTGTGTGTGTGTGTGTGTGTCTGTCTGTCTGTCTGTGCAACGTATGTATCCACTCTAACTCAAAAACTAATGCACCGATTTTCATAAAATTTGGTAGGTAAGTTACTTGGGTGTGACTCTGGTGCTGATTAGTTTTTAGTACGATTCGGGATAAAAGAACCCGCCGTATTTTGCGAAATGGCCCGCAAAAATTGCCTGTATCCACTCTAGCTGAAAAACTAATGGACCGAATTTTATAAAATTCAGTAACTAAGTCGCTTGTGGATCACCCTGGTGCTGATTAGATTTTGATACAATTTGGAAAAAAATAACCTGCATTTTTTTGCGAAATGGCCCGGAAAATTCGTCAAAATCTGAAATAAAAACTACGTATGCTTAAATATATCCATTAAATGGTTGTTTTATACGTAATTTTTTACGAAGAAAAGAATAGGGCCAACCCCATTACATTAGATTTTCGAGATATTTTAATTTACTCATATTTTTTCTACGTCACATGTGAAAATAAGTCCAGTTACCAAATGAGAACGAAAATTGAATTAAAAGTGAATTAAATTTAATTAAAATAAAGAGAGCGTGGATATAAGTCTGTAGGAAAAGTCATGTGCTGCCCACATCAGATTTTTCTTTTTCTAGAGGTGTCAAAACGTGTAGATTTGGCGAAAACTCGAGTTGCGATTTCCCACAGGATCCCAATACTTTTCCAATGCATTACAATTCATTTCCTATGCATTATCCTATTCCAATGCATGCAGGGAAAGTAAAAATCTGATGTGGGCAGTACATGACTTTCCCTACAAACTTTATTCGCAGTCTCTTTATTTAAACTAAATTAAATTTACTTTTAATTCAATTTTCGTTCTCATTTGGTAACTGGACTTATTTTCAAAGATGGCGTAGAGAAAATACGAAAAAACTAAAATATCTCGAGAACAGCTAGTCCTAATGTAATGGGGTTGATCTTATTCTTTTTATCGTTAAAAATTACGTATAAAACAAGCATTTAATGGATATATTTGAGCACACGTAGTTTTTTAGTTTAGATTTTGACGATTTTTGCGGGCCATTTCGCAAAAAAAGGCGGGTTATTTTTTTCCGAATCGTACCAAAATCTAATCAGCACCAGAGTAACCCACAAGCGACTTATCAACCGATTTTTGTGAAATTCGGTCCATTGGTTTTTCATCTAGAGTGGATACAAGCAATTTTTACTGGCCATTTTGCAAAAAAAAAGGCGGGTTCTTTTATTCCGAATCGTACCCAAAACTAATCAGCACCAGAGTCGCCCACAAGTGGCTTCCCTTCCAAATTTTATGAAATTCTGTCAATTAGTTTTTTAGTTAGAGGGGATACAGAATCTGTACAGACAGACAGACACAGACATGCACACAGACGTCACGCTAAAAATGGTTTCATCGTATTCTAGAGGTGTCAAAACATGTAGATCCGTCGAACACTCGAGTTGCGATTTTCGACATGATTCCAATACTCTCCCTATTTATTACCATGTATTGCAGGGAAAGTAAAAAGAAAAGTTCGGGTTGTTTGTCAAAGTTTTCTTTGTTGAGGTTATGGGTTGAGTCAAACCTGACCCATCGCAGGATTCTAGTCCACCCGTAGATGAAAGAGAGAGAAAAATACATACTATTAAAGACTCTGGGCTTCTCATTTCAAATTGTTCTCCCTACTTATCATTTCTGGGATCCTTAAAAGACAATCTACGACATGCATTTATTTAAGCAAATATTTTATTTAATATCTTATGTTTGCTTTTTTTCCCTACAGGAGGCATTTCCCTATGAATATTATAGTGCTGACTGCGTTCGTAAGTATAGTTTTCAGATTCGGATACCTTCCTCTGCATTTTTAAAGGCTGTGGTCTGTAACCTATAAGCATTCAAGAGATTAATGAGCGTATATATGACCTCAATCGATATCGATCCATCACTTTACGATACATCGATATTTCTTATCAATACGCTCGTATATGACACCTACTGTGTAGCGATACGCTTGCATACGATACCAACTGTGTATCTATACAATAACTTTCGATACATATGGTAAAATTTTTAATTTCATTAAAAAATAAAAATAAACTTGTTTAACTAAATTAATTGCTTGATTTATATTCAATTTTTGAAAACAAAATGAAAAATCTGATGTGGGCAGCACATGACTTTCCCTGCAAACTTATATCCACGTTCTATTTATTTGAATTAAATGTAATTAACTTTTAATTAAATTTTCGTTCTCATTCGGTAACCGGGCTTATTTTCAAAGGTGGCGTAGGGAAAGTACGAAAAACTAAAATATCTCGAGAACGGCTAGTCCTAGTGTAATGGGGTTGGTCTTATTCTTTTCGTCGTTAAACATTACGTATTAAACGGGCATTTAATGGATATATCTAAGTATACCAAGTTCTTTAGTTTAGATTTTGAAGATTTTTGCGGGCCGTTTTGCAAAAAAGGCAAGTTATTTTTTTCCGAATCGTACCAAAATCTAATCAGCACCAGAGTGACCTATACGTGACTCATCTACCGAATTTTGTGAAATTCGGTTCATTAGTTTTTCAGCTAGAGTGGATACAAGCTTTTGCGGGCCATTTCGCAAAAAAAGGCGGGTTCTTTTATTCCGAATCGTACCCAAAACCAATCAGCACTAGCCCCGCCCACAAGTGACTTACCTACTAAATTTTGTGAAATTCGGTCCATTAGTTTTTTAGTTACAGTGGATACAAAATCTGCACAGACAGACAGACACACAGACAGACAGACAGACAGACAGACAGACAGACAGACACACAGACACACGCACAGACGTCACGCTAAAAATGGTTTTTTCGTATTCTAGAGGTCTCGAAACGTGTAGATCCGTCGAAAACTCGAGTTGTGATTTTCGGTATGATTCCAATACTTTCCCTATACATTACCATGTATTGCAGGGAAAGTAAAAATCTGATGTGGGCAGCACATGACTTTCCCTGCAGACTTATATCCACGTTCTCTTTATTTCAATTAAATTTAATTCACTTTTAATTCAATTTTCGTTCTCATTCGGTAACCGAACTTATTTTCAAAGGTGGCTCAGAGAAAATACGAAAAACTAAAATATCTCGAGAACGGTTAGTCCTAGTGTAATGGGGTTGATCTTATTCTTTTCATCGTTAAAAATTACGTATTAAATCAGCATTTAATGGATATATTTGAGTATACCCAGTTTTTTATTTTAGATTTTGGCAATTTTTGCGGGCCATTTTGCAAAAAAAGGCAGGTTATTTTTTTCTGAATCGTACCAAAATCTAATCAGCACCAGGGTGACCTATACGTGACTCATCTACCAAATTTTGTGAAATTCGGTCCATTAGTTTTTCAGCTACAGTGGATACAAGCTTTTGCGGGCCATTTCACAAAAAAGGCGGGTTCTTTTATTCTGAATCGTACCCAAAACTAATCAGCACCAGCCCCGCCCACAAGTGACTTACCTACAAAATTTTGTGAAATTCGGTCCATTAGTTTTTTAGTTAGAGTGGATACAATATCTGCACAGACAGACAGACACACAGACACACAGACAGACACACAGACAGACACACAGACAGACAGACACACAGACAGACACACAGACAGACACACAGACAGACAGACACACAGACACACACACAGACGTCACGCTAAAAATGGTTTTTTCGTATTCTAGAGGTCTTGAAACGTGTAGATCCGTCGAAAACTCGAGTTTTGATTTTCGGCATGATTCCAATACTTTCCCTATACATTACCATGTATTGCAGGGAAAGTAAAAATGACTCCTACTGCGCCATTATAAACCCGTCCCAATATAGCTCTATCTATACTATTAAAACGTGGTCGCATATGTTTGTACCCTCTATTTTAAAACCCCTACTTCGCCCAAAAAATTCATTTTTTTATCTCTTTCTTGTAAAGTATCAATCAATCCGGTGAATAGTCCGGAAATTCGAAAAATTTAGTAGATCTTTAAATATTTGTAAAAAAAAAATTTAAAGGTAAAAATTGTTGTGATTTTAAAAGGTGAAAATAATTGGATGTGAGAGCATATGCAAAACTTATTTGCATATGCCCTCACATCCAAAGCCCCTAGAAGTTCGCCTTTTTTTAATATAACCATCTATCCGGAAAAAGCGTGGTCGTTTCGTAACTTCGAAAATATTTAAAAGATTTTTAAATATTTGTAAAACTTCTTTTTGGGGGTAAAATTAAGGGTTAAGAGAAAAGCTATCTTCTGGGTCAAAAATAAAGTTAGAATCTCGCTTTTTGGTTTGAACGAGAGATAGTTATTTTTATGCAGATTTTTAAAATTCGCAAAATAGCCAGTGAAACGTATTCAAAAGACCCACTTCCACATTCCGATCTCGGTCATAGAATATTCAGCTCTTGAAATCGCAGACGGCTGGGTAAGTGGCAATTAAAATAGATAAATCTAAATTCGCGAATTTAAGAGATGGAGATTTGTTTTTGTTTTTTAAGGACGGGACCAGGAGGCTTAGTAGACCCGGACAGCATAAACAGTTGACGAAGAAAGGCCAGTAACTTGTAAAATAAATGATAGTAGGGGGGACACATTTGCTGCATTGGGGGCCCGGAAATTCTATCGACGCCACTGTATGTGACCACGTTAACTGCTCCATATGCTGCAAATTATATATACGTCCTTTATTTTCGGGTGCTCGCCAGCAACAAGCCCTCATTTTCTAATATAAAAACAAAAATCTGATGTGGGCAGCACATGACTTTCCCTGCAAACTTATATCCACGTTCTATTTATTTCAATTAAATGTAATTCACTTTTAATTCAAATTTCGTTCTCATTCGGTAACCGGGCTTATTTTCAAAGGTGGCGTAGGGAAAGTACGAAAAACTAAAATATCTCGAGAACGGCTAGTCCTAGTGTAATGGGGTTGGTCTTATTCTTTTCGTCGTTAAACATTACGTATTAAACGGGCATTTAATGGATATATCTAAGTATACCAAGTTCTTTAGTTTAGATTTTGAAGATTTTTGCGGGCCGTTTTGCAAAAAAAGGCAGGTTATTTTTTTCCGAATCGTACCAAAATCTAATCAGCACCAGAGTGACCTATACGTGACTCATCTACCGAATTTTGTGAAATTCGGTTCATTAGTTTTTCAGCTAGAGTGGATACAAGCTTTTGTGGGCCATTTCGCAAAAAAAGGCGGGTTCTTTTATTCCGAATCGTACCCAAAACTAATCAGCACTAGCCCCGCCCACAAGTGACTTACCTACCAAATTTTGTGAAATTCGGTCGATTAGTTTTTTAGTTACAGTGGATACAAAATCTGCACAGACAGACAGACAGACACACAGACACACAGACAGACAGACAGACACACAGACAGACAGACAGACACACAGACAGACAGACAGACAGACAGACAGACACACGCACAGACGTCACGCTAAAAATGGTTTTTTCGTATTCTAGGGGTCTCGAAACGTGTAGATCCGTCGAAAACTCGAGTTGTGATTTTCGGCATGATTCCAATACTTTCCCTATACATTACCATGTATTGCAGGGAAAGTAAAAATACGGAGTGGGAATCTTCACTCAACTTCTCCTACATTCGAAAATCAAAGTTTCATTGTACTTGTGTCACAATCATTATCAGATTGAAAAATAAATATGTATTTATTTTCGATTTCGCATCCAAATCATTCTTTTTTTCTTACGAAAAATTTTAGCATTTCATAAATTCGTTAAAAGTCGTATTTTTCAGTTTTAAAACAGTTTATTAACCCCAATAAATTAGATGCATTTGGCTTATAAACATAAATTATTCTAATGCCATTAACGTCCATTGCGTAATTCGAGTTATTGCTTCCCCCGTGTACTTGCACTGATATCGTTGTTCTGAGAATTATCCTTATTTTATACATAGGACATAATGACATGAAAAACTTAAAATTCGAGTTTTTGAGTTCTAATCATGACTAAGCATTTTCTGTGGTTCTAGCTTCTCACACAATTAACCTACACGTAAAAGTCGATATCTGTGTTAAATTCGATTTTGATTTACCATGTCCACACACACACACACACACACATATTTCCAAGACTGTACCGAAATATATTCAGGGGTTCTTAAAATGCACTCATCTGTACAAGACCTCCCATATAAACTGCCCCCCCCCCACAAACATTTATTACGAGCCTTCCACCCCCCTCATATTTGATTTTCCATTCCTTGTCCCTACCACCTCTTCTCTCTCTCTCTCGCTTTCTCTCGCTCTCAGATGTCTACACCTTCCAAAAAAAGGAAAAATATAAGATGACCGTGTCCCTCCTGACGCCTTTGCACTCGAGTGGTGTCTGCCCCTTTCTCCTATAGGAGACCTTGATCTTCCACAATCATACGAAATTTTTCAGAAACGCAATACTTTATACAATAGTATGAGAAAGTAAAAATAATGTTTTAAAATATGTTCCAAATTCCAACATACGCAATCGTGAACCATGGCATTTGCGTCACGAGACACATACATCCGTGACTGTGCTAAAATTGGTGTTGCGACATTTTGCATCCTATGAAATGAATGGAAGCTACGACGACGGGAAACGATCATTTATTTCTTTGTCTCAAAAACAATCGCAAAACTGAGAAAAACAAGTTTAAAGTAAAAATAAAAATTTGGTATTAAATTGCAACTATTAGTGAGTATTAAAATACAAGAAAGATCAATCGTGCATAAAGCATTGATTACGAAAAACTTTCCAACTTCAATGCAATTTTATTTAAACATCTCTAAAATGCGATACATTTATCATGCGATACATTACAATGCGATACACATCTCGGTAATATTTTTAAAATTATCACAATACTATATTAATTTATTATATTTGAAAACTTAAAACTTCATTGAAGAAAATGAACTTCATTCAAATGACGGCATTGAAATATAAATTGCCTGGATTAAACATCTCTAAAATGCGATGCATTCCTGGGTAATATTTTTAAAATTATCATAATACTACAATGATTTATTATATTTGAAAACTTCATCGAAAACATATGAAATTATTCAAATGACGTCATCGAAATATAACACTCCTGGCTCTCTCTATGAAAGCAGCATTTCATTCATAAACCTTTTTCCATTCATTTTATTCATCACAATACCATAATAATTTATTTTATTTAAAAACTTAAGACCATGGAGGTACAAGTAATTAAACTCTATGCTTAAAACTTCATCGAAAAAATCGTCCTTCTCTGTGTAAAATCAATGAATATTTCATTTATATCAGCTATATTGCAGACCCCATGAGCTAAATAATTTTGGGTTAAAGAAATGCAGCAATTCTTATACAACTCATTCTGCATCTTTTGATATTTACATTCTCCATAAGTGAAAACTAGCCTTCGTTGTAGTAATAATCAAAGTTGGATGATCATTTAAACTCAAATATATTGTAATTGCGTTGTTTCAGTATGTAGATGCACAGAATTTAAGCAAAAATACAGCGGTTTTAGGACGGATACAACACTAAATCTGAATTAAAAAGAACTTTAAAAAACACGATTTCGACACAAGATGGATGCCATATTTTATTTTGAAGTAGGTCACGTGATCTCTTCATATAATGGTTACACGATCGCTTAATATAAAATGTGTAATTATTGAATTTTTATTTAAAAAACTACTGAATATATTTTGCTGAAATTTTTTTTATACATTTTATGGGCTAATTTGAATATTTCCTAAAACTTTCGAAGCAATTTGTGAATTTTAAATCCGCTTAAAAAATGTTTGAAAAATTAGGTCCTATAGGGCTCAATGTATTTCATTTCTTCAACCCGGGTTCAATCCAAAACTAATTGAGTGATATTATTCATTTATATTCCCATAGATCCCACAGACCGTCTGAACAACATACTAAAATTTCGTTTTGATAAAGTCATTTTTACGGCAGTTATCGTGCTAACGGACAGACAGACAGAATGAATAAATGAACAAAGTCATAAACACTTTTCAACTTTGTTGTAAAATGTTAAAAAAAGAAAAACTTCTTTTCAAGTGCCGAACAGAAAATCCCGTTTGCAAAAATCTTATGAAATTGCAATGATTTGCCCCAAGTCCACTCTGAACCGAATGTTCTTCAGATCTAGAGTATTCGGTTGAAGGATCAATCCTAAATCAGGATTAGGATCCTTCAACAGGGTTTCTGATATCTGATACTTGGCAGGGAATTCTTTTTTTTTTTTTTTTTGCCATAAGTGGGTGTTTTCCGTGAGAGTTCAATGCTTTTTAGACGGTTTTATTTAGGTTCATTTCGCTGTTTTTTTGGTCAAATCTTGAAATCAATCTTTGATCCACTTTTGCTTTTGCCCAAGCTGGTTTTCTTTAAAATTTTACACACTGCCGTATTTCGGCCGTGTTTTTTTTGTTTTTTTTACACCGGTTCTCGTTAGATCACCGAAGTCAGGCAGCATCGGGCGCGGTTAGTACTTGTGTGGGTGACCACCTGGGAACACCGCGTGCTGTTGGCACATTTCGGGAGCGGTAGCCCGGTGGTTTGCGCGCTGGATTTGCACGCTGCCACAACTGCCGCCGTGTTCATGCGGAGTACGATCACGTTAAACATGTGGGTCCGTAAGTCCTTCCGAGAGGTTGGTGGTAGGGGAAGGAGGGTACGGTCCCTGTGGATGCCTCCCCTACTGGGTTCCGGTCTAAATTGGGTGGCACTTCCCGACCGTCCAAACAGTTACCTTACACCTTTCTGGTAGGCATCTTTAACGAAAACACACTGGAAGAAACTTTCACCTTTAAACTTGAGCATGGGAACACAGTTTTCCAAGCAGAAATTGCTGCGATCCATTTCTCTATAAATTGAGCATCTAATAGAAACATTAAAATTAATATCTTTACAGACAGTCAATCGTCAATCTCGGCCTTTAACTCCATCAAAAACAAATCTTTTTACTTATCCAAAATTAAAACTAATGCTAATCTTAATAAACATTTAATTAATTTATGTTGGGTTAAAGCCCACTCCGACATCTCGGGTAACGAGGTCGCAGACAAAAATGCAAAACTAGCTACTACTTCTGGCTCTCCAACTTCTTTACCTTTCCCTTATTCACTTCTCAAAAAACATTACAAACTTGATATCCTTAGTAATTGGCAATCCTTTTTAAATGACTATGTCTCCCCCCGAACTCACGATCCCGCCAGAATTTTAAATTTCCTTCCAAAAGTTAACTTTAATACACATATTACTAATAAATATTTAATCTACTTTATTACGGGCCACGGCCCATTCCCCGATTATTTGTTCTCTTTCAAATGTAAATCTACTTCCTGCTGCTCCTGCGGCGCTTTCGGCGACGCCGATCACTACGTTTTTTCTTGCCCCCTTACCAAAGCTTTTCACCTTTATAAACCTTCACCCCATAATACGGCGACCTGGTTCTCGAGTGTCTGCTCTAACCCTTCTTCAATCAATAAAATAAAAAACTGTGTTCTCATAGCGAGAGAAATCTCTAATAAAATTTCATAATCAGCCTGGGGATCTCTGCTTTTAATTTTTTCGGTCGGTGACTCCTCTTCTTGTTGTTTTTTTGTTTGTTTTTTATGTTGTTTTTTATGTTGTTTTTTTATATGTTGTTTTTCTCGGTGGTGTCGTCTGCTTTTGTTGTGTTGTCTTTAGTTGTTGCACCCCATTTTATAATATATAGTCAACTTCAAAATGTTTTCAACTACTATCATAATACTTATATTATCTCAGATCATTATGTCATTTGTAAATATACTATCAAGTCTTCAATAATGTAAATAAGTCAACAAAATGTATTCAAGTCTACAAGAGTATAAATGTAATCAAGTCTTCAGATATATTTTCATATTAGCAAAACTATGTTATTAGCTTATATCCTTGTAACCACTCCTGTAAAAATTTTTTAAAGATTCAATAAATTTGGTGTTGGTTGTTGTGGACACCCGGACATCGGCCGGACGCCTGCCAACTCCTCTCCCGGCCGTCCAAATAGATGCTCAAGTCCTCAGGACGAGTCGGACGGTCTGGGTCTTCAACACCTTTCTGGTAGGTCGGACGGTCTGGGTTTTTCAACATCAACAACAACACTGCCGTATTTGATATAACAGTACATTATTTCATAAAATTTGATCTGATTTGCACACACACACACACACACACACACACACACACACACACACACACACACACATATATATATATATATATATATATATATATATATATATATATATATTAGTCTCACCTCTATAACTGTACCATAAGAAAGGTTCAATTTGATATCTAGTGAAAATCGATTACAAATTCGAAAAAAACTACAAAGTATAAAATAAGTTACGGTTTTAGTAAAATGCACTAAAAAGTAAACAAGAAAGATCAATCATGCTTAAAGTATTGATTATGAAACACTTTCCAACTTCAATGCAATGTTATTTAAACTTGTCTAAAATGCAATACATTCCTCGGTAATATTTTGAAATTTATCACAATACTACATTAATTTATTATATTTGAAAACTTAAACCTTCATCGAAAAAAATGAACTTCATTCAAATGACGGCATTGAAATATAAATTGCCTGGTTTAAACATCTCTAAAATGTGATACATTCCTCGGTAATGATTTTAGAATTATCATAATACTACGATAATTTATTATATTTGAAAACTTCATCAAAAACAACTGAAATTCATTCAAATGACGTCATAGAAAAAATAGCACGCCTGGCTCTCTCTATAAAAGCAGCATTTCATTCATAAATAATTTCCCATTCATGTCATTCATCACAATACTATAATAATTTATTTTATTTAAAAAGACCATGGAGCTACAAGTAATTAAACTCTATGCGTGAAACGTCATCGAAAAATATCGTCCTTCTCTTTGTAAAATCAATGAATATTTCATTCATATCAGCTATGCAGACTCCATGAACTAAATGATTTTATGTTAAAGAAATACAGCAATTCTAATACAACTAACTCATTCTACATATTTTGCTGTTTACATTCTACATAGGTGAAAAATAGGCTTCGTTGTAGAAATAATCAAATTTGGATGAGCATTTAAACTCAAATATATTGTAATTGCGTTGTTTCAGTATGTAGAAGCACAGAATTTAAGCAAAAACAAAGTGATTTTAGGACGGATACAACACTCAATATGAATTAAAAAGAACTTTAAAAATCACGATTTTGAGACAAGATGGATGCCATATAGCATTTTGAAGTGGGTCACGTGATCTTTTCATATCATGGTCACGTGATCACTTCATATAAGAGGTGTAATTATTATTTTAATTTTTATTTAAAAAAATACTGAATATATTTCGCTGAATTTTTTTTTATATATTTTATGGAACAATTTGAATATTACCTAAAATTTTCGAAGCAATTTGTGAATTTTAAATCCGCTTAAAAAATGTTTGAAAAATTAGGTTCCGTAGGGCTTAATGTATTTCATTTTTTTCAATCCGGGTTCAATCCAAAACTAATTGGGTGATAGTATTCATTTATATTCCCATAGGTCCTACTGACCGTCTGAACAACATACTAAAATTTCATTTTGATTAAGTCATTTTTAAGGCAGTTATCACGCTAACGGACAGACAGATAGGCAGAATGAACGAAGTCATAAACACCTTTCAACTTTGTTGTAAAGTGTTAAAAACATGGACGGTGTTTTGATAGCCAAATATTTTATTTCCCGTTTCTCCAAATATCATTTCTCTGAGTTCCAATAGGTTTCTGGGTAGGGTTAAGATCCCCCTCCTCCCACAAAAAAAATACCCTGCCCTTGACGACGCCATTGGCTACAGAACGAAGGAACGAGGTGAAAGTGGCGTGATACGAAAAATCTGATTTGAATTCAGCTCTTGATAAATTTAGTCAAAATCAGAACGTGAGGAAAGATAAAAAAAACTTTTTTCGCACGCCACTTTTACCACTTGAAATGCGTATCTCGTTTTCTTGTAATGATGTTACTATGAATACTATATGTCGATACAATTCACCTAAATTGCCCAATTTTCTCTGATTTGTTTTCTTCTTACAGACTCTGGCGATGAGCTATATGTTAGGAACAATATCTAGGTAAGTTTCAATATTTTAATTCAACGTTCCTACGAGAAATTGAATATAGCAGTGTTGAATATCCTTAAACATCCCAATAACTTTGTAAGGAAAGTGTACATGAGTGTACACATTATTTCCGTCTGTAGTAAAGTGACCATGCTCGATAGAATAAAAGTGATTGTAGCGCTCCTAACGGCGAATTGGAGAAGTTGGGAACGCGAACTTATCAAGAAAGCTAAATAAAAGAAGAATGCCAATTATAAAGTTGTAGAACACTGTCAAATAAAGTAAGAATGATCATCCGAAACGAACAAATCGCGTATACAAAAGCAATTAAATACCGGTCTTATTTCATCGGCTGGTAGATCTGCAGTCAATAATTATAAGTAATTGTAATAGGTTGGGACGGCTCAGTGGTTAGCGAGAGGGGATTGCACTCAAACGACCCGAGTTCGATTTCCGGCTCTGCCCAAACTGCCCTCAGTGTTCACGTGGTGTATGGGCGCGTTAAATATGTAGGTCCGTAAGTCCTTTCAAGAGGTTAGTGGTAGGAGAAGGAGGATACGGTCCCTGTGGATGCCACCCCCATTGGATTCTAATGTAAATTAGGTGTTAGTTCCCAGCTGCGTCCCCATTAGGTTCCAATCTAAATTGGGTGGCAGTTCTCGACCATTCAAACAGGTGCTTTACTCCTCCGGGTAGGTCGGATGGTCGAGAGGATCGTGCAGTCAGGAGCAATTGTTTCCTTTATGGGGGCAAGTTTTCTATTTGCCAAATATAAATACATAATTATATATAAACACTTTCTAACTACTATATTTACAAATATAACAGTAATTACTGATTGCATGCATATAAATATTGCAATTTGGACTACATACAGCCACAAAATCTCATTCTGAAAATAATCATAAAATGTCTTTGGGGGCTTCGCCTCCCTCCCCTCGGATGTATGCTTAAAAAAACACTAGTCAGGAAATGAGCCACGTTTGCACCAATGACGTTGCTATCAGCCATTTGAAGGCATTTACCATCCTTCATGCATCCTGTGTCAAGGGATACTATTCGGAGACGACTGGCAGAAGGTGGGATTAGGTGCTGACGTCCATTAAAGCGTCTATCACTGATCTCTCAACATAGACAGAGCTGTCTGGATTGGGGCCGAGGTCTGTCAGCCTAGACAGTGTCCGGCGGATGCGTCGGTCCATGCATGCTGACGTCGCTCTGGCCATACCGGCATCCCTCAAACGTTCCACATTCCCGTGTTCCAACTATCTTCGCTACAGCCGGTGCACCGTGGACACGTGTAGGTGGCTGTCCATTGAGATTTGACGTATGGATCAACCTGCCCTTTTGAGTCCTATCACCATACCCCTCGTGAAATCGTCTGTTTGATGGAACTGCCTCGGTTGGCAGCCTGGCATTCTCTGTTACTATACGTTTTCTTTGCGACAGAAAAATTGTAAAATGATTTCCCTGGCGGACAGAGCGGCGCGACTATTGCCGATTCTGCAGGTTCCTCCCCTTATATCTCACACAACGTGCCGGGACAGCTGCGCATTTTGCATCATTTACATAACTCGGTGAGCTGCGTGTTCCCTGCAATTTGCATATTTTTCTGCCCACTCCTTATATCATTTTCACTGTCACGTAGTGTATATATTATGGTAAAAGTGATAAATCCGATAATTATGCATAATCGCCGGTTATTAAGCAAAACCACCGATCATTTCAGTAAGTTTGATAAATTTATTTCATATATTGCGCATTAACCACATTTACCGATTATTATATATACTTGCCAGTTCATAGTGGAATATCAAATTTTTATCAAATTTAATCAAATTTTTCCGGATATTATGAATAATCGCCAGTCTAGGATGCTAAATTTGATAAATAATGCATTTAATAAATAATGGAGTCTCTTCAGACGGAGAAGACATCTATACAGGCAACATTTCCTATGATGTGAAACTAGGGTTGTCAAGTGTTGAAGTTTGGAGGGGGTTGCCAGATTTTGCAATCTATTGGCCAATTTGGCAACTTTTGGCTTCTTTTCGAAGGTTCGAAAAAACGTCAAAATAACGAAGGTTCTTCGAGATATGATAGAATATTATCGGTTATTTTGTGAAATTAGTGGAGCATTTAATTGCTGTTTTGCTATACCTAACAGTTGTTCAGTGATCGTGTGAAATAGTTATCGAGTTGTTTCACTGTATATTGATCCTGTTTAAATTGAACTTGTAAATAGACTCTTCAGTTATCTAGAAATGTGGACTCATTCTTGTATCTTGAGCCTATACCCACGATTTCAAAAGATACGTCGTAACAAATTGGTGTCAGATGTGGGTGTTTGGAAACTTAGCAAACGTATATGGGAGTGACCAGAAAAGCAATGGAGGAACAGAATTTAATTTCACAAAATAACCGATTGTATTCCCAAAACATTGGCGAAAGCAATTTCATAAAACAGTCGCTATTATTCTCAAAACACGGACAAAAACCACAGTTAAATGTAACTCGCATATCGTCAACTACAACTACTCCAGCTGCGTGATCCCTTCTTTTATAGACTATCTACAGAAAATTCGGGAATTCTCTGATATCTCGTAGACCAATCGTTATATCGCGGTCCTTCTATTAAAATCACCAAAGCAGTTAAACCACGGCAACAATGCCGATAAAAGAAATGTACGGCACTGGCTTAATTTTGAAGAGTAATTAGACTAGACGCTTCTCCAGGTCTGAGCATCTAACTTTAATTAATCCAAACACATGCTTTTTTTTTAAATTGGAAATAGTAAGTTACTATAAGTGACAAAATGCCAATAAATACACTCATGTCCAAAAGTTAAGAATAATTCGTAAAATGCGAAAAATTCGGAGTTAATATGGATACAATGGTTCACAATCAGTTGTGGAGAATCGTGGGACGAAGGTAAATCATTTTGAATATGCAAAAGAGTCCGGCGCATGTCGGAAAAGGTATAAAATGGCCTCGAGCGGCATGGCCAATTGGGGCAGAATTTCGCAATTGCCGTGGTACGGAGCGTTGTCAACAACAAAAAGGAGGAAAGGTGTCACAAAGATGCCAACTGGGCATGTTTTTGATGGGACGAATTATTGGAATGTTGGAATCCGGTCGATCCCAAACTGAAGCGTCTCGAATTCTGAATGTACCTCAGTGCGTGATCTCCAGACTGTGGCAGAGGTTCCAAACCACTGTATATGTTATCCGGCCACCAGTGCCAGGTCGGCTAAGGGGGACAACCGCTCGACAAGACCGATATTTGGGGATAACTGCGCGACGTCAGAGGAACCGTTCTGTCAGACAGCTGGGTTCACCCCAGACAGCCGCTACAGGAGTCATTGTTTCAAGGCAAACTGCTTACAGGAGACGCAGAGACGTTGGTCTCTATGCCAGACGACCAGCAGTTTGTATTCCCCTGACGTCGCCACAGAAATGGGATCATTTACAGTGGATTTTGGAACATCGGCAGTGGAGTAGATAACAGTGGGGCAATATCCTGTTCAGTGACGAGTCCACGTTTAGCCTGCAAACTGATTCTCGTCGTACCACGATCTGGAGAGAACGTGGAACGCGTTTTCATCCGGGAAACATCACGGAAGGACGTCATTTTTCGTTTGAGAAGGGGGGGGGGGTCATGGTCTGGGCAGACATCATGATGGAGAGCCGCACAGACCTCCACATCTTTGATACGGAGTCGGTTACTGGTCAAAGATACAGAGACGAAATCCTTGAGCCTACCGTTTGATTGTTTCGAGGTGCTGTGGGTCCTGATTTCATATTCATGGATGATAACGCGCCTCCTCGCCGGCCCGGCCTTGGTAGACGACTTCCGTCAAACTGAAGATATCCAGCACATGCAGTGGCCTGCCAACTCTCCTGATCTGAATCCAATAGAGCATGTGTGGGATAGGATATGCTCGGGAGACATCTTGCAGCCCTTCACTACCCACCAAGCTCAGTTCCGGGATTGACAACTGCTCTCCATGAGGCTTCGAACTATTTCAGCACACAACTCATTTCACTTATTTCACTCCAAACCCTCATCGAAAGTATGGGAAATCGTTGTACAGCATGCGTGGCTACCCGAGGTTTCCACACACCGTATTAAATTGCAGCATCAAATTCTTTTAATCATTCTGTTTCACTGAGGTTGGCACTCGTATTGTCACCCTTTTTCTTTCAAACCTTTTCTTTGGATAATAAAAGTCGTTATTATCCTTGCTTTGCATTGTTTTCTTCTTCTATAACCCTATTACACCCGCATACCGCGTTTCCTATGCAATTATCTAATGCATAATTTATATATATATATTGCAACAGCTTGCATTAGGATTTTTACAACCTCTCCTAAGTAAATTCTGCTTTTATTTTGTTTCAGCTACCACACAACAGAGGGGGTCTTCATGGCTGTGGGGATCTGTGCTGCTGTCTGCTTGTTGGTATCCGTATTTTCCTTTTATACGAAGGTGAGAACTTCTCTACGTTCCAGATATTAATATCTTACTGGATAAACCTTTTTATAAATTCCGCAACTGGGAGTGTGTGAATAATTCATTTATCGAACGACTTTTGTATGTACAACAGAGTTTATTTTCTCTTAGGTACTGCGTCATTTTTACTTTCCTTACATACAATTATGTATAAGGAAAGTATTGTGACTGGGTCGAAAATTCGAATTCGAGTTTTCGATGGGAGAGCACGTTTCAAGCATCCCTGATCACGAATCGAACATTTTTGAAGTGATGTCTGTGTGTGTGTGTGAAAGTATATGTATGTGTGTGTGAAAGTATGTGTGTGTGTGTCAGTGAGTCTGTGGAGATGATAGCTGGCGAACGAATGGACCGATTCGAATGAAATTTGGTACAAAAATTACAATCCGTAAACACTGGAAGCCTATTGTTTTTATACCCAATCGAATGTTCAGAACCCCCCTAAATTTTCGAGTGAAATTTTGAAAAAAGCGTCAAAAAATCAAAACCTCTAATAAAGTTACGCAAATAGACATTTCTTATGTAATTTTTCATTACAAAACGATTGACATAAATTTTAAAACGTTAACATGAACCGTTCTCAAGATACTGCACGTTTTTTAAAAAAATTATTAAAAAATCATATAAAATAAAAAAAATATATTTCCTATTGAGAAACATGTTCACTTTTCATATGTAATACCATGCGATAAATTTGTAACATCATTCTCGTGAATCTAGCTCATTCCAATCACAAATAAAGGTACTTTGAGTAATACTTTTGCATTTGAACGCCAATAGTCATTTATCTGTTGTAAGAATCTGCTGTAAGAATAACTTATTTCTCCGTCCATAACGCTTGGCGAGATTTTGGCGACGAATTTAGCGGATGTCGCCAACTTAACGAAAAACTTGCCAAATGGATAAAAATGACGCTAAATCAATGAAAGTAACGACTCATTGACGAAAATTCAATATCTTGGAAAGAATAAAAATATCTACTATAATAATAATCCATTTTTTTTACTGTAAGAGTAGTAAATTCATTGCATTATATAAGGAGTAGTAAATTCATTGCATTATATAAGAAGTAGTAAATTCATTGCATTATATAAGGATAATGCATTTTTTTTACTGTAAAAGTAGTAAATTCATTGCATTATTAAGGGAAAAGTAGTAAATTGCATTATATAAGTAATATATTCATTGCATTATATCGCCTGCCCACATCAGATATTTTTAATTTAAGAGCGACTTATCACGTGACATAGCATGACTCAATGCAGCATGTGATAAATATTGACCTTTATGAAATGTTTATTTCGTTCGAAAATGAAATTGTTTAGGAGTCAAAATAAATTTTTCAATGCCTCTAACAGTATAATATTGATACATCCTCAGTAAGCAATATAATCCATATATTAAAATATTTTAATTCATCAATTCGTCTTCATTTTCGTCAAATTTAGCGTCATTTTTGTCAAATTTGCACTTTTGTAAAAAGAAAGTTGCCCATTGACCGATATTTCGCAGATTAAGAGCCGAGATTGCCAAATTAAAAGCCAAATCGAAGTACCATAAATTGACAATTATTAATAGTGACAGCTTCAGAAATAAACAATATGGTCCATATATTAAAATATTTGAATAATTAATGGATCTATTTAGAGTCATTTTGTTAACTTAGCGTCATTTTTATGGTTTTGACTATATTTTCGTCAATCTGTAGGCGAAATATCTATCGTCAAGTTCGCCAAATTTTTAGCCAAGCGTCGCAAACAAATGGAGAGGAAACTTAGATATAAATGACTATTGGCGAATTGTTAGGCGTTAAAATACAAAACCATTGCTCTAAGTATCTTTTCTCGTAAAAGGGACAACAAACTACATCCACAAGAATGATGGTAATAAATGTAATATCATAAGTAATATTAATTACTTGTGAAAATTAAATATATTCCACAATAGTTAATATTTTCTTTTTAATTTTATGTGATTTTTTGATAAATTTATTTGAAAAATGTGCAATACCTCGAGAACGGTTGATACTCTATCTTTCTAAAGTTTATATCAATCATTTTCTAATGAAAATTTACATAAGAATTGATTATGTGCGTAATACTATTAAAGTTGCCATTCGTTCGTCAGATATCGCTTCCACAAGCTCACAGACGTCACGCTAAGAATAGTTTTTCGTGTTCTAGAGGTCCGAAAACGTGTGATCCGACGAAAACTCGAGTTGCGATTTTCAGCATGATTCTAGTACTTTCCCTACACATTACCATGTATTGCAGGGAAAGTTAAAATCTGATGTGGATAGTCCATGACTTTCCCTACAGGCTCAAATTCATTTTCTTTTTATTGCTTTAATAATTCATTAAATTGAGTCTAATTGCACAAAATAACGAACATAATTATTTAAAATCATTCTAAATTTGCACTTTTATATCAATTTCCTTTTTATTTGGTAACTGGACGTATTCTCAAAACTGGCGTAATAAATACGAGAAAACTAAAATATCTCGAGAACGGAAAGTCCTAGAATAAAGGGAGTTGGTCTTATTCTTTTCATTGGCAAAAATTACGCATAAAATAAGCATTTCATTGATACACTTGAGCATATGTAGTCCTTTGTTTTAGATTTTGACAGTTTTTGTAGGCCATTTCACAAAAAAAAAAAGGATTTTTTTTTCAAATCGTAGTAAATCTAATCAGCACTAGGGTAGCCCACACGTGACTTATCTACCAAATTTTGTAAAATTTGGTCAATTCGTTTTTTAGCTATAATGGATACATAGGATTTTTGCGGGCCATTTCGTAAACAGGCAGGCTATTTTATTCGGGATCGTATCAAAACCTAATCAGCACAAGGGTAATCCACAAGTGACTTACGTATAAAATTTTATGAAATTTGGTCCATTAGTTTTTGAGTTAGAATGTATACTTACTTTGCACAGAAAGACAAACACGTGCACAAACAGACAGACACACACACACAAACAAGCAGTCACACACACACAGGCGTCACGCTAAAAATAATTTTTTTCGTATTCTAGAGGTCCCAAAACGTGTAGATGCGTCGAAAACTCGAGTTGCGATTTTCGACACGATTCCAATATTTTCCCTGTACAATACCATGTATTGTCGGTAAAGTAACCATTGATTTGAGTTTGGATATTTTCTGATATTTCTGTCATATAATGCAGCAGGGACAATGTTTATTACTTCAAGGCGCGACATGGGTTGTCGGCGGCCTTGTCAGTGATTGGCAACTCTGGTCTCTTCATTTTCAGCTCCTATGGTTAGCACATTTTCAGTGTTTTATAATCTAGGTATTCTTGTTTCCTTTATAATTGTTCTATCTTTATGTATGTTGTCCAAGTAGAAATAGTTTATAAATATAATCTCTCTATTTCTTCAGAAACCTAAATATTTTGTGTTCATTTTGATTAAATACTGGACCCAACAAAAAGTTTTTTTGAAATGAACAATTCAGTTATTTAGGCCTAGCCTTTGTCCACGTGTATATCATTAATGCTTGGAATTTATTTGTTTTTTATTATCGATTCCATAACTTTGATGTTTGTTGATTATCTTTAGCTTGATGGCTCTAAATTTGCATTTTTTCCCCTTTTGCTTGATGATTCGCTTTTTAATACTTCTTTTTATTATGTAGGTTTTATTTAAAGTTAGGATTTTTGAGTTGCAACTTCTCTCTATCTTTCTATTTTATCATTGGAATTTCAAACTATTATATATATATATATATATATATATATATATATATATAGTTGTTGTTGAGACCCAGACCGTCCGACCTACCAGAAAGGTGTAAGGTAACCGTTTGGACGGCCGGGAAGTGCCACCCAATTTAGACCGGAACCCAGTGCGGGAGGCATCCACAGGGACCGTACCCTCCTTCCCCTACCACCAACCTCTTGGAAGGACTTACGGACCCACATGTTTAACGTGATCGTACTCCGCTTGAACACGGCGGAAGTTGTGGCAGCGTGCAAATTCAGCTTTCAAACCACCGGGCTACCGCGCCCGAAATGTGCCAACAGCACGCGGTGTTCCCAGGTGGTCACCCACCCAAGTACTAACCGCGCCCGATGCTGCTTGACTTCGGTGATCTAACGAGAACCGGTGACATATATAGTTATATATATATATATTATCATAGCTATCAGGAACCTCACTCCCCATTACGCATAGTTGATGTCCCCTGAAACTTTCAATAAAATGCTTTAAAATGTTTTACAATGAAATAAAAGTAAGGGGATTCTGGTAATAAATATGTTGTTTCCCATTTCTTCAAACATCATTTCTCCGAACTTCAGTGGATTCCGAAGGGTTCCTTGTAGGGGGTATGAGACCTCCCCCCCCCCCCCTGGCAATGCCACTGTCCAAGTTGCTCATTATAACCGAGGTCTATTGTATTTAGAATGCTTATGTCCAGGATAAGGTTGAAATACGAAGTCTTAACACAAAACGTGTATTGAACGGCATCTAACAAGAGATGATGTTTTAATCGAAGCGCCACTTGCATACGAAACCCATTGTTCAGTCAAAACATCAGCGTGAGCAAATTCTAACCACATGTGAGACAACGAAACTATTTTTAACATCTGGACAGATCGATCTGTAATGGGATAATGCAACGTAGCAGATGTGAAGTTCGAAATTGAAGATCATGCAGAAACATTTTAAAACTTATAGAGACAGAGATTTAAAATATCTGTGCAATTAATATACGCAGGCACGTATTCAGGGGACGGCAGCTCCCCCCCCCCCCCATTGAAATTTAAGTCTGTTAGACATTTTTTTTAGGTCATATCCTAAAAGAACATGCTTTTACCAACTTCTGCCATTTAATATTTATTTATTTACGTATAAGAGTGCAGAAGTGATCAAGGATCCAGATGGATGACTCTCACGAATGAAAGCAAAATACATCCATTTTGGAAATAACAAACTGTCACAAGTTTTAAATTATTTAACCTTGGACAATCATACTTCACTTAAATTAAGAAATTGACACGTTAAGAACATCTAGATTTCTGGCACGCACATTAAAAGACAAAACTTGGCAATAGAATCTGAGTTACACAGTAATTATATCTAGCTATAACAACATAAAGCAAATCATTATCTCTCAATGGAACATTTCCGACTATAAAATTGATAGCCGATAACAGATCCCTACAATCAACACCAATATTTAAAATTTAAAATAAAAAAATCATACAAGAAGTTTTTCTTCTGGTTTCGACAGAGCAAATATTAAACAACTTTCTCAAAGCAATGCAGGAGGCACGCTGAGGGAAATAACAAAATTTTTAATAATAGATATAACGAAGGAACCTGTTTTGAATCTTTTCAACCCCATAATTAGCATCATAATAGATAGGATCCCAAATAATCGAACCTTACTCAAGCACAGATCTAACTAATGCATTGAAAAGCAAAAATGTTCCTTAAAATTAAAACTAAAAACAAAATCAATCCCCAAGTCATTGACTTTATAAAGCCGTAAAACCATATCCGCATTGATACTTTAATTGAAAGCATAAGGATCCCTGCTATGAGTAAAGATAATTATGCAACATTTAAAAATATATTACAGTATAAACGATTTTTAAGGGACGACTACTGGAATCCTATAGATTTCTCATCTTTTGTGTGTTCTGGTGGGCGATACATGCTTTTTCTTTTAAATTTGAAAATAAATTTAATTTAGAATTTCAAAAATTGAAACAATATAAATGAATGGCGCGGTCAAGTGCAATTTGCTATGCCTGCTATATCACTGTTGCATAATAACGTTGATAAATATTTCAACAAAAACTATTGAAATCTCACAAACACAGGTAAATAATTCTCGACCAAGTACAAAAAAAAAGAAGAAAAAAATCCCCCTACAACGAAGTTATGAAACCTTAATATGAGATTTCTTAACTTTTTGTGAGATACACAAATATATGTTGCACGTATTCCACATACACTGAGCGATGATTATACAATTCTAAGGCAGTTTTTAAGAAGGATTTTATTTTAACATCACAAAATGTGAATAAAATGAAGATAACCAACAAACCAGAAGATCAAAAGCACCTTTAAAGGTAAGGAGTAAAAGCAAAAAGCAGTTTTTTAAAGAAACCCCCTTTTATTATTTGCGTGTAATTTAAATGTATGACAGACAAAGACATACCACATTCACTTGGAATTTCTAGCTGTTCCGGTTCTCAAGTATTTTCCAAATACGAGTACATTGCTATGGCGAGCCCAAGACGGGTCAGCCCGATTAGATTCAAAGTTCAAAGAATTAAAATAGACCACAAAAGACACACCATACAAAATTTTGGACTTTTTAGCTGTTCTGGTTTCCGAGTTATTCCCTAAAAACGAGTACATTCCTATGGCGGGCATCCAATAAGGCCCAAAATCCAAAGAATTAAAATATAACACAAAAGATAATGTCATACTAAATTTGGACTTTCTAGCCGCTCCGGTTTTAAAATTATTCTTGAAAATTGAGTATCTTCCTATGGCGGGTCCAGGACAGGCTAAGCCCGATAATGTCAAAAATCAAAAGATTTTAAAATGTACCACAAAAGACAACGACATGCACAGTTTTATGTTACTGTGATTAATGGATAAAGCCTCAAAGATTTAAATCACACTGACAAACACCATACAGATCAAGATAAATAAAAGGTTGTAAAAATAAAGAAATAATAGATATAAAGCCGATAAATAACTGTATGATCAGGTTGCGCATGCATTTGAGGACCGTGAGATGGTTTTTAAGTAATCGCCTTATACTTCTGTACAAAATGACAATTATACGCACCAAAGAACATCAAAATTCAAAACAAGGAGAAATTTTTCTAATGTATGCAACAGAGCTGAGACAGGAAATTACTGGGAAAAACGTTTTAATATTGAAATTGCAACGTTTACAATAATTGAGTGGAAGGAAAATCCTTGTCAAAAACACCAAAAACTGAATTCCTTCGTGTGTAGTATTAATTTCAAAATTGCACGAGCACACAAAAGTTCTTTGGATCTATTATTAAAGGACAATATTCATATGTCAAAAAGTTAAGCAACAGTCTATGCATGTGTTAAATTCATTGAATAATAGCAAAGAGGCATTGTAGGAACAAAATGAATAAAATTAGAAAAATAAAAGCAGTTGCGAAATTGCCGTAAATAAACAGTCCAACTAACGAAAATGCAACTGATGCAGTTACTGACATGAAGGAAGATTATTGATATGAAACACCAAAACCTAACATTGATTTCGGAATTACACAATAGCACAAAAATTCTTTGAAACAATTGATAGTGGACAAAATGAATATACCATAAAGGAAATCAACAGTTTACACATGTGTTAAATTCTTGAATGATACCGAAATTGCATTGTGGAAACAAAATGAATAAAATTAATGGAATTAGTAAAATTATTTACATAATAGCTATGGCGAAAATTGCAGCAATGGGATTATATAAAATTTCAGGGGAGGGGGGGGGGGGACTAAATATGAACCAGATATACCCAGCACCATTTGACTTCACACTATCTTGCATTTCAAATACACCTCTCCCCTCACACACACACACACACTCATAATTCATTGAGAAATTAAAATAATTTAAAATGAAATTATTAAATAATCTCACACTTCGATAAATAATAGCTATTCAGACAAAAGTAAAAAGTAGTGTAACTAATAAAATTATTAAACAGGAACATTTCAAACATGTTTTGAGAAATTCGAGTAGAATAAATAAATAAAATTTTAAAAATAGTATATCCATTTTGGGAACGCCGTCGGGGTCATATCCCTGAACAGATATATAAAATAATTGTTCTTATTATTTCCCCAGATTAAATCGTTAAAATTGTGCAAATATGCCCCCGACAATGCATGAACTAATCGGGAATTTTAGACAAAATGGACCAAAATAGATCCCGATTATTGACGAATCATGACATATTAGCAGAAAATAAGAAACGTAAAAGAAATAATTCAGAACAATAAATTATCATAAATTATAGAACATTCGAGAAAGGTCTCCGGCAACAAAAATGCTATCGCGGGACAACTTGGGTACACGGAATACTGGTTGCCAATATGCGTTCTATACAGAATAGCGGTATTTATTTATTTCGACTCAGACCGTCCGACCTACCCGAAGGTGTAAAGTATCTGTTTGGACGACCAAGACAGTGTCACCCAATTTAGACCGAAACCCAATAGGGGCAACATCCACAGGGACCGTACCCTAATTCCTTTACCACCAACCTCTCGGAAGGACTTTCAC
Source organism: Amaurobius ferox (assembly GCA_951213105.1). Lineage (NCBI taxonomy): Eukaryota > Metazoa > Arthropoda > Arachnida > Araneae > Amaurobiidae > Amaurobius > Amaurobius ferox. The sequence continues at coordinate 84,993,194 of OX578139.1, read as the reverse complement.
ATCCACATACATAATGTGCTTGAACTCCGCGTGAACACGAGGGTAGTTTGGTCAGGGCCAGGAATCGAACTCGGATCTCCGATTTCAATCCCCGTGTCTTAACCACTGGGATGTACCTACTGCACATAATCGTGGTTGACCCACGTTCTTAAGCCCGGCCCGACCCATGGTCCGGGATTGGCCTGAGTATTTTAACACTGCTTAGGGCCAGATCGGGCTTAATTTGTTAAAAGTTGGGAACGGCTGTGCAAAGATATTTAATTTTGAAAATATTTAAATGAATTTTAATTGCGTAGATAAAATTGTGTGTTATTTCAGCTATGTAAAGATACATATTTAAAAATAAAAAAAACTTTTATCTCAATTCTTCGAACAAAATTTTCACAAAATCGCGTTTTTAACACATTTGGATACAAATCATTTCGGAACGGATCGGGCCGAAACTCAGTGGACTTCGGGTTCAGTATTTGCAAATTTCTTCTGCCTCGGGTACGGTTTAAGCACTGTTAGTGTTTGGTCGGGCCGGGTAAAAATGTTAAATTTCGCCCCGGGCAGGCCTCTAATACAGATGCCGCAGAATTATGTAGACGAATTTATTACAATCCAACGCTGATAGCAATACAAAAGGGAAAATATTCCTTCTACGATTTTTTTTTCTCTCACTCATCCTCTTCCGGAGTTTACTTCCTCCAACTGAAACAGAGCGCAAAATACTTTAGAATTTCACTGCCATTAAGTTTAATGGAATTCGGATGACAAGGAAGATACTTCTGAGAGAGCACTATAAAACCAGTCTCTCTTTCTGCAAACGGTACACGTACGCTTATCTTCAGTTAATTATTTTGATGGGCTGTTTTTTTTTTCTACCCGGATGACGTTCCGTACCTGATGCGTTGTGCAGTGGAGCAGTGAATCGCTTTTGTGCATCAACACTTCACACAATGATGTGCTAACAGGGAAAATCTCCTTGAGTGTGAATAAACAATAATCTGAAATATAATTTTGATAGTACTCTTAACAAACGCTGAGATCAGTGGCGTTGCCATGTGGGTGGTGTTAAGGATCCTAACTTTTCCAGACACCCATTCTGTCCCGGTATATTGAAACCATACGTACTGCAATGTTCAATGTTTTCTGTAAAACCGCGTTAACGGACACTTTTAAATATACATTACCTCCAATGAATATACATTGTGTTTAATTCCCACTCCCAAATAAATATTTGGTACTGCGTATTTATCTACAAATAGCAAGCAGATCCTCCAAATAATGAACAATGATATACATTCAAAATATTGATTTTTCGTTGAGTAGCTCAGAACATAAAATAGGTCCTGATTACAAAATTATATAATTTATATTCCTTAGATCTCATTAAAAGTAAACATTTTAACCTTAAAGATGTAAACAACAATGTAAAGGTCCGTTCTAAGGGCCGTTAAAAGTGCGTTTTCTCTAAATACTTATCCTCCTGCTTTGGTATATTACTTGGGTATCTTCCTATTTATGTGAGTTCCATAGCATCTACATTCATGAAATTTTGCAAGAGCGTAAAATTTATGATTGTGCATCTAGTAAACTTAAACTTTTCTAATTAAATTACTTAGCATTTTACAAAAACGTATACGCGTTTCAAAATTATTGCGTAGGCACATTCTTCCAACTACGTATACACTTTCCCGATGTACCAAGCAATTTAAGTAGAAAAGTTTAGGTTCACTTGATGCACAATCATACATTCTATGCTCTTGCAAAATGTCATGCTATGCTACAGAATTTACATAAAGCATACCAAAGCAGAAAGGAAAATATTTCAAGGAAACGCACTTTGAATGGCCCTTGGAAATGAACGTTTACATGGTTCTTTACATCTTTAAACTCAGAAATTTTACTATTCATGAGATAAAAGGTGCCTAAATTATGCATTTTTGTAATCAACAGAACTTATTTTATTTTCTGGGTGATTAAGCGAAAAATCGATTTTTTTTTTTAATGTTTATTATTACGTTTTGGTTCTTTTAAAATCACATGTTTAATGTGTAAATATGAACTTTAATCATGCGTTTCATAAAGGTACATCAATCATAATTCTATTACCGATGAAACGAAAAAGAGAGTGAGAGAGAGAAATATCGATTTAATGGTAAGTTTGAGAGTGATTACGTAACGAAAGTATTTATAATGACTGTAAAATAATAATCGAGGTATAGTGATTAAAAACTTAACATGAGTATGAAAGTTACCATGAAATTTTACAGCAAAACCTGTCATCAATATTTTCTGAACTGTTTAAAAAAATCCTAAATCCCACTTTTTAAAACATAAAAACACATAATCAACTTTCTGTAACACGCATAAATATCCAAAAATTAATCTTGGACTTTCTAACTACACATTTGAAAATCTTATGTGGGCAACACATGACCTTCCTTGCAGACTCAAATTCCTTTCAAAAATCTTCCTTGCAGACTCAATGTTTCTGTCGGTGATGGACGCCGATGTCTGCAAAGGGGGATCGAACTGTTTGGGATAGGGTATGTCAAATACCTGTCTTTTGGGGAGGTTCTTTGTTTGGGATGGACGCTGTCCCACCCGTAAGCAAAAGGTTAATGCATCTTCTCATTCATGTGGCAAATTAACGCATTTTGCAACGCTACCAGCTCCTGAAAATTCCAAAAATCTTATATATTTCAAGATCGGTTCATCATGGAATTAGACTTATTTGTTTCGCCCTAAAAAAAATTACGCATCAAACAAGCATTTAATTAATACATTAAGGGCTATTTAGTTTTTGATTCCAGATTTTGACGATTTTTGCAATCCATTTCGCATGAAAAGTCGGTTTAGCCTTTTCGAATCGTACCAAAACCTAATCAGCGCTAGGGTAACCCCAGAACCAATTTTGTGAAATCTCATTCAATAATATTTGAACTAGAGTGGATACATGCATTGCACAGACACACACAGGCGTCACGCTGAAAATAGTTTCTTCGTGTTCTAGAGTGCTTGAAACGTGTAGATTCATCGCAAACTTGCGTTGCGATTTTCAACACTATTCCAGTATTTTCCCTATGCATTACCATGTATTATATGTAAGGAAAGTAAAAAATTCATAATTAAAAAACATTATTTTTTTTATATTAAAAGTTAAAGGTTTAAAGGTTCACCATGAGTATTGACAAAGTGATATTTGAAAAATTTGGAACTAAAAATTTTCTGATGCAACCTTCCCTTTAGTTTATTTTCTGGCGACACCACTACTATTAATGACTGCTAAGATTCAGTTGTACCTAGTGTTTGTGAAGAATACGCTGCTTATGACCTCAGTAGGCAGTGTTTCTTTCAGGCATACCTCCGGGGGACGAAATCTCACGGAGACGTGTATTCGCCCCCCCCCCCCCCTCGAAGCCATTTTATCAAACCTATTTTCTATTTATGTGTGACACAGCATTTAGATATATTTAAATAAGGCAAATAGAAAACTTGCCCCCCTAACATATCATTCGCCCCCCCCCCCTCAAAAAATCCTAAAAGAAACACTGTCAGTAGGGCTGCTCATAAAAAGTGTGAGGGCCCTAGATATTTATCACGATATTTTATTTTCTCCTTTTCTAAATTTTTCATGTCTTCCCCAACCTCAAAATGAAAATATTGGCGATCCGGGCCACATCCAGAGTTCCTACCCTCCCACTCAGGTGGTGTCAATCCCCCCCTCTTACGGGCGGACCTGCCTCAAGAAGAGGGCTCATAACGCCCTCCGAAATATTTGCAGTCGCCTAATTTTCGTATTCCTGCTTTCTTTAAGGAAGTATTTAAAAATTATATTCTATAATTGGGTAAACAAATTTAGCTGTGAGTCTTCAACATAAGAATTGCGTTTATAATAGAAAGGGTAATAAATGAAGCATATTTGTTTTAGTTCTGTAAGTCTAGGAAAATTTACGTAGCATGTATCTGGACTGGTATAAAAAGTTTTTCACTTTCTCGGAACTAAATATAAGAGATTTATGAAAGAGCTTTCATATTTTGGCAAACGGTGTGTACACATTTTTAACAGAACTTTTAAACATTTTTATTCCTTTTTGTACCGGCTTTAGACTTTTAGTGACAGCTTTAGAACCGGAAGTGAAAATCCTTAGTGAAACCTCTCTTGGATTTGATGCTGAATCCATATCAGTCATCATCTAAGCTTTATCGTCAACCTTGAGAAATAAATGTTTCAAAGAAATTTTTTGAACCGGAAGTGGGAAAAACCGAAAGGCGAAATCCTTAGTGGACCTCCCTACCCCCTTCTGAATTTGATTCTGAATCCATATTAGCCATCATCTATAAACTCAATTTAAGAAATTAATGTGAACCGGAAGTACAAATTCTTAGTAAACCACTTCACCTCCTCCAGATTTTGCTTTATTAATATCAGTTAGCATCTAAACTGTGCATTTGGCCAATATTAAGAAATATATGGTTTAAGTATAATTACATTTTTTAACCGGAAGTGGAAATACTTAGTGAACCCCCAATCTGTTTCGGAATTTGATGCTGAATCTATACCAGTCATCATCTAATCTCTCCCTTTAGCAGATCCTGAGAAATAGATACTTCAAAAAAATTTCAATAAAAGCATAGCATGGCAAAATTTTTTCACTCTTTTAAAATGCATTTCTGTATAATAAAGTGTACAAATTCTGTACATAACTAATAAAAAAAATGGCACTTTAAACAGTATTTTAGTGCAATTACATTATTTTCCCCTGCACTTATCCATATAACTACTGAAAATTCGTTATTTCATTGCATTATCAGTGAAGCAGGGCCGACCATACAAATTGTGGGTCCGACTACAAATCTTTATCACGGGTCCTACTCCATATTTAATTTTCCCCTTTTTGTGAATTTTTCATGCCTTCTCTTTCCATAAAAATAGTATTGGCGGTATGGCCTCCTCTGGAGCCACCCACCCAAGTGATGTCCGCCCCTTATGGGCGGCCCGGAATGAAGTTTCAATAAACAATTATTCTAATAATTAAAGAGAAGTTTGAAACAATTCTTTATTTGCGTGAGGATAAGAGGTGCCCGTTTTCTGGTTTGGCGTCTGGAGCGGTCGCTCCGTCCCGCTCCATAACGCTATGCCACTGCTCCATCTCGTCTTTAAATTTCTTATAGCGATTTTTAAGTCTGAAATCTTATATTATTTACCTCTCAATTGTCTCCTCTTCTTTATTCATCCAATTTTGCCTATCAACCTCATATGTGCTTATATACTACAAAATTAATCTTCATGCATCGGATTTTACCTTTAAGAATGCGCAGGCACATTCAGGAATGAACTAAAACTCTATAGATTCCCGCTGATAGATGCTATCGCGATGGGAAAAAGTCATTCAGACTTATCTCAAATGTATTTCTTGCGGACTAGTATCAACTGACCGGTTTCGTACTTATTATTCATCCGTCAGCATGAAATAGCCCAATACCTCAAATAGAGGCAAGAAAATTTGCTACGTATCATAAATGTGCACACATCTTTAGACATAGAGATCGAGAAATTATGTCCTACCACGTAGTCGGCGTAGCATTTTAGCTCAGTCTGCAACGACCAAATCCATAGTCACAGAACCCGCCTATAAACTTGTCGATTTCAGCCTCATGCACCTTAAGCTAAATTTCGAACAGTGTGAAAACGACTACGACTAGGACTGAATTTAACAGTCCCCACAGAAATTCGCGAAATTGTGATATATAGCAAGTTTTCCTACTGCGATTGTAAGTATCGATAATTCCCTGCTGACGAGTGCATACATAAGCATGAAACCGGTCTATGCAAGAGCCATCTTGATTACCCATCAATGGTAATCAAGATGGCCCTATCTATGAATCTTGGTCTGCAATGGAGGAGAATAACCCCAACTTAGAGAATGCCCCCTTACTAGCTGAATCTGCGAGTATTATTTCACATATACGGGAATTTAAGAAAATTCCCAAATGTATGGATCTTACATCAAAAATTTCCAAATTCCGATTTATAAATATATGAGTGAAAAATCTTATATTTAGGAATTTTTCCGCAGAGTTTGTGGTAGCACGAAGCCTATCCCCTGAGCCTGGATAAATTTGATGTGCTTAACTTTTAGATCATCCTCTACTGTCGTATGTAGTATTAAATATCCAACCAAAAATTTATTTCAATTTTACCATATATTAAAATTAGTTTAATAAATCATAACCAGATGGCGACACTACGTTCGTGCGAGAGTCCCTATTCAAGAGAATGGTAAAGGTACTCTGATAAAAAGACTCTTTCATGAACGAGTAGTATCGCCATCTGATTAAAAGTTGTTAAACTAATTTAAATATATGCATGTTAAAATTAAAATATATTTTTGGTTGGATATTGAATACTACCAAAAATTGAAATAATAGATTTTTTTTTTTTCAAACAAAGTGAGCACAGGCAAGCCTTCAATTTTAAATCAGGATAAATTATCTGATATAGAGGCTGTGCTGCTGAAAATCTCGTATGTCACTCTCGTAGAAATGGATGGAGAAAAATTGCTTCAAAATAAGAATTATATCACCCTGAGAAGACACCATGTTCTTCGACTAATACAAAAAGGGAAGACATCTATCATTATCGTCTGACGCATGAAACAAAAACGTGTATGCAGTTGTCAGAAGCTGTAGCCATGGTACATCATGATTCGTATGCAGTGAGCTGCTGCCACCGGGAATTATAGAATGTAACCCGCAAAATTATATAAATAATCTGAAAGAAACTTACATTTCTCCCTCGACACTTTTTTTACTTTCCCTGCAATACATGGTAATGTATAGGGAAAGTATTGGAATCATGTCAAAAATCGCAACTCGAGTTTTCGACGGATCTACACGTTTCGAGACCTCTAGAATACGAAAAAACTACTTTTAGCGTGACGTCTGTGTGTGTGTCTGTCTGTCTGTGCAATGTATATATCCACTCTAACTCAAAAACTAATACATTTGGTTTTCATAAAATTTGGTAGGTAAGTCACTTGGATGTGATCCTGGTGCTGATTAGTTTTTGGTACAATTCGTAAAAACAGAACCCGCCTTTTTTTGCGAATTGGCCCCTAAAAATTCATTTATCCGCTCTAGCTAAAGTACTAATTTACCAAATTTCACGAAATGTGGGGTAGATAAGTAACGTATTGGATACTCTGGTACTGATTAGAATTTGGTACGATTCGGAAAAGAAGAATCTACCTTTTTTTACGAAATGGCCGACAAAAATATCATGTATCCACTCTAGCTAAAATTCTAATTCACCAAATTTCGCAAAATTTGGTAGATAAGTTACTTGTGGGATACTCTGGTGCTGATTAGATTTTGGTACGATTCGGAAAAGAACAATCTGCCTTTGTTTACGAAATGGCCCATCAAAATCGCCAAAATCTAAAAAAAAAAGACTAAGTAGTATATGCTCAAATGTATCAATTAAATTCTTGTTTTATAAGCAATTTTTGAAGAGGAAATTAATATAACACACTCCATTATACTTTAGAACTAACCGTTCCCAAGATATTTGAGATTTCTTGCATTTTTGTTACGCCGATTTCGGAAAAATGGCCAATTTACCAAATAAAAAAAATTGAATTAAAAATGCAAATTTAGTGTTATTTGGTTCAATTACACTGAATCTAATGAATTAATAAAGAAATAAAGAAAATATGAATTTGAGTCTGCAGGGAAAGTCATGTGCTGCCCACATCAGATTTTTTTTTCATTAAAATAGTTGCAATAAAATCAAAAATCATTGAACTTTTAGGAATTTAAAATCGATTTCTCTTCATAACATTCTCTATTATTTCTCTTTTAAAGTTCGACTTCACCTCTTGCGGTGGTATCCTGTGTATTTTGTTGCTGGTTCTCATTCTATTTGGGCTGATTGCAATTTTCTTGCCTTCCCGAGTAAGTAATATATACAATATCTGGTGTGAGGAGGCTGCACTCGACTTTCTCATACATAAATATTCCATACTGTTCAAATTCACTTGAATTATAATCTATCATATTGTAGTTAATAGTATGTAAGAATAAGTCTTTAAGTAGTTAATAATCTCCAGTCTTGAAAATTACGATCTCATCACGTAAGTTTGTTGCAGTCGTGTTATCGGATAATACCACATTATACAAAAATTCCTCGATTACCGCGCTAACGCTGTTAACGCGGATTTCGTATCATAAATTGTTACACGATTTATAAATTGTTATTGAAAATTAGAATAGCCATTGATCCGTCCCTTCATATGCGACAGAAATTGTAGGGACGCTTTCTGGGAATTTACTGCTAAAAGAAACAAGTAGAATTCCGCCAATCCGGCTCCCCACCCCCACCCCCTCCCCTCAAATGAGACGAAAAATTGCAGATTATGTAAGGGAAGAGATTTACTCGGAATAATCTACTTCAAGGTTTACAGATACTTTCTATAAACCTTGATTCTACAACTCTATCTATAAACCTTGATAGTATTTACAAACCTTGACTCTATATCAAGAACCAATGTATACAAAAAACTTAATGTACTTTTCTTCGAGGTCAAAGAAATAAGATAAAATAAGGATAATTTTATCAATAAGTTTAGTTTATTCGACGACAATTTTTTTTCTTTTTTATTATCTAGGGAAACAAAGCTGTTTCACGGAACTTTTCAAATAAAGACAAAAAGTGGAAGGGGGAAGCTTTAGGGGGAGGGCGGATCATTGGAATTTTACGGTAATGTATCTACTTACAATTTCCCTATCCTACTTGCATTCGTTCTTGGGTTATCACATCCATATCTACACACACAAACAATGGGGGGGGGGGGGGGGGGAGGGGTCTTTCTAAAAATGTTTGAAATGTGTTCAAGAGGTCTTAAAAAGTGCTTCAGTGCTTCCATCAAAGCACCAAATTCAAAGTACGAAGTTTTGGTACTGTCAAGTATCAAATTTTGTACTTGACAAGTCAAAGTACCAAATTTTGGAGGAAACAATTAATTATTTTTCTACACAATAGTATGAGAAATAAAAAAAATATATTTATTAATCTCTTAGCAGATCAGGTCTTGTCCATCTTATATATATATATATATATATATATATATATATATATATATATATATATATATATATATATATATATATATATATATATATATATATATATATATATATATATATATATTACACATATATATATATATATATAGGAATTATTAATCTCTCATTTTTATTTTACGGTAGTGTCTGAATTGAGTCTGTAATATGCAGTGTCCATTATTTCCTTTCTTTCTCCATTTCATATCCTCATTCACTACACGGCTTTATATTGCCCGCGGTTTGATACTCTGATTACTGATTCACACTCCTGCACTTTTGTATTTGTTATTTTAATATATATATATATATATTACATATATATATATATATATATATATATATATATATACATGATGCTTTTAATGTCAAAAATTTTCCTATGCTCTTGCACTTTGTGTTATACAACAATTATATTATCCAAGGTGATAACATTTATTTACAAACATCTGGTGTACCACAAGGTGGCTGTAGTAGTAGTATACTCGCTAACTTATATCTTTATTATTATGAATGTCATTTTAACTCTAATTCATATATTATATATAGATATGTTGACGACTTAATTTGTATTATCATTGATGATTCCTATCCCATTAATATTGATTTTTACCCGTCTAACCTAGAATTAATTCCTAATGAGCCTTGCGTTAGTCAAACTGTTAATTTTTTAGACCTCAATTTAGATACCCTCAATAATCATGTAATCACCAATCTATATGATAAAAAAGATTCTTACAACTTCACTATCATAAAGCTGCTATCATATCAATCTTGTAATTCTATTCAATTGTTTAGAAACATCATTTTAAACCAGCTATTTCGAATACATCGACTTTCTGATCCTCAGTTTCACTTTCTCCACATCAATAAACTTAAACGCATTTGTCAAAACTACCTATATCCGGAAGTATTTGTAAATAATATTATTAATAATTTCAAATATACCACGTAATAATTTTACACATGCATTATTTATCTTTGATTGGTTAACTCATTTTTGAAAATTCACCCATTCTTTATCACCTTACTTACCACTTGGCCTGAGTCTAATACTGTTTACTATTTTAGAATGTCTATTTTCCACTTGTCCTGAGTCCTATACTGTTTACTATTTTCGAAAGTCTCCATACTTATTATGTATCGTTCAATTGTATTCATTCCCACTCGCATTGACGAAGTGAGGTGAAATGCTCGCCCACTCGCATTGACGAAGTGAGGTGAAATGCTCAGTTACTAGTTTATCTTACACGTGCTGCTATTATTTCACATTACAGTTCGTGGAGGTATTGTTTTTCAGCTTTTGTATAATTCAATTGATTTATTTTTCTAATTCCACTAGCCAGTAGACAGTTCCAATGGTGTCTATAGTTAAATACTATCGCCATTGTCAGAAACTGGCTATTCTCTCGGTTTTAATTCGAATTGTATGGCTGTCCTGATGAGAATGCAATTTCGAACTGACCGCCATTTTTTGTGTGGTTTCGATTGATTGTTCTCTATTCTTGATCTCTTGTCTTGAGCTGATTATTATTGCCTATTCTCATTTTTGCAGAGTTTTATTTTTATTTACTTTTATATACTTTTAACTGTGATTTTTGAATCCTAATATTCTTCTCATCCCCCTTTATGTAGTGATATGTAACCTTCTATCTTTATCCTTAGACTTGGCTTATAGTTACTCATTTGTAACAGATATGCTAGAGATGGGTTTTTTTGTACATACAGTAGTTTATGCAAAATTTTCGATTAAAATCATTTAATTTTTAATTTATATATATATATATATATATATATATATATATATATATATATATATATATATATATATGTATGTATGTATATATTGTAATATACAAAAAACGGAAACTGAAACATACTACGTTATTTTTAAAATGTCGATTGTGTAACAATTAAAAGTTTCCTCCTTGGTGAAATAATTAATGCACGTGCAAGATAAACTGTTTGACTTTTGAAAAAAAGTTAGGAAGAGAAATGAAATGAGAGGTTTTTTTTTAAAATGGGTTTTAAAAAACGTTGAAGGATGAAGTGATCGGAGAGAATGGTTGTATCAGTATTATGCCGTCAGGCAAATCAATAAAATAATTTTATGTTATCTTTGTGTACTACGTTACAATATATATATATATGTGTGTGTGTGTGTGTTGAATTTACCGGCTTGAGAGGTGCTTACGACCAAAAAATATTGAGGCCATGTTTCGAGGTGTCGGTATTAATGGTTTCCTTGTACCCCCATAGCAAAATGTAGGGTGACGAGCGACGTGTGTCGCAAATAGATATGTAACCTCTGCAGAGAAATTTTGAGTTGAGAATTAAAAAAAAAATGTTGTCGGACTATATCTGTAGGACAAATGCCTATCACCTATCCCATCCCCAGGTAATCTGCAAAATAAACACTTCACTGTTGCACCTTTTATCATGTTTCCGAATTTCTACTCAATGATCTTCTTTCTTTCTCAGCGAAATCTACAGACTTTGATTCCATAAAAAAAAAAAAAAAAAAAAAAAAAAATCGCGATCTTCAATTAAAATTTCACGAGAAACCATACAAGTCTGCAGATTGATAAACGTGCAGATGCACACTGATTGCAAATGGCAAAGCGACACCAATGAAAAACTAGTATCGTGCATGATGTTTCCATGCAAAGACATAGGAATAAAAACACAATGCAGCTGTTTTGCTTAGCTATAGACTTGGGCTCCCGATTGCGCGCGCATTTCACGCAAACGGAATTCATATCGAGCACAGAAATTTCCAGTTTGCCGAATAAGTTTTTAATTGCTTAGATATTCATAGTAACATATTTTGCTTTATTCTGGTAATAAATTAAAAAAATGATAATTATTCGCATGCAAGATTCTCGAATACATTGCGGTGCGGATAGGGTACACATGATATTTCAAGCTATTTCTCAAACATATAATTAATGAAATAGAGAGTTTTTCTCTTAATTTAAACAATGAGAATTACTTATAGGTCGTTTAGGGAGCATAAACTAAAATTTGATATATGTGCATTTGTACTTGCATGTCCATAATTTTAATTAAATATTCATTTTTTTTCACTTTAATAAATGTAATTTAAATAGTCATTAAAATAATAAACAAAAGTATGTAAAATTTGAACTATATAAAAAATACACAAAAAATGACCAAATTTGGAAATAATCAAATAACTAACGAAGAACACGAAAGCTAAGACAACGTGCAAGCTGCAGATAAATTTTCAAACCCTGAATCTCCATCGTAGATCATCTGGAAAAGTTCTGCTACTGGGCGTTGTACGATGGACCAAAACAGTTAATCCATGAATTTAATTCCTATTAACAAATAATAATTTTCTCTCTTCGGTATGAAAATGTATATGTTGCTTTTCTCTTCTACAGATCATGACAATAATATATGCTTCGGCTGGAGCGGTAATATTCACCCTTGTAAGTATGGAATTTGACTATCTTTACTAATTCAGGTTCTTAGAAAGGTCCTTATGCACCCCCGAAAGATTCAAAAGTGTACACAATGTCTAGAGTAAAGTGACTATACCTAGCGGAGTACCGTGAGTTTTTGGCAGGTGGGACCTAAAAAGGTGGAGAATTGCGTCCCTCCTTCCCTTACCAAATTACGAACTCGAGCTCGCGCGTGCATGCACACACAGGGCCGGCTTAAGGCACCAGCAAAGAAAGCACTTGCTTGGGGCGGCATTTCAGTCAACATGAATAGAAAATCTTAAATAAAAAATTCTTAATAAAATAAATATCTTAAATAAAAAAAGTAAAAAGTTCTGGGGCGCGAGCAACAGCATTTACAAGGGCAGATGTAGGCAAAACTAAAACACTGAAAAATATTAAACATTTGGTCCCAGGTAATAAAAGAGTGAAAACGGCTATCATTCATTCTCCCCGTGAAAAGAGAGAACCAGAAGGCTAAATGGAATCTCTTCCAGTATGTCGCCCCTAATTGTTTATCTTGCAACACAAGTAACAACTAATTACTTTAGCGCACCGGGCGTCCAGTACAGCGTCTAGAACTAACTCCCCTTCTAGCCACTGTAGTACAGCCATCAACAGCACGTCTAGGGCGGCATATTGACCATTATCTGTGAACTGCAAAAGCTTATATGTGAAACTGGTTTTTGTTAACTATTCCATGAAAAAATTCGATGAGAGAGGGCACTTTGCTTGAAACGATGGGGTTCCACCTAGAATTGCCGTGCCAGAATACCCATCCTTTGTTAATTTTTCTCCTAAGCTCAAATCCGGAAGTCATCTCCCCTAATCACCCAGACCCATAAATAAAGGACTTCTTTGACATCAATCCCGAAACAGGTGTCCGCATTGAAAGTAATTAGAATACTAGACGAGGACAGGTCTCAAAAGACATCTTGAGACATCCGTGGATCATTGTAGAATTTATGGGACATACACACCCCCATCGGCTGTGAAACATGTGTTTATCAATCATTTTGTTTTGCGAGAGATTTGTTCTGGGGTGAATCAGTTAAGTCGTACGTTTCGGTGAGAAACGTCAAACATCATTTTTCTTGCCGCAAAGAATAGTTTATCGTTTTCCTTTCTAAATGTTATACAGTTGAATTTGATATTATTTAAAATATTCATCTAGCATTTCATGCAAGATTAAAATTTAAGGTAAGCAAGATATAATTATTTTATGATTGTTTAAAAATGGTTTCTATTAACAAATATAGCATATTAGACCCTCCCCCCCCCCCCCCCATCAAGGGAATTCAGATTATTCTAAATTCCAGGTGTAAAATCGGTATATTCTTTAAAGCTTGTGGTAGTTTTCGTTATAACGATTTTATACAGCATCTATCGAGTCACTTTTTAGCTAAAAATATTTTAAATTTTACGCACAGGTCAGTGTTTGTTTGTTCTTAGGATGTTATATTAAATTTAGCTCCTTGAAAGTTCTTAGAAATTGTTTCCTCGTTTTGCTCAATTTTCAGATTTTTTTTCTGTGTGCGTTCTCTTTACCTAATACTGTATTTATTTTTTCTTAAATTAAAAGTATATATCAATATCACTTACGCTATTTACGGGCAATTTCTATTTTTTCGAATTATTCAAATTTTTAGTTATCAGGATTTCAGCTAAAGCTTCATTTAATTTGAAAAATAACTACTATAATTTGAATGGGGTAATTTTTAAAACAAAGACAATATTCAACATATTCGCATGTTGCCGCTTTAAAACCTCTGTTATTTTATAAACTTGAATTCTTTAAACGAAATATATCGGATTATAAAAATGTCATTTACATATATTATATTCTGCGTTTAAGTTATGGAGTAAAAATGCAATAGAATATAACATTCTTTCGCATTGGAGTATTTACAACGAAAGTTAATAGGAAGGAATTTAGTTTTTAAAATTAATTGGAAATCAATCAAAATTTATTTTCTAAACCTACTGTCTCACATGTAGAACACCATTTTTTCTAATTTTTATTTTGAGTCATCAGAAAAAAATGATGAACCTCAAAGAATTTTCGTTCTTTCTGGTAAATAAAAAGTAAAAGAAAAATACTGTACATTTTTTAAACTTTCTAAATTACTTCAATTATGTTACTATTTAATTGAAAATTTTCATTTTTGCATTTTAAGCATGTACTTTTCTTATATTTTTTTAATATTATACTTGCAGTGTGGTGCATAGAAATGTCCTCTTAGAATATTTTTTCAAGCATATAACAAGACATATTCTTTCAGAAAATTTTATTTCAGTCGATTGAGTATTGTAATCAGTATTGTAATGTTAAATTTCAGTATTGTAATGTTACGAAACCGACATTTGCTCAAATTACGAATGCGTAGTGAAAAATTAAAAAAAATAATAAATCGTGACGTTATTCACTGTATCGAGTAACAGTCTGACTATGTTCAAAATTTGACTTCATTTGGTTCAGTAGTTTCGAAGAACAGCAGTGTACCTCGATTTAGCGATAGACTGACCTACAGACCGATCGACAACAAAAAACTGAAGAATATTTATTTTGTGTTTGGTAATTAGTCCCCTCAAAAGCGCATAGATCTTTAAAAATGATATGTGCAAATACTTACTTACATTTAGCAATGGAAGTATAATAAATATCACAACAAGAGTTACAAAAATATCCTTTTTATATCTAATTTATTTTCCTGCAACACATAGAAGAGGAAAAGTATAGCGATGGAGATCAAAAACCGGATGCTCTGATTTTGATAAATTTACCAGTGTTGAGCATCCTTGAATACTAATTAACCATGTTTTAAATGATGTCTGTCTATCTGTGCAGTTTTTCTTTCAGGACATTTTGTTTGAGGGGAGGAGAGAAAATGAAATCTCAAAGGGGGCAAATTATCTAATATAATTTTAACTACTATATAGAAGTAATTACTATATATATACATAATATGTATAGCAAATACGTATTCAAACATTTCGAGAAAAACTTGCTCCGGCTAAACAAGAAGAAGAAAAATTTTAAAATAATGTAAATTGAATTATAACTCCAAAATTTCATTCTGAAAATAGTCAATCATGAAATAAAATTGTAAAAATAACTCAAATGCTGCCACATAAGAAGTAGAAACTAGGTTAAATTCACAAAAAGTATTTTGTGAGTTTCTGAATTTATTAGCATTTGGTCCGGTAACATAAAATGTATCGAGCGAGGGGGGGGGGGGGGGGGTATGTTTCGGAAAGGGGGTTCGCCCCTTCAAATGTATTTCTGAAAGAAACACCAAGTCTTTGGCAATGATATCTCTATAGCAAATCAATAAAATAGAATACAATTCGGTAATACTTCTTCAATCAATAAATATCAGAGATTCATTAATTTTTGGGGTAAATCGGACAGAAGAAAGTCATCAATTTTTCGAACATTTAAAATAAGATGAGCATGAAAAATATAATGTTTAAAAATGTTACAAAAATAAATATTTAATTCAATTTTCACTAAAAAGCGAATATTATCATTTATATAGGACGCTAATACGCACTGTTTTTGAGATATTTTGCATTTCTTATTTGAAACAGGAAAAATAAAAAAAAAAATTAAATATAATCAATATTATTAAGTTTTTACAAATTTTGCAATTATTTTTAACAGGGAGTAAATGAATGCCATTGTTTAGAAGTTCTCATTAAAAATTTTACTTTATCAAACAAATTAAGCAAATCAAAATATATTTGGTGTATAATCAATAACTGACAGCTTCTTAATTTTCTCGAAGGCTAGGATCTTCAAATTTCTTATTTCGATAATTAAAAAAAATATTTTTTTAAATTATTCTATTATAATTTGTTACAAAATTATTAATTTTATATGTAATATTTCATTTTTTAAATTACACCATTTACAGCACAATAAAATGTGTGTTTTGAGGTATTGCAAATTTTTGATTTAAAATAGACTTTTTTTTTTTTTTGCATTATATATACTACTCACTATTGTTAAAGGAATAAATGATTTGTAGGTATTTCTAACCGGAAAGAAATGGACAACATTGTTTAGTAGTTATCATTAGTCGTTCTAGAGATATTAGAAAATTTTACTTTCCTAGAGGTAGAGATACATATCTCGAAATAATGAAGCGAGTTACATAACAGAAGCATACCAAATCGGTATCAATAAAATCCTATTGATTTTCAGCCATATCTAGTTATGAGAAATATTTAATTTTTGTAATTGTTTTCTAAAAACGAATAAATATAGAAACTTTTTGGCTAAAAGATTTTATTCATAACAGCTTCAATGGATGCAAATCATAAGAAATCTCTGAAAAATGGGAACTCTAAATTAAAAAAAATCATTTAATTCTACTGCAAATTATAAAAAACATTGAACTCAATTTATACAGTTAAACTTGGCAGTGTTTTATATATATATATATTTCATATTCTCTCTATTCTTTCATTGGATTTTCAAATTATTTATATATAGTGTTGAATATTGGACACTTTTGATGTATGATAACGTCTTTGTCGGCAAATCGGATGTGACGAAAAAGAGTGAGATTTTGAAGGATTGTAGCTTGGCGTGTAATAGTCGGAGAGGGACGGCAGTGGTACCAAGTGTTAGGCCGAGGATGTACGCGTATTGTGAGGGGGTGACACGCTCAAGAGATGAATGCGATCGAATGCGAAATAAGATAAAAATGATCAAGCAATAATCAAATTGCTAAATTTTATTTCTTTAATTCTGGTACTTAATTAACATTTCGGAACAAAATTGACTAAAAACTGGCGATATAGCAGTGTTTCTCTATTCTATTTCATTTACAAAGGTTAGCAGAAAATTGAATTTCAGGGAGGGGGCGGCCAAATTGCTTTCTGCTTGGGGCGGCAAAAAACCTAGAGCCGGGCCTGTGCACACACACACACACATACGCACGCACAGACACACAAACTATTCATCTTGGAACTATTGAAATTTCTGGGTTTATTGAACAGCTTTGATTTGAACAAATATTAGCAGAATATATTCCATTATTAAATATTATCTCAAGAGATCATATCCTACAAAGGAACCCTTCGAGTTTTCGCGATTGCAAAGTTATCAGTAACTTTGTCAGCATTGATTTTCTCGAATGTTTCCCCCTCAGTACTCAACAATGCCAGGTCACTCAAACATTCTTGTCCCATAGATGATCTCAAATAAGACATAATCAATTTCAGTTTGCTGAAGGATATTTCACAACTAGCAATTGATACTGAAATTGTGAGCAGAATTTGCAAAGCAGTCTGGAGATTAGGGTACACTTCCTCTTCATATGAGACAATGAAATGCAGAAATTCTAATGGATGTATCGGTTCAATCACATCGCTCTCATTTCGATTTTTTAACAGCATTGCACAATCCAAAATTTCTTGATGCAACTCCTTCCCATCAAAATCGTTTTTGTAGTAGCTGGCAGTAGCACAACATTGTCTTTCCAATTCCTTATCCATATTGGGACTAATAAGAAGTTTCTGAACAATCAGGAGAAATCTAAATCGAGTGTCAAGGTCACGCAGTCGTTGGAAACGTTCTCTGATTTCCGCTCCAATGCGGTCAACGATGCTCTGTAGGATTCATCCCAAGTTCTTTCTTGGTTGATAAACCGGCATCTCTTGCTTGTTCACCCGGCATCATTGTGACACATTTTACTCTTCTCTGAACTGGAAGTCCCCAATAAATGCAACTTCTTTCTGCTTCGCACACTGATTCATCAAACAGCCTTTCAAGATTCTCAGTAAAATGTTGTTCAAGAGAGTTCATGTCAGCTACCGCTTCAATGAAATTTATTTTAGGATCTTGCAGTCTCTTTTAGGCTCTATTCATCAAAGACAAAATTGAGTTCCAAAATGGGAGAAATGTCAAAAAAATGAATCTCAAACTGTTTGACAGAAGCTGATCTGCACCCTTTCTCGTTTTCTCCGTGGAGTACTTGTCAGAACACATCCTCTCCAACACATTCGCAATCTTCTCCAGATTCTTATGGAGAACTCTAATAACTGCTTCCCGGGCACTCCAACGAGTTTCAGACTCTTTTTTGGCAGACACATCAACATCAGATATCAGCTGCCACCGAATTGTTGACTGAGAGAAGAATACATATAATGCCTCAACAGCTCCAAAAAATGTGACAGTCACAATTTCATTTCTAGTAGCATACACTCCGACCAAATTCAGGCTGTGGTTGTCACAGTTCGAAAACAAAGCTTTGGGGTTCCGATTCAAAATTCTTTGCTGCACACCAGATAAATGACCGGACATCACAGCTGCTTTGTCGTATCACTGAGAACATCAGTCAGACAGAGGCAGCTCATCCGATTCTAGTTTGGTTAGAATTACTTTCTCAATCGCAGCAGCATTTTTCTCGTGAATTTCAATGTAGTCAATGAATGCTTCTTTGACCGCAGCAGTTTTTTCTTCAAAGTCAATGTCTACATACCGAATAACCTGAGACATCTGCTCACGGTGTGCAGCATCCGGGGTAGAATCAAACAGAATCCCAAAATATTTACTCCTCCGAATTTTTTGCAGAACTGAGTTCCGGGTATCTTGAGGTACTGCTGTCAAAGAAGCATGCATCGACTACATCCAAATTCACGAGAAAGATGCTGCTGCGATATAGAAAGTAATTCTAACCAAACTCATTCTGTATTCTTGGTGATAAATAAGAGAGTGAGCTACGATTGTCCTTGACATAGATCAGATACCGATCTAGCAATGGGTCATATAGCGCCAGCAACTTGATCAGCGCCAAAAAGTTTCCAGGATTTGAAATTGAGGATAGTTGTCCTTAATGCCCGCGCAATGCAAGATTTTGTGATGCCAAATATTTGATGCAGTCAAGGATTCGCTTCAATATTCCTCGTCATTTTTCCCTCTCCAATTGGATTTTGTTGAGGATCAGTTGCTTTCTTAGCCTGGAGACGCAGTTTCATTTCTTTCCAAGTATTGAATGACACCCGATGATATGTTCCATTTTCATGTTCATGGATTTTTACATTCAATTTCTTCCAATTTTGGAATCCACAACAAAGCTCAATTTGATTTGTGATTCTCAGGGACACATGAGAATAAAAGGCAAGACAAGTAGTATGCTGTTCCCTTTTGAGGTGAGAAAAGTAACCAGGTTCGGTTCACCTTCTTCCCATCAGAAAGTTCTCGGATAAACCATTTCTTAGTCATAGAGTGACCATCAGTCGCAGAAAATGGACCATCTGCATTTTGGAATACTGCCGATCTCATTGTAATCCTTTCAGTTCTAAGTTTATGTGTTATAATGGGTCCACTCAGATCAGATTGAAAGTCCAGTAGGCCTATATCCTTCTTAGATAAAAAAGTAGGTTGCAAAGTCTGAACCCTTTCCGATATTTCCAATGACACTTCAGCACTTTCAGCATTAAGAATTGGCATAGCATTGACAGCTACCTCAGAGACTTCTACAGGCTCCATAGTGCTCGCAGTAGTAGATTCATCAGATTCGGTATCAGCTCCAAGCATTGCAACTCTGTTTGGTCCATTCTCTTTTTGCTTCTTAAGGAACTTGGCCATCAATTGACTGAATTATCCGATTTCCATTGCAGCACTTTTTCTCCGTTTGCGTCCAGCGGCTCCAGATTATTTTCTACTGCCGCTGCTCATTATTCAATATTCACAGCAAACCACTTTCTGACTTTACCGTTATGGACGAGCCTAAATAAATAAATAATAATAATAGTTTACAATACCTATACTTGCAGTAAATGAGTAAAATTATTCACACACTCATGTACTAATTATTAATGTTTAATCTACGTTCGTTTATTCTCTCATTTTGCGCCCTCCTAAATAGTTGGCGCCCGGGGCAACTGAACCCGACTACCCTTCCCCCTCCCCCACGGTACGCCACTGGGTATACCCAATCGAATAAAAGTGATTGCAGAGGAGAAATTTAAAAGTTATGATTACGAATTCGGCAACAAAGCGAGATAAACAAAAAAAGCCAATTCCAAAGTTGTAGAATATTGTCTATTCAGTACAAATCCACAACAGGAAAGAACAAAAAACTTATATTAAAGGCAATAAGTATTCGTGAGAAAGTCGTATCATTATAGGGATTGTAACATAGTGTCAAAGGACTGTCAAAGAGCTACTTATTCTTTCTGGAATTGAAATGTGCATAGTTACTGACGGAGGAAATTTTGAACAGGTTATACATTAGATCCCTGTGAATGTATTATTTTAGCAGTCCTGGATCAGACAGCCACCAGGACCGGCCATAAGGGGGGGAATAGACATCACTAGAGTGAAGGGGCCCGGCTCCAGTACGACCCCGACCGCAATATTTTTTGATGGGAGCTGGAGCAGACATGAAAATTCACAAAAATGAGAAAATCAAATATGGAGGAGCAAGGTCCGTCATACATCTTCGTAGGGGGGACACAATATCTATAGGCGGCCCTGCAGCCATTCACCAATAAAAATATTGCGTAGAATAAATGCTTTTTGGAACAATTTTATTGTCGATGCCTACACACTAAACTGCCGCCCGGCCGTCCAACTAGTTACTCTAAGTCCTCTGGACGAGTCGGACGGTCTGGGTCTTCAACACTAAACTGCCGCCGTGTTCATGCGGAGTACGATCACGTTAAACATGTGGGTCCGAAAGTCCTTCCGAGAGGTTGGTGGTAGGGGAAGGAGGGTACGGTCTCTGTGGATGCCTCCCCCACTGGGTTCCGGTCTGAATTGGGTGGCACTTCCCGACCGTCCAAACAGTTACCTTACACCTTTCTGGTAGGTCGGACGGTCTGGGTTTCAACAACAACAACACTAAACAATGCGTCCTTCCGAGAGGTTGGTGGTAGGAGAAGGAGGGTACGGTCTCTGTGGATGCCTCCCCCACTGGGTTCCGGTCTAAATTGGGTGACACTTCCCGACCGTCCAAACGGTTACCTTACACCTTTCTGGTAGGTCGGACGGTCTGGGTTTCAACAACAACAACACTAAACAATGCAGGGCGCGGTAGCCCAGTGGTTAGCTCACAGGAATTGCACTCGGTAGGCCCGGGTTCGATTCCCGCCGCTACCAAAACTGCTGCCGTGTTCACGCGGAGTACGATCACGTTAAACATGTGGGTCCGTAAGTCCTTCCGAGAGGTCGGTGGTAGGGGGAGGAGTGTACGGTCCTTGTGGATGCCTCCCCCACTGGGTTCCGGTCTAAATTGGGTGGCACTTCCCTGCAGTCCAAACAGTTACCTTACACCTTTCTGGTAGGTCGGACGGTCTGGATTTCAACAACAACAACACTAAACAATGCTCTACAACTTTATAGTTGGCTTTTATCGTTTATCTCTCGTTGTGACCGAGTTCGTTATACTAGCATTTTAAATTCGTTAGGGACGCTGCAATCATTTTTGTTCTATAGGACACGGTCATTTTACTATTAATAGACGGGTTGATATTGTATGTTGTATACTATTCTATACTGATTGATATTGTATACTATTGTATACTGATTGATATTGTGTACAATTGTATACTGATTGATATTGTATTGTTACGAACGTATGTATCCTCTAGAATCGTAGGTATACACGCAGGATGCAAGAATGAGTCCAAATTTCTGGATAACTAAAGACGTTTATTCACAAGCACAAAGTAAACAAGAACAATATACAATTAAACAGCACTTAAATGTTCCACTAATTTCGCAAAATAAGCAATATTATTCTCAAAATACCGACGAAAATAATTTCACAAAACAGCCGCTACTATTCTCAAAACATTTACAAAAATCACAGTTCACTGTAGCTCGTATCTTGTTAACTCGTGAACTGAACTCCAACGGAGTGATCAGTCTTTTTATAATCTCTCTATAGAAATTTCTGTAAATCTCTCCTATTCCGCAGAATAATCGTTGTTTGTAGATGCTTCTGGAAGTTTTGGAAAGTCGCCAAACTGACGATAAATCGCCAAATCTGGCTACCCTTTTTAAACATGGAAATCATGGCAACCCGAAAACACGTCATGGAAACGCCCGCCAAGTGTTTTCTCCGCCAGTCTTTGAAGCAGACGAAAGTAAAGTAAGACGGGGGAAAATAGGCTCCAGATGAAAAGGGAAAATTACGCGTTCACAACAGTATACTCACGGACCTTTCCTGATAAAATGATTAATGTAGTAATTCAGGATTTCAAATAGGAACCCTGCGAATCGAAAGGATCTTATGTATATTATATATTTTAAAAGCTTGTTTGTCCCAATATTATTTTTGAATTGTGTGGTTATTTAGATCACTCTATATAATTGATGCCTTCTAACTCCATGGTTAAATTGTTTTTAGTTTACTGTACAGGGTGTTGTTATCTGTTGAAAGATTGCATGAATCAATATCGCTTGAACAAAGAGTCGAAGACCCATGGTTCTAATTCAAGAATTGCTTAAATAATAGATTATCATCATATGCAAATTTTGATTATGCAACATATTTAATAAAATTTATGAAATGTAACTTTTATACGGGCCCCCTAGAAGAAATTTTCAATTATAAAAACATATTCCACAGCCCAATTACTCAAACAAATCAAGTTCCATCGGCATAAGATCAAAATAACCCAAAATATCATTCATTCAATTTTCCGACGAAAAATTGGGGACTGTGTAAAACTTCAGCTAAACTTGAGTGTGTCTTTTAAGGCCAATTTTGCCAATTTTCAAAAAATGGCCAATTTCAATGGCCAAATTTCAAAAGATCTTTACATGAATAAGGAGCAAATTGATAATTGGAACTTCCTTTGAAGAAAAAGTTAAATATTGTAATTTTTTTTTTAACTGAAGCATGTCACGCGACCGAAACTGTCGTAGTCTGAAAGTCTATCTAATTTGAAGCATCTCTTACGTTGGGAACCCATGGATCCAAAATATATTGAGTTGTACAATCTTTTTGAAACACCCCGTATATCGGGTGGCAATGAATCAGTAATTAAAGTACACTGTATTCAAGGGTGGCTGTAGGAAAAGCCAATAGTTTAAATTGAACCAACTTCATTCAAACACTGTTAAAAATAAAAGAAAGATTTTATTTTTAATTAGTTTAAAATTTTTAATTAGTTTTCGACAAATAATGCGCTACGAAAGGTATACAGATTAATAAGTGTGATACAGATAATTAAAGTGTGACGCTCCACTTAACTTTCTCATACGTTTAGATTTTATAATTATTTTATTCCAACTCAGAACCATATTTACTACTAAGCGCATTAGACAGGAGGCTAAGGCTTCACTCTGTATGGGCCACGTTTTAAAAGTTTTATCCTTACAAAAAAATATAAGAAACAGCCTAGTTAAGGTTGCAAAATAAAATACTTATTTTTAAATATTAAATTTATAATATGAAACTACAGGCAGCTGAAAAATTTGTGAGGCTTCCCGCTTCTATTCAAAATGCATTGTTCTTTCCTTCGAATATAAAACTAACATAACTTTATTTTTATATATTTTTTTCAATGCAACTATATGTACACCAATGTTGTGTTATTTTCATTTTATTAAAATGAGTTACTATGGAGGTGTCGACTTTTATTTTCAATAAAGTTAAAAAAAAAGGTGTGTATGAATTTGATTAACCGAAATAGACTTGCCCTTTTGAGATCTCAGAATGATGTTGCTCCTATAGGGCCTTCAAAAGTATAAATGCTGCCCCGCGACAACTTCCCTCACAGTTAGTTCCACTATAGAAATAACATGTGTTGTGTTTGAAGGATAGAATAAAACCTGCTGTGTTTAAAAGAGATAAAGGAAGACATAATATTTAGTTTAATGAAAATTAGTTTATTAAATTGTAACTTCAAATTAATTCAAATTAACAAATACAAAGACACTGCTCACAGGCAGGCAACTCAGGAAGAATTAACATTAGAATTTTAGAATTTTATCAACTTAGTTAAAATTAAGGAATTAGCATAAAAACTTTACTCAAAACAATCTATTTTAAATTCCATCAGAAAATCATTAACAAAAATATTAAATTTAAAGAATTTTAGAATTTACCCAGGCTCTTAAGAATTTATGAAGGTTTAGAAATTTGCTCTCAGAATAAGTTTTAGAATTTTAAATTTACAGAATAAAATTTAATTAAATGCATTTAAAAAAATATTGAGAAATCATATTCAGAATTAAAGAAATTAAGAGTTTAAATAAAACATCTGTATTCACCCGGATGGGCCATCAGACAGGGGGGAAAGTTCCAATAAGTGGAGACAAATTTTGTAGACTGGTTTACTGGAGATCAGGAGAGAATCATCAGCAGAGGCCTAACAACTACTTCTGGATAACTAGGATCTTCTTAAAACTCAAACGTCCTCGTCAGACACTACTTCCACGTAACTCGCATAATGAATTTTAATACACACTTTTCCGGAGAACTACTTCGTGAATTTCGCGATAAAAACTTGAAAAACCATCATTTAAATTAAAACTACAATGTTAAAAAAATAACGCGAGGAACTTAACGTTCCATTGAAAAGCTCGCGTGGAACATAAGTTCCATTCGAAAATCAACAACGCGCTTCTCGCGCTAACACACGACGAAGTATCTCAACAAAAAGCTGAAACTGAAAAATTCTGCGCGCGTATTTATACGTGCGGCAAAAAGGGCGGAGTTTAGATAAACGGCAGCAATTAAAATTCGCTTACCGAAATTAGAATTGCCAAAATAATACTCATAATTCCGAGAGCAGACGATCCGTAAAAACGCGAACCAATTAAAATAAATCACGAATTCCAAAGAGGCGCGAAAACGCTTAGGTGGCGTATTAATCGCAGTAAAAAAAAGCCCGCAAAACAGAATTCCGAAAATGGCCGCAACTGAAATTTTTGAATTGCAGTGAGACATGGAAATAACTTGAAACTGAAGAACAAACGGAATTTCTAACCAAAATGGGAAAATGGGACATCAAATTAAAGGGAATTTTAAGGGGAATCAAATAAATAAATAATTTTTAAAATTTACAAATCAAAAGTAATAATTTAAGGAATGGAACATTTTTAACTAAGAATATTATAAAGAAAATTAATTTAGAAGATTAAAAATATTCTAATTAAAGAATAAATGAAAAAGCCAATAAATATTATTTAAATATTACCAAATTAAGAATATTGAGCCAGGGAAAAAGAAATAAAAGTAAATTTTCAAACCTCCAAATTACATACATTCTAAAGCAACCCAACACATGTACAAATGAAAAACAACTTTCGCAAAAATATTTTAAAGTTTGTTTTTTGAAGTTGGCAATAGCTTAGTGAAGCTGGTGGATTATATGTATTTGGCTGATCTGGGCTAATATATACTGTGAATTGACATCCATAATATTGTTAAGAATATTTCCCCGTGTACATGCGGTCATCATTCTTATCATTGCATTCCCAATACTTTAAAATTTTTAAAACATAAATCATTCGCATTCTAATCATGATAATTACTCAAAATTTCGTCTAGTTCAAGTACATAATGTATCCACACATAAAATTTTATAGTGGTAGAAGCATTTGTTTTTGAGTTTTCGTGACCACACCTCATGGACACACATTCACAAAAACGGACATCTTTCCAAATGTGTCCGAAATAGATTCAAGCGGTGTTAAAAAGTACTTATCGGTCAAATCCTGAAGTGCAAAAATTTTCAGGGGAAAAAAAATATATTTTCTATACAATAGTATGAGAAAGTACAGTGGAGATCGTATCGAAATCGCAAGAAACAGGAAAAAATACATACTTTGAAACTATTGACATCCATAATATGGTTAAAAATATTTTCCCCCTGTACATACCGTCATTGTTATCATTGTTTCCCAGCAATAGCAACATACGGTGATCGGAGATGAAATATTGTATCACATACCGCAATTTTCAGGTTAATAAAACTATCAAATATGATCCATATTTATGCTTAAATTTGAAACGGTTTGATATTCAAAACTTTTATTAAGTGTATAGATGTCATATTTACCCATTGAGAAGACGCGACACGCAGGTGAAATAGCAAGTTTAAAATAATGTTACATGTATATGGTAGTGGTGAAGAGACCAATTCCCTCATCGCTCAGGGCTTGGAATAAAGCAGGGACGCGATCAGCAGGGCTATAGGAGTTATTCCCAAGTCTAACTTTCCAATTAACCTTGAGTTATTTCTATAGTCCTGACATTATCCACCTCTTTCTGTTATACGAATTACTATGTTGTTCCAGCTTCAAGGTAGGTGGTACGTAAGTGCATATGAATATATAAAGGGGAATCAGGGATTCCTAACCCTAAATTCAGTGGCGGCTCGTGATTAGGCACTGTGGCACTGAGGGAACGACAGTGCTCTCTCTCCCTCGCAGCTTCGCTTGCAGCTTCCTATTTGCGCATGCGCTAAACAGTCAAACACCGCTCAAAAACAAGTCAAACTGAGCGCATGCGCACATAGGAAGCTGCAAGCGAGGCTGCGAGGGAGAGAGAGCACTGTCGTTCCCTCAGTGCCACAGTGCCTATACGCAAGCCGTCACTGCCTAAACTGAACATTTTCAGGCAAATTTCGATAAGATGAAGCTGTAGATAAGCATTTTTAGTTAATGTTGGTGAAACCTACGCAAGTCCTGAGTGTGGAATCTGGTTGCATCGCATACGTAGGCGAGGCTAGGCAGGGTATATCCTAATAACGTCTTTTGCTTTACATTTCAAAAATCCCAAACATTTTATATCGGTTTTTCTCACAAAATGTATATATTTCATGATTTTAACCTGAAAATCTTATGTGTAGTATACTAATATTGCATCGGCGGGAAAATAATATACAAGTAAAAAAATGTAACTGTAGAGGACTTAAAAGCTGAGCCCCTTCTCCAATAGAATCTAGCTTCGCTTCTAAGTTGCATCACTCCAAACTGGCCGTCAAAGTTTAATAATAATTAAGCCTTTGTTTGAGATAATAATTTGTTCGCTGCTTGTACAAACGGAGTTTTTGAACGAAAAGCTTCACAAAGAGCAACAATCAGCGAAGAATACATATCACTTACTTAAGTCCTGGAATCGTGTTCTCCAAAGCATTGCAACGAAATAAAAGAGTTCAAGGTTTAAAATATACTAATCCTCTCAGCAGCTAATTTTGTCTTTTTGTATCTATTTTATCGTATTTTCTTGCAGTTCTTGGCATACGACACGCAGATGATGATGGGTGGGAAGAAATACGAGCTTAGTCCGGAAGAGCACATCTTTGCTGCGGTACAACTCTATGTCGATATCGTCTACATTTTCATGTTTCTTCTCATGCTTTTGGGTGGCAGAGAATGAAGGTGACTGAAAATACCGAATTTGTTTACTTCATCTAATAATTTTTATGTATTTCAGTTCTATAGGAAGTTATTATTAACAAGAGTTAAAGATGGTCATAGTATAAAGTTTTGTCCACAGAAGGAGTAGAACGTGACACGACCTCGGATACGGTCTGCATACCTTGCCCCAACTCAAATATGAAGCTCTGACATCTACTATAACTGAACTTGTAAAATCCTTATCTTAGGATATTAATTCTCAACCTTAAGTGTCATAACTCAAACGTGGCCCTGGGAAATAACAATTAAAGTCCTAACGACCACAGAAGCACACACAGATAGTTTCAGGGGCCAACAAGACACATTTATTAATTCAAATTTACAACTTCTTATGTGACATAATCAGCTAAAAAGGCATGTTTTATACCACAGGACACTAACCAGAAATACATATAAATGACACTCTACGCATAAGTGTCAATAATCCCACCCTCGAAGCTCCGAAAAAAACCCAAAACATTACTATTCAGTGGGATACATTGGACACCAAGGTGCACAGATCCTTTACAACTCCGCGAATTACAATCTTTGATTTTTAACGCGAAGTCTCTCTCAACGGGAGCAATCGCACAGAATTACCTTAAATCCTCAGCAGTCAAAATATCCCAAATCCTCAGCAGTCAAAAGCCAAACTCCTACATACTCCGTTAGCCTATATCAGAGTGAGATATTGACTGCCTGCAAACCAATGTTGCTACAACAGGTTTACAAAACAGAGTAGCAAAACCTGCGATGGGTTTGATATTCTTTCATCGCCACTCTGTATGTATCAGTGGCGGCTCGCGTATAGACACTGTGGCACTGCGGGAGCGACAGTGCTCTTTCTCCCTTGCAGCCTCGCGTGCAGCTTCCTATGTGCGCATGCGCACAACAGTTAAACACCACGCCGCTGGAACTGTGAAGCGCACAGTTCCCTACAAAGATTTTTGTATCTTTTCCATAAACTGGGGGATGGCTACTGAGTCAGTAGCCATCCCCCAGTTTATTTGTTAAAGTGTACACTTTCATTTGCTAAATTGTACATTTTAAGTGAATGTACACTACTACTCATTTTCACCGTAATTACTAACTAGAGTTCAAAAGATGTATACATTTACTAGCAAATTCTGCAATGTATATGCGAGCGAGAAGGGAGAGATACATAACGATTTTCCATAAAAAAAAAACTCGTGTATATATTTTAATGAAAGTGAATATTTTATTTTCCGGTAAATTATAAATATTCAACAGAGAAGATAATTCAGATATATCCTTCTAAAATGGGAGGTTAAACGATTATAAGTTTCTAAAGTAGCCGTTTCTAATACAGAAATAATAACAATTTCCATGCTGCTAAACAAGAGAGTATTTTGTTTTGGAAATGTAACAGCAAAATGGCCCGTGTGACGTCACGTGTCCACGGTTTTGTGCCTCTAAAGCTCCTATATATACACCTATATGTATATATAGGAGCCTTAATTGCGTCTCTAGTGCAGCGTGTGTCTATGGGTCTTCAGTGTATGGACAGGAGGTAGTTCAAACCGAACCGCATTTTGCACAATGCAGCGTTCGTTCTCAGTGTGTGCCCTCCCTTAGGCATATTACACATTGAGGATTCAAGACGCACTGTATGTCGTGCATTGCGTCTCGTATGCTGCTCAAATATGCGCTAGAAATCGGTTTTTATAATGTTAGGGAAGACATACATCGAGGATGCATGCTGCATCGTTCAAAATACTGCTGATTTTGAACAATGGTTGCTTTGATACCTATTGTCCACATATTAAAGACACAGCTACTCACTACACTAGAGGTGTAAAACAGCATTAGAAAATCCTGTTTCTACAGCATATTTTAGCAACATACGAGACGCAATGCACGACGTACAGTGAGTCCTGAATCCTCAATGTGTAGCCTGCCTGCCGGGAGAAGACGCATGGTTTTAGGAAAGGAACAGCAGCTATTTCTGGCTTGTCGATAAAAATTATAGCAATTATTAGAACCGATTTTTTCCTCAAGTCTCAATGCAGCTACTGAAGTTTAGCACAAAGGAAATTGATATGGATCATCGCTATAAGAAAATAATAAGATAACTGAGTTTCGAATGATAAATCGCTGGTGAGAATCAAGGTCTTGGATTTGTGTTGGACGTTCTGAAATATCTCCCTCTTCCCATTTCTTTTGTTTGAATATCGTTTAAAATGTTAAAATAGTATTAATATTTATTTAAATTTCAGATTTGAAAATTTGCTGACAGAATACGCAGAAAATAATGACGTTTAAAATAAATAGTTAGTGAATATCGTCTGAGACAGAAGTGGATCTATCTCAAAGAAGTTAATTGTGAACAATGTATATTGAATCAAAATGATCGTTTTTCTATTATATTTCCTCATGACCATACGTGTGGATGGATACCCATTAGTTTATTATAAAAAAAACAATTATAATTTCATTCTTGTACTGTTTCATAAGCCTTAAATGGATTCATGCTCACAATTTTTATTCTAGAATAAATTACCCAGCGTTTCCAGGGTCCTAAATAGGCTCTCGCCACTTACATAATACAGATACAGATAACGCCACTCATTTCTCAAATCGCCTCTTTTGAACCAAAATCATTCCTGATCTCCGTGTTTACTATGCTTAACCATGCCAATTATACAACGCTAGCGTAATACGCTCCTTTAATACGTCCTAAATAAGCTTCTTTGATACGCCCTAAATAAATAAATTAAACTTGAAGTCTTAAAAAAAAATAGTCCACTTACCACAGAAACAAAATTAAAAAAATAATAATAACTGCTATCTCAGTGAGTTTTCATCAGCTTAAAGTCAAACTTTCGGAGAACCATTAAAATAATTTATTATTCCAAACCATGGAAATGAATCTTCTAAATTCACTAATTTAGAAAATATCATTCAAACTCGTCTTCGTTCGCAGACCACCTGGGCAATTTTAGCTTTTATCGTCTGCGCGGAATATATATGAAGTCGAATTTTGAAAGCGACATTTCGATGGATTTTCAGCTTTAAGTGTTCGTCACTTTTAAACTAATTAGCATTTTAAAAAATCTTTCTGGGTTATTAGTATAGGGTCGAAAGTTCTTCTGCAGCAAATTTCACAGCTGTTCGGCGATAGAAGCACAGACAGACCAGCGTCTTATTTTAGTATGTAACACAACAAATTTTACTAGCTCGACGTTGCTTGAGATTCGAGTACTCAAACTACTGTTATTAAAGCTAAGTTAAGCAGTCTTTACTTTTCTGTACGAAAAAGCTCACTGAGCACCTTATTCGTACACATGAGCGCCCATGGGATATTTTCTAGGGGGCAAAACACTGTCGTCAGTGCGGCAAACTCAACGATAAGATCTTCAACATACTGCTGTTCGACTCCGGCGAGTTGGCAGTTGGATCACGTGATTTTGGACGAGTTCATTAGTTAAATTCAATGGCAGGTAAAACTGTACTAATGTCCGTAGAATATCTTATATCTAGAGCTGGGGGGAAAAACCACTTAAGTCAAAAACAAGAAAGTTGAGATATTAACGAATGAAACTAATGACATTCTTAAGACATCGTTTTTTTTTTAATTTTTGATTTTGATTTTCAAAATACACATTTAATTTTTTGGTATTTATTACACATTAATAAACTAAATAAGCATACATTGTATTGTAATTTTGGAAAATGAATTTTTAGGTAAATACTGGCTTAAGTGGTTATTCCCGAAGCAAGTTTGTGGCAAATACAGGCATAAGTTATTATTCCTGACTTCAGTATTTATTCTTTAAACACAATTATGATGTGTTTACAAATACAGACATAAGTAATTGTTTAATACAACATCGGTCATAATGCATCATTTAATTGTGCATTCTAATTCCAAACTGTTATTATTATTTTATGTTTTCATAGGATTACTTTAAGGAAATATTTTGTAAAAATTATAAAAAACGTCGAAATGATGTTTCAACTGATTTTTCTGAAAATTGTTTAAAAATAAAATTAAAAGTTAATGCACCTTTTTTGTAAATTAATTAGCTAATTTAAGATGTATATAAATATAAACATATAAAACTGAAACTCAAACATCATTTATAGTTCATCCGGATAAATTTCAAACAGATCAGGATCAATGTCTGCTTCATTTGAAGTCAGAAGTATGGAATAGGATTGATCCATTTGGTGAGATTTTCGTTTATTTAGCAAAATTTAAAAAGTCGCTCAGTTGGCAACATTCCGCCAAATTCGTCGCAAAGCTCTCGCCAAACGTTATGGACGCAGAAATAAGTTATTCTTATAACAGATAAATGACTATTGGCGTTCAAATACAAAAGTATTTCTCAAAGTATCATTTCTCATGAATGGAACGAGCTAGGTCCACGAGAATGATGTCACCAAATTTATCGCATGATATTACATATGATAAGTGAACATGTTTCTCAACAGTTAATTTTTTTTTTTTTTACTTTATGGGATTTTATTGATGAATCAATTTGAAAAATGTTTAATATCTCGAGAACAGTTCATGCTAGCGCTCTAAAGTTTAAGTAAATCGTTTTCTAAGGAAAAATTACATAAGAAATGTCTATTTCAGTAACTTTATTAAAAGTTTTGATATTTTGATGATTTTTTCAAAATTTCACTCGAAAATTTAGGGGGATTCTCAGCATTCGATTGTGTTTAAAAACAATAGACTTCCAGTAATCACGGATAGTAATTTTTGTTATTTCACTCGAATCGCTCCGTTCGTTCGTGAGATATCGTGTCCATAGACTCACTGACGCACACACACACACACATATTACCTCAATGTTCTATTTGTGATCAAGGATGATTGAAACGTGCTCTCCCGTCGAAAACTCGAATTCGAATTTTCGACCTCGTCACAATACTTTCCTTATACATTATTGTATAGAATTAAAACAAAAAAATAAACTGCTCCCTCTTCTAAGGAGACTAATCAAACTACCACGGATCTCGTTTTAATTGCATCAGCGGTTACAGAGGTAGCTAAGAACAGATGATTTAACACCAACATACATGCTCCAGGCCACCGCAAATAAACTACACTATATTTCAATATATGGGGATTTTGTTTAGCCCATTCCCAGTGAGAACATGTAAAACTTGCACAATCAAAACGAGCACAATCAGTACAATTTTCCCGCTAACTATACTTTATAAGCTATTGAGACGAACATCGTGCCACAGCGCGGGAGTAAGGTATTTTTATTTATGTTATCGAACATAACTCAAAACGTTTTACTATTAAACATTCGTTCTGCCGCCCCCTATTCTTTTGCAGAGATTCATTTCTGGCTACACCGCCGACAGCACAGAAACCTTTTTATTTTTATGCATATAATTTGCATTAAGAGCCTTGTTCTCAAAAATCTAGTTTCTATTCTGGCTAAATCTTAAGAGAGATATTTAATAAAATACAACATACCTGAAATATGTTTACTCTTGTGAGAATTCATCATTAGTTGTCCCCGTGACAACATACTATTCTAAAATTGAGACACCGCTCGCTAAAATAAAGTGTTATTTTAGCACTATATGAATAAAACAGCTGCCTAACAATAAACAATTACCGGGCGAATAAATTCACAATCACCGGAAATAGGCATCGAAAGGGGGGGGGGGGGGGAGTGAGAGAGAGAGAGAGAACGTCGCGCGCGCCTCGAAATTTTACGAAATAAAAAAATATACTGTGACGTAGTTTCAACAAACAACAAGGTTGTATAAACTGTACGGAATAATAACATTTCTTCACTCATGCTTTTTAAACGCTAAAATCTGCTCAAATAAAACGGATAATAATAACTTTTCTTGACTTATATTAAGGTGACCACAGGGCCCTCGCTAAGGGGGGGACAGGGGGAGTCTCCCCCCCCCCCCCCCCCGAATGTCGAGAAATCCCTGTACAGTTCGCAAAATCAAGATCCAAGTTGGCAGACTTGGTACATTTTAGATAAAATTTATTTAACCATTAGTATCTTCCCTGGCTGGCTTCAAGGTATTACTTTTACTGTTGTACTTTCTCTTCCTCCTCACTAACACATCATCTTTTAAACCATGATATTATGATGGATGACATTATATCATGATATACACTCCAGAGATCCATATAAATGGAATATGGATAAAAAAAAGGTTTTACTGTGTTTAACTTATTTTACATAGACACGTATTCGTCTTTACTTCAGTCAAGACCACCTTTCCACAGCATCTTCCAAGTTGATTTCGTTTCCCAAGTCTGCTTCGCACTTCAAAAGCATCAAGCTGTTAAGCCTCATGTCTGTCATTGTTGTTCTCAAGGAACCTTTCACAATCTTTAGCTGACTGAAGGCTCTTTCATTTGTGCTGACTCCATAACCGGCTGTATAGTCAGTTGGCACATTTTGAAAGCCAGCTTTAATGCATTTTTGAATTGAACCACGACGTTCTTCAATGTTTCCATTGATAGTATATGTCTCTCCTTGCATATGTTAAAGAAGACTTCTAACTCACTTTGTAGAGTATGCATATCAGGTCTAGTAGCTGGAGGGAACATCATGACAGCCTCTTCAATTGCTTCGATTGTCAGATTATCCTTGTTCAAGGGAAATTTGAAAATTGAATGAAGTGGAGAAATAGTTGTCTTCATAGCAACCACGTTGTTTTTAAGGCCTCTATATAGTGTATCAAGGACAGCATTGAACTATTTTCTATAGAATTGTTTTACGTCTATGTTTACTTCATTTTCAGCATACTCTTCAGTTTTTCTCGGCTTCATTCGTCTTCTATGGTGCAGTTGAAAGTCATGTTCAGGATCAACTTTAATGTTTCCAGCAAATATTTCCGCACTTGTGATCAAGTTGTCCATTTCTGTGGTGCTAATGTTAATCTCCTCCAAATTTTTTACTGTGTTTTCGACAACTGTAATACAGTCAATCAAATTCAGATCAGGGCTTTCCAAAGTTTCTGTCAAAATCTTCATCTTATATATAATGTTTTTCATAAAAAAACAAGCTAGCAATGAAATCAAATGATTTCATCTTTTTGCATAACCCGTGGGCTTTTGTTTTTGTAGCACAGTCTATTTCCTGTTGTGTAGAAATTTTTTCTAATACAGATAGGATAGGTTCAAGTGATGTGTTTACAGCTTTTACAGTCTCTGCTCTGGCTAACCACCTAGTCCTAGATATATTTCTCAAAAGAAGGGCATTCCCCACTTCTTTGATCTTATTCCTCAACTGTCTGAAACGTTTAATACTTGAATTGAAGAAAACATACAATGTCAAAGTGTGTCGAATAAGTCTCTAATAATAATGCTGATACTGCAGCTGTGTTCTACGGCTGTGTTCGTCCTGTGATCTTGGCAAGGAATGTGTGGTATATGATACCCTATGATTTCTGAGAGTTTCTTTTGTACTCCAGTAAACTGTCCTAACATTGAACTTGCAAAATTATATGACTGAAAAGCCAATGAGGATGTGTCAATTTCTTTCTTTCTTGAAGTCTCATAAATTTGCTTTGCCATTCCAATACCTGTTTTTTCAGTACATTCAGAAACATCTAGCAAGCGTTCTCTTGGTTTGCAGTTTTCATCGACAGTACGGACAACAATCGAAAGCATATCATTTTGTGAACTGTCAGGTGTGGTATCAGCCATCACTGAGAAAAAATCACAGCTCTTAATCTCCTTAACAATTTTTCTTTCTATTTCTTCAGCAACAAGAGATATAAGCTCATTTTGTGACTCAGGACTCGTGTAACTCACGTGGTACAGCCGTAATTCTCTTTCATCAAACCACGTTTTCAAGATGTGGTTATATCTTGAGATCAGTGATATTATTAGTACAAAATTACCATCATTTGGTCCTGATCCTTGAAATGCTATCCCTTGAAGTCCTAGGGTCCTGCATGTGTCGAGCAAGATTCTCACTACATCTCTGTTCTGAAACTGTACTCTTTCATTTTCTATCAGAGCTAATCTCTTAGTTTGATCAAGAAGCAAATCAATGTGTCACTCCTTTATTAAACAGTCACAATAATTGTGGAGTGCTGATCTGTGTTCAATGGATTAAAAGTGAGTTTGTAACTTTCCTAGTTTTTGCTTTCCGGCACTCCTCATTTTCCCCCAATTTCTTTCTCCAATCTTCGACCATGCATCTTCACTCTTCTCTTGGCCTACTCCATGAGGAAACAGAAAGCACACAAAGCAGTATGCACAATCTTTAATTGTACTGTATTCTAAGTACTGAAATTCTTTATACCAATGAGGATTCAATCTGTTTTTACTATCACTTGGAAAGAATGCCAAAATTGGTTGATGAGGCCCTAATTTGATCAAATAGTTTTTCTGATTATCTATCAAATCTGAGGGTCTAAGACCAGGATCATGGCTGACTAAAGGATCACTGAAACCTGATCTCTCTTCAACAACAATATATCCAACATCTTTGCTTTTAAAAATATTTCGCTATCTTCCAAAATTTGTTCAATCGCCAAGATCGACCAGTCCACAAATTTAAACCCCTACAAATTGAACCAGCAGCTTTCTTCCTAACGGTATTGTCTGTTCACAAGAGCGGATTCTAAAAGCCAAAAAGCACCGTTGGTAGGGCAAAATTTTTTTCTCTCTTGGCAATTTTATTATATAGTATTATGCAAAAAAAATTTAAGATATTTGAGTATTGAGAGACATTATAGATACATTAATCACACTGATATATCGATGAATGAATAATCGATATAAAATGTGTTATCGGTGCAAAAAAAAAAAAAACTCCCTAGACTTTACTAAAGTTGGTAAAAATTATTACTTGACTTGGCAATTTTATCGGCTCTCCCCCCCCCCCCCAATGATAAGTCTTAGCGAGGGCCCTGGGTGACCAATCGTCCTCCTTTAGGGAGGACAGTCCTTCCTTTGTAGGTTCTGTCCTTCCTCGAAAAGTGTCCTCCTACCTGTCCTCCTTTTCCATATTTTAAAACTAATCCGTTAATCTCTGTATTCAGAGATGCCGCACTGAACTGTTACGTTTCATGTGACGGTACAGCAAACGGGGTTCTTACGATTAGAAATTCTTTGGGTACAGTTCGGAAAGACGCGATTATGAAACGCATGCTCAGTGCATAGGAGAACTTCACGTGTCTCGCACCATTGCGCACTTCACTTTGTTTACTTTATCTCTATATTATACTTCGTGTAATCAAGATTGAATGTTGATACTCTAGCTGCAGCACTTACCGTAAAATTCAATATGAAGGATATATCTTGCTCCGAAATTTCCAATATATCGTTACTGTTAGAAAATGATACATTGACAAAAAATATTCATTCAATGGAAAAATACTCATTTAAGTAAATAATTAAAAGGGATGTAAGCATAATTAGTGTATTTTTGTTTGAATTAATAAAATGTTTCATTTATTTACGTTGTACTTTTTTCTTAAATTTTTTCGTCCTCCTTTTCATTGTAAAAAAATTGGTCACCTTACAATGCTTTTTCCCGAATGACATCTGTTAGAAAATTAGAGAAAAATAACTTTTTATGACTTCTGTGGTTTTCCCGGCTGACTTCGGAGCAAAATCTTGTAGGTTGTTTATGGTGTTTCTTTTTTTTGATATCTTAGAAGTCCAACAGAAGTACGTGCTTTTTCTACAGCACAGTTCATACATTTCTTCAACAGAATATGTTTTAAAAAAAAGTTTGCAATTTTTGACTTATGTGGTTTTTCCCTCTACGTCTATATATATATATATATAACTATTAACCTTAGAAACGTACTAGGACGAACAGGCTTACAGAATTGGTGCCTTTAGTGCAAATTTCAATCCGCAGCACGTGATTCATTTTAGCATTTAGGGTCCGGCGATGTTAAGCTCAATTCAGTCAGTCGGATTTTAATTTGGTTCTATTTGGTTTGTTAATTAACGTCTCAATCGAGCTAATAAATAGAAAAATAACCTGGGTCGTTGACGTAGCCAGTGCTGGCCCTAGGCCATTTGCTGCCCTGGTGCAAAATAAAATTTGCCGCCCCGACAAAAAACTTATTTTTCTCTGGAACAAAGGAATTGAACACACCTCTTCAGTTTATCGGAAACAAATTAAAAAAGATTTTTAATTATTTTTTATTACAGAAAACGATAAGAGAAAGAAATGTTTAACAAAATTTCATCTTTCTTGCTTTTACATTAACAAAATTTTCTAGTACTTATTTTATATCCAAATTATCACACATTTCATGCTCAATTGATATTAAGGCTAAATCAGAAAGCTTTTCTTGCCCCATTGTTGATCTTAAATAGTTTTTTATCAGTCTTAGTTTTGAAAAAGACCTTTCTCCAGTAGCAACTGATGTAGGAAGCGTTAATAGGATTCTTAATGCTATTGAAATGTTGGAAAAGTCCCTGTCAATCCATGCTTATAAATGTATTGTAGGACATCTATTGGCGAAGTTTCTGTTTTCAAAAAAACTGGTAATTATACTAAGTTCGTCTGCAAGTTCCGTACCGTTTATGTCTTTAGGGCAGTTTATATCAGTTTTATCACTTAGTTTAAATTCAAGATCCAAAGCCAGTTTCAAAAGCTGTGATTTGTTCAAGTTCGATATCGTTTCAAAATTGAACAAAAAACCAAATACTGCATTATGATTTTGAAGGAAGTCAAATCTGTTTCTCATGGAATTTAAAGCTATATCAATTATAACATAAAAGAAATTTATTCGGAAATTGTATTTAGGATCATTCACATTTTCATCTTCGTGTTCATAGTTAATTTTTTTTTCTTTTTTCTCCTGCGCCAAAACTGTTCAGAAGGAAAACAGCTTCTATATCACAAGACATGGCAACTTCAGATGCTATGCTTGCAATCTCTTCAAAATTGTCTTGGTAGCCTATGAGAATTTTTTGAAAACAATCTACTTGCTCAATGCAGGTTGATATAGCTGTGTTTGAATTTTGCATAATTTGGGAGATAACGTTAACCTGCGATAACACTTGATACCATATAACAATAGAAAATATGAAAGTGAAAGATTCTAATTTTTCTACCAAACAGTGAGCCTTGTACTTTGTAGGTAGCTCAAATGTGCCATCATCGAGTATTTGTGATAAGCTATCAGACACTTCCGATAAACCCAATCGTAAAGGTTTCCGACTTTCCCATCTAGTATCTGAAAGCGCTTTTAAGGTAAATCTTGATAAAATTCCCCATCTTTTAGTCGAAGAGGAGAAATAGGTAAATCAACTGCCTGATAACTCATCGTTAAAGCGAATGAACGGAACATAAAAAACTTTTCTGCAAAATCCTCTCATGTTCGCACCATTGCCGTAACTCTCTCCTCGAATATTTGCCATTTTGAGATCATTTTTCGCCAAATGATCAATGATGAAAGAAGTTACAACTACAATTTTGCAAAAGCCAAGAAAATACTCTTTTATTTCAACTTCGTTTTTTACATTATTGAACATAACAAATCTAATGACTACGGTTATCTGCTCTTGACGACTAGAATCCGGAGTACAATCTAATATTAAGGAATAATACTTGTTGTCTAAGTTTTATGATAGTAGATTTTACTTCAGAAGATAATAAATGTAGTATCTCATTTTGGATTTTATGTTCCAGGTAGTGAGGAGAAATTGAACACGCTGGACGTGTTTAACAATAAAAGGATCAAATTTTGCCAACATTTCAATTAGTTTTAAAAAATTGCCATTGTGTTTATGTAAAAGCTTTTCACTGCTACCTTTGAAAGCCAAATTTTATTGCGCTGAAAATTTAATGCTTTGCCTCCTCCTGACAACCTGAGAACCTCCTGACAACGTGCCTTTTCTTAGTTAATCAATTTTTCCATATCAGAATCAACAGTCTGCTCTTTGCTCAAACGCCTTTTGAAGTCAACGAACTTAGTAATGTACTCAATATGATGGATACTTTTTTCACGTTGACATAAATGTCTGGGCAAATGTTGCCAGTCAGAAAATCCTTCTTGTGCTGAAGGAGAATTAATATTTGCAAAAATCTTGCAAGGAAAACAAAAAACACAATTCTTAGAAGCTGAATATACAAGCCAGTCTCTATTGATAATTTCTCCATTCGAAATCTTCCTTTGGTAATATGCGGCTGAAAATCTCCTACCAGAGTCGTTTTTAGAATAAATCGTATTGCAGAGTTCTCTAACAGGCCCAATTTCAACCAAACATGTCCTCATTTTATCACTTAAAGTACTTGGTCATTTTGACGGATCATGCGCTTCAGTTCCAATGAATGTATTATCAACTCCTTTTAATGCATCAATAGTAAGAGATGCAGAATCTGTGGAAAAAATTTCTTCGGATAATTCGCTCCAATGTTCTTCTGTAACTACAGAAATAGCTTCTTCGGCTGAAGAAAATGTTTCACCGGTACCTTTTACCTCTACGGATTGATTTGAAGACATCTCCGTATGAATCTGGGATATTTCATTAGATGCTGAAGGAAATGAATCTAGCTGAAAAAACTTTGCTATTGATGAAGTTCCTTTCTTCATTTTTTATTCTTTCTTAGCCCTTATTTTTTTGTATTGAACTTCAAAAAGCTTTATTCGTTTTCTAGAAGTTTCAGACATCTGAAATAAGAACAAGGAAGAACAATCATGCATAAAGCATTGATTATGAAACACTTTCCAACTTTAATGCAATTTCATCTAAACATTTCTAAAATGCGATACATTCCTCGGTAATATTTTAAAAATTATCACAATACTACCTTAATTTATTATATTTGAAAACTTAAAAGTTCATCGAAAAAAATTAACTTCATTCAAATGACGTCAATTAAATATAAATCACCTGGCACCTCGGTAATGTTTTTAACAGTATCATAATACTACAATAATTTATTATATTTGAAAACTTCATCAAAAACAACTAAAATTTATTCAAATGACGCCATCGAAATATAACACGTCTGGCTCTCGCTATAAAAGCAGCATTTCATTCACAACATTTTTCCATTCATTTCATTCATCACAATACTATAATAATTTATTTTATTTTAAAACTTAAGACCATGGAGATACAAGTAATTAAACTCTATGCTTAAAACTTCATCGAAAAATATCGTCCTTCTCTCTGTAAAATCAATGAATATTTCATTCATATCAGTTATGCAGACTCCATCAGTTAAATAATTTTGCGTTAAAGAAATACAGCAATTCTAATACAACTCATTCTACATATTTTGCTGTTTACATATTACATAAGGGGAAAATAGGCTTCGTTGTAGAAATAATCAAATTTGGATGATCATTTAAGCTAAAATATATTGTAATTGCGTTGTTTCAGTATGTAGAGGCACAGAATTTAAGCAAAAATAAAGCGGTTTTAGAACGGATACAATACTCAATATGAATTAAAAAAGAACTTTAAAAATCACGATTTTGAGACAAGATGGATGCCATATTTCATTTTGAAGTGGGTCACGTGATCTTTTCATATAATGGTCACGTGATCGTTTCATATAAGAGGTGTAATTATTATTTTAATTTTTATTTAAAAAACTACTGAATATATTTTGCTGCATTTTTTTTTATATATTTTATGGGATAATTTGAATATTACCTAAAATTTTCGAGGCAATTTGTGAATTTTAAATCCGTTAAAAAAATGTTTGAATAATTAGGTCCCATAGGGTTCAATGTATTTCATTTTTCAACCCGGGTTCAATCCAAAACTAATTGTATGATATTATTCATTTATATTCCCATAGGTCCCACAGACTGTCTGAACAACACACTAAAATTTCATTTTGATTAAGTCATTTTTACGGCAGTTATCGTGCTAACGGACAGACAGACAGGCAGAATGAACAAAGTCATAAACAATTTTCAACTTTGTTGTAAAGTGTTAAAAAAGTATATATGTGCAATGTTCCCTTACACGTACACGTCTGTCTGATGAAACAAAAGTTACTAAAACTCGCGAGCGCAAATCAATTGAGAAACATGTGTGTGCCAAATTTCGTACATATCCGTCCATTATAACGTCCTGTACACCCACCTAAACAAGGATACTTTAATTTGAAAGACCCTGTATATATATATATATGTATATTTAAGCTTGATACTATAGGCTGTAGATATTTAAGCTTGATACTATAGGCCAAGTTCTTAATCCATCCAATTTTCATCGTGTTTTCAGTTTTTAAAAATTTCAATATTTTTTCTTCTGTTTTAATATAATTATTGTGTTGTTTTTTACTTCCGCTTTGCCATCGGTGGGATTTTTTATTTATAAGATTTTCAGATCAAGCTTAAATATCAAGCTTAAATATCTTCTTTAAGCTTCAGTATCAAGCTTAAATATCTACAGAAAATATGGAATTACATAATACATTTCAACTTAAAAGAAAGCAATTGCCAAAATGAAGAAGCAAGTACTAATATTGATATCCTATTGGATTTAATCAAACTCAGAGCCAGAATTTTTAATTTAACACTTACAAAAAGTGAAATTATAAAACAATCTAAAGAATTTTTTATTACAACTTTCAAGAACAAACTGTATGAGAACATTCCATTCCATTCTATTTTAAATCATATTAACGTATGTCTTCCTTTGTCCAATATAAAAATCATGATCAATTATAGATTCGTCAAAACCAACGGAAGGAAATTTTTCAATTATAACAAAATTTGTCAAGATGTTGCATCAAATAATGTAGATTCTTGTAATTGTCATGAGAATATTCATAGTGACACTCATCATAAGCATATAATCTCCGGAAATCTAGATTTTATCAAAGACAAAAGACTTAAAAACCTGCTTTAACTCGGTACAAAGTACCGTATACAAGAATTTAAAAATGTATACGAAGAATTTTATAATGATCTCGACATCTTCATTTATAGATTGGCGGTAAAACATAGTTTACCAATACAAGCATTTAATGAGTGGAAATATAAATTTTACAAAGCGTTTTGTCACTACTACCCGCAGCACTGCAAAAACAATAGAGAAATTAAAGTTCCATCCTCGTTCAAGCAAATTAAAGAAGAATATGTATTAACATATACCGATAAAATAGTATCAAATTATGCCTTCACTTGTAAAAAGTTCTACGTGGATACACTAAACCAAAGTTACAGGGACAGTGAAATGTATGCTTTAATACCCAGTAACGCATTGATACTGACTAAAAGAATAGAGGCACTTTACAAAAGAATAGGAATTGATATTAAAACAATAAAATATCCATATTTGGTCCTGGTCCCCAAATTACACAAAATACCTGTCAAGTTTCGAACTGTGACGGTGGGATGTGGTTCATATTTGGAAATAGCAAACAAAAAACTTTTGGATTTACTCATAATAGTTATGCATGATATTAAAAGACATAACTCTATTATGATAAAAAACGGACAGGAACTGATAAACCGACTAAAGTTTTGTCATAACGATATCAACTTTAAGAGTTACGACTTTCGAGATCTTTTTAACAATATTGATTTGGATAATTTACAATTGATTCTGAAAGATCTACATGAAGAATACGATCTAAAGCAATTTATAACTTATAGAAGATACATGGACTTGGTAGAATTGGTATTAAAGGAAAACATACTACACGACGGAAGCAATTTTTACAAACAAATCAAGGGCATACCTATGGGAGGGAGTTGCTCGTCAATACTAGCAGATATATATCTATCTAAATACGAAAGAGGCACTCATATCCTATCGGAAATGCCCTACTTCCGTTATGTCGATGATGTGATAATTGGGGGCTATGAAAACACCCCATGTTTTGACTTTTCATTCTACCCAAGCGAATTGGACCTTATTGAAAATCCAGCGTGTGAGGACGGATCGGTAAAATTCTTGGATTTAGCTATCAAAAAACACAAGAAATATGGAATATACACAGAGTTACACGACAAAAGAGATTCATACAGGATCAAGGTAAATCATATTATCGATTGGAATTCAAACCTTGCAAAGTATGTCTTCAGAAATATAATAATTGGACATTTTAGAAGAAACCAAAATTATAATACTTTTAGGAAAGACTGCATTTGCAAATGTAAAAAATTTGCAGATGAAGCTATAAAAAGAAATTATC
The DNA here is from genome assembly GCA_951213105.1 of Amaurobius ferox. NCBI lineage: Eukaryota > Metazoa > Arthropoda > Arachnida > Araneae > Amaurobiidae > Amaurobius > Amaurobius ferox. Next base: position 84,949,140 of record OX578139.1, on the reverse strand, counting down.
CAGTCAATTTTGTACAACATTATTACAAATCCTTTTTTAAAGAAAATTTGTAATCTGATTGTTGATATAGAGATTTAATATTCATGACTGCGTAACTATTATCCTGATATTTCTCTGCGCATGAGCAACTTTACTTATATAAAGAGACGTTCCATCGGGTTGGACTAGCGGATGTTTCTTCTTCATGGATTCGTTTACTTCTTTGGTTCTGAGTCTGTTCTGGTGCTTTTATTTTCGCACATTTGGGAGGCTGACCATGGAATTATGTTGGTTCCGTGAGCGTTACCCGGGTTGTAAAAGCTGCTTTAAGCGGGAAAGGGGTGTCGCAATCCACCCCTACCATTCTTATGTAATTCATATGGTCACTCCCGTTCTTTTCTACTTTCATTCATGTATTCTACTAGGGAATTTGAGCAGCATTTGCGCCTCCTCCTTTGTAGTGAATAGTTCTTTAATTTCAGGCTTATTTGGGATATATCCTATTTTGTCTCACTTTATCGTAATAGTATATATATATATATATATATATATATATATATATATATATATATATATATATATATATATATTTCAATTAAGAAATTTTGAACATTTCAGCCACCCTAATGCAAGACTCATTCTACGCCACAGATGGAACTATACATGGTTGGTTGGTGTTGTGTGCCTAACATATTTATTAACGAAGAATGTGTGCACTGCTTCTGTTTAGTCATAGACTCGGGGCACCCTGACTTCTGCCCCAATAAGACATCACAACATCCATGCCCGCAGGCGGGACTCGAACCCGCAATCTGGCAACCGAGCCATCACGAGCCGCCGATGTGGTGGCCGAGCGGTCAAAGAGGCAGGCGTACCCTGCCTCTTTGACAGCTCGGCCACCACATCGGCGGCAACTATACATGAATACATCTATACATGTTTTTGACAGAAAAAATAACTGTCAACTTTGCAATATATTGACATTATCAGTAGCGTATGCTTGGGGGGGAAGCCCCCCCCCCCCCCGCACACACACACACTTTTCAAGGCTTTTTAATATTATGCGTATTTTTCATTTAAAATAACCTTTTGGCTTAAGCAAATGTTAAACAGTTGTATCCCCCACTTTTTAGAGTCAGGATACGTCACTGGACATTATCGATGTAAAAATAGTGCGAACATTACCAAATGTCATTCAAGCTAATTTTTAAAGACCATAAAATTGAAAATAAGTATACAGAAACAGTACTACGTTAGGTAGTTATATAACATCCATTTCATTAAGACCGTCTCTACGTAGGACTACTAATTTTAAAAAAATAAGTAGTTTCTAATAATTCTAAAGATATTTAAAGCAACAAAATTGTAAGAACCCTGACATTGATGTCCTAAAACTGTCCACGAAAACGAATATAACTTTTAGCTGGGTAGACAAAATAATATTATAAAATGTTAATGTTACTTAAATGCAAAATATGACAAAAATTACTTGCTTTAAAAGTAAACTGCGTTTCCCATCTCAAAATAGAATTTGATTGAAAATACGGTATAATTACGAATTCAACTAATCAGAATATGAAAACAACCTCGTTTATGAAGAAATCTCTTGTACCGTCACCTCCGAGAGCAGAGGCCGGAGCACTAACTTTTGACGTCTCGGCTTGTAGGTCCACTGCGAGTAGGTCTTCCAGATCGCGATCGGAACTTCTGCTATTTGCTTCCCTTTTAATTCTCTGTTCGATGTAAAGGAGTAATAATTTGTCAGTAAAGCAAATAATATTCATGAAATTTGGAAGTATTTTAGATAATGTACATTAAAATGGGTGATTTAAAATATTAATATTGCTGTACATTTCCTTAAAATAAAATATTTATAATGACTCAAATTCACTCTGGGAGCAAAGATGAAAGGATTCCATTCAGTTAGTTTTTTAATAAAAGTTTGAAAAAGAATCCTGTATATTTATTTATTGCTTAATCAGACATTTATTTGAATAATTCTTCAGTACATTCAGCTAAAGTGTGCGTACTTACAGACAAAGTATGCAGAAACTAAAATGATTACTGAATGCTATATCTTTAAATATAAGATAATCAATAAAAAGAAACTCAGAATTTAACTTTTAATATGCTTACGTGTTTATTTATTTTTATTTCATTTTATTTTATTCATTTCTTGTTGTTGTTCTTATAAATTGTAAAATGATTTATAATTAAGATAAAATACTAGTTGAATGTCATTCATTAACCTATGCACTATAATTTGTAGAAGTTCAGGTTTTCTAATATAGCACATCTTATATTCTTTTTTTTACTACCACATTAACAAATTGTAAACAATTTTGCTTAATTATAGAGTTTGAAATACCTCAGGGGCTTTGAAAATTTAATAAAGCTGTATAATAGAACTTTTTGGTATTAATATTTCATTTACAATTCCATTGAAGTGAAAATGTAAGAAAGATTGAATTAGTTTTGTATTATTAAAATAACATTAAATATGATATAATGAAATATGCAATGGTAACTTGAAATTGTAAGTTGGTTACTTTGCTTTTTTCCAAGTAATTTTAACAATTTTCAATAACATAATAACTTGCTACATAAAAAAAATATGCACAACCTAAACACAAATGACTTCTTAACCCATTCTTTTAAAATTTCAGCATGCCATAACAAATAATAACAAGAAAGATCAATCATGCTTAAAGCATTGATTATGAAACACTTTCCAACTTCAATGCAATTTTATTTAAACAAGTCTAAAATGCAATACATTCCTCGGTAATATTTTGAAACTTATCACAATACTGCATTAATTTATTATATTTGAAAACTTAAACCTTCATTGAAAAAAATGAACTTCATTCAAATGACGGCATTGAAATATAAATTGCCTGGTTTAAACATCTCTAAAATGTTATACATTCCTCGATAATAGTTTTAGAATTATCATATACGATAATTTATTATATTTGAAAACTTCATCGAAAACAACTGAAATTAATTCAAATGACGTCATAGAAAAAATAACACGCCTGAATCTCTCTATAAAAACAGGATTTCATTCATAACTTTCTCCCATTCATTTCATTCATCACAATACTATAATAATTTATTTTATTTAAACATTTTGTTTAAGACCATGGAGCTACAAAAAATTAAACTCTATGCTTGAAACTTCATCGAAAAAAATCGTCCTTCTCTTTATGAAATCAATTAATATTTCATTCACATCAGTCATGCAGACTCCATGGACTAAATTATTTTGTGTTAAAAAAATACAGGAATTCTAATACAACTCATTCTATATATTTTGCTGTTTATATTTTACATAGGTGAAAAATAGGCTTAGTTGTAGAAATAATCAAATTTAGATGAGCATTTAAACTCAAATATATTGTTATTGCGTTGTTTCAGTATGTAGATGCACAGAATTTAAGCAAAAATAAAGTAGTTTTAGGACGGATACAACACTCAATATGAATTAAAAAGAACTTAAAAAAATCACGATTTTGAAACAAGATGGATGCCATGTATCATTTTGAAGTGGGTCATGTGATCGTTTCATATCATGGTCACGTGATCGTTTCATATAAGAGGTGTAATTATTATTTTAATTTTTATTTAAAAACTACTGAATATATTTCGCTGAATTTTTTTTTTATATATTTTATGGAACAATTTGAATATTACCTAAAATTTTGGAAGCAATTTGTGAATTTTAAATCCGCTTAAAAAATGTTTGAAAAATTAGGTCCCATAGGGCTCAATGTATTTCATTTTTTCGACCCGGGTTCAATCCAAAACTAATTGGGTAATATTATTCATTTATATTCCCATAGGTTCTACAGACCGTCTGAACAACATACTAAAATTTCATTTTGATTGAATCATTTTTACGGCAGTTATCGTGCTAACGGACAGACAGACAGACAGAATGAACAAAGTCATAAACACTTTTCAACTTTGTTGTAAAGTGTTAAAAAGTATACATGCAATATATTATGATACTACATCTTTTATATGCAATTACTTACTTATAAAACTGTTAAAGATATGTTATTTGATATGTGAAATATTACATTTTACATTATATTACTTTCATAACTTTAATGTAGCATTTTTATTGCTACGATTTCTTACTATTGACAATATCTTAAAATGAGAATGACATTTTCTTTTATCTATATAAATAAAATTGAAATTACATCTATCTGTCTGTGTGTTTATCTATCTCGTCATCACGGTAGAACTGCTGCATCGAATTTCATGAAAATTTTGTGGGTAGCCTTGAAATAGCCCTACTTAAAATTTAGTCAATGTTTCAAGATTCTAGTACCAGGGATTGTCGAGATATGAATAAAAATCCCACAATAAAATCTTCCATAAAAATAGAATTATGCAGATGATATATTTTCCGCACATTTATTAACACTTTACAACAAAGTTGAAAAGTGTTTATGACTTTGTTCATTCTGTCTGTCTGTCTGTCTGTCTGTCTGTCTGTCTGTCCGTTAGCACGATAACTGCCGTAAAAATGAGTTTATCAAAATGAAATTTTAGTATGTTGTTCAGACGGTCTGTAGGACCTATGGGAATATAAATAAATAATATCACCCAATTAGTTTTTTATTGAACCCGGGTTGAAAAAATGAAATACATTGAACCCTATGGGACCTAATTTTTCAAACATTTTTTAAGTAAATTTCAAATTCACGAATTGCTTCGAAATTTTTAGGAAATATTCACATTATCCCATAGAATATATAAAAAAAAATTCAGTAAAATATGTTAAGTATTTTTTTAATTAAAAAAATTATTTAATATAGGGAAAAAAACAAATTCAATTAAATTCTGACTTTGGGATATCTTCCAGAAAGAAAAGAGAGAGATATTATATAATAAATATCTCTCCATTTGTTTAAACGTTTTGCATATGGGAGTGGCTTCATATTTTAAAATAAATTTGGTAGATAACAATTTTTCATTTTTTTTAAATTTTATATAACTCTTCTTGATAAATTTAATTGATGGCATTTTAAATGCACTTTCCTACGTCCTAGAGAGTTAAAATTTGGTACACAGCTTAAATTTGTTGAACATTTTATTCGACAAAAATTTGATGGATCTTTAAATATAGATCATACATTTTTTTCGAAATGGCCTGAAAATAATCCCCGTTCACTTCTATAAATCATTGGTGTAATATTGTTAAAAATTCTGATGTGGACAGCACATGTCTTTCTCTGCAGACTCATATTCGTTCTCTTTGTTTATTCAATGATAATTTGAGTTTATCTGCACAACATAAGTATTTTAAATGACATTGAATTTACACGTTAAACTTAAATTTGGTTCTCATTTGATAGCTGGACTTATTGTCAAAGGTGGCGTAGCGAAAACGCGAAAAAACTAGAATATCTCCAGAACGGCTAGTCCTAGAGTAATGGGGTTAGTCTTATTCTTTTCGTTGTCAAAAATCACATATAAAATAGGAATTTAATTGATATAATTGAGCACACGTAGTCTTTTATTTTTATATATAACGATTTTTGCTGGCCATTTCGCAAAAATAGCCCGTTCCTTTTTCCCGAATCGTAGTAGAATAACCTACAAATGACTTATATACAAAATTTTGTTAAATTTGGTATATAAATCACTTGTAGGTTATTGAAATATTATACTCCAAATTTTGTTAAATTTGGTTCATTAGTTTTTAGCTAGAGTGGATAAAGGCAATTTCTGCGGCCATTTCGCAAAGAAGGCAGATTCTTTTATTACGATTCGTACTATAATCTAATGAACATCAGGATTTCCCACAAAAAACATACCTACCAAATTGTATGAAATTCGGTCCATTAGTTTTTCAATTAGAGTGGATGTAATATCCACACAGACACACAGAAACATACACAGATACACCCTTACACACACAGACGTCTTCCTAAAAGTAGTTTTTTCGTGTTCTAGAAGTCCCAAAACGTGTAGATACTTTGAAAATTCGAGTTCCGATCTTCGGCACGATTCCAATACTTTGAGTACATACACATATATATTATCTGTGTATTATCTGTGTATCTAAATTACGTGCCTATGCAATTACAATAGTTGTGATTTTAAATGATCCCTAAACTTTTATTATTTCTTCAAGGAAGCCTAATTTTAACATATGCAGAATGCAAATATCTCAAGCGATTGTAAGATGAATTACATAAGAATTGCTGAATTTTTTTCACACAGAATTATTTAGCTCTGGAGTCTGGAATACAAGTTATATGAATGAAATATTCATTGATTTTGCATAAAGAATCAGATGATTTATATTTCGATACAGTTTTAAATATTTAAGTGTAATAAATTACTGTAGTACTGTGATAATGTAAAAGATATTACCACTGAATGAATCACATTTTAGAAATTTTTAAATGAAATTACATTTCAGTTGGAAAGTGTTTCATAATCAATGCTTATGCATGATTGATCTTTCTTGTTAAGAAAATTATATCATGATGCTTAGCAATGCAATTAAATCAAATGTGTTTATTAGGCAGACGATTATTAAATTTTTTCCGATTTAAGTAATAAAGAAATTGATATAAAAGAAAATTTTATAACCATTTTTATACCATTTTAGCGCTTTCATTTTAGTATATATTGATCAAATTTCATATATATTTTATAATTTGTATTCAAATGAGGATGTTTTATTCTTCAGATCTGCTTGTGAAGATAATTTTGAATAGAAAACACAGATAGGAAAATTAAATTTAAAAGAATTAAGTGAAGGGAGAATTAAATGAAATATTTTAATAAAATGTTTTGAGTAAGAATGTCATTTAGAATACTGCAGGATAGCAGAGAAAACGTTAAACGCGTTAAACGCCGAGAGCAGATAGCTCTCGGCGTTTAACGTTGAGATATACTAGTTGATTAGGTTGCATCTATACAACACTGTTTATACAAAGTTTTTATTAAAACTGGGTAAAAATGAATGCCCGTTTTCTTAAATAAAGATTAACTTACCATTAATATAACTCTTTCAAATTAGTCATTCTAATATACGACCCCTAAAGGCATCATGATGCTGACTATTTAAACATTTCGAAAGAACTAGTGGGAGGAAACACCTGGAGTTTTATATAAATATATAAAAACTCTTTGTGAATCGATTTTTATCAAAACGTATCCAGATTTGTATTAATATTTTTTCGATTATTGATTTCATAATTAATATTTCATACAAACAATTTATTCTACAAAAATAAAAATCACTGAAATGTGTTTGGATTGTTTAGTTGTAACGCTATACAAATAATCAGCGTGAGCAGATAATTATTACAGAATATATGAATGGAAGTCTTGGAAACTAATTTAACTTTAGGAGCTCAAAACCTTACATACTCACAACTCAGAAACGCTTCACCCAAATGACTTGAAATTTGGTATCACATGTTGAATTTTGCTCTAGTTTCGAACTATGTCGTCAAACTTGGGTGTTGCTATTTAAAATTTCAAAGTTTGTGCGCGTTTAGATATGAAGACGGCCCCCTATGCAAATTTTACGCACATTAATTTGTAGAGTATATTATTCCTAATCGAATGGTATCATTAAATTTTCTCTACGATGAACGATGCTCGATTAACAGAAAGTGAGACAGAGAGTGATTAACAGAGAGTGAGGCGGTTGTACATTTATTTACACTGTAAGAAAAATAAACCTCATATAGGTAAGACTGAAAATTCTATGTTTATTAAATGACAAAAAGTTAATTTTGCACTAAGAAAATTACTCAAGTTAATTTTAGTAATTATATTTATTACGGTGTGTGTATTATTTTTTTCCCCTTTTACGGGTTTTACGAGTAACGGCTAATACGAGGAATTTTACATATTCTTACTTTCTCGTATTAACCGACTATATATACACTCACGGACAATAAAAGTTGCGCACCAAAAAGGAAACATAGGATGGACCTGGAATTTTATTGATGGAAGGATACAGATGAATGATATACATGATCACAAAAACAGAGCAGCAGAACACGTACAGAGGGAGCTGTGGTACACAGTCCGGTCATCCTCAATAGCGCATCGCAACGCCTCGTGCTGCGACACAAGCACCAATACAGTCCGGCATGGTGTCTAACAGACGCCTGATGTTGTCCTACGGCAGACGAGTCCACACCTGTTGGACGTTACGTTCCAAATCCCGAAGATTTCTGCAACGAGGCAGCTGGCGTTTCAACTGGTCCCACACATGCTCGATAGGGGACAAGTCTGGGGAGCAGGCATGTCATGAAAGTCTCTGGACATGACTCAGGCAGGCCTGGCCGACCAAAGTCGTGTGCGGCCGAGCATTATTCTGCTGGAATTGAGCACCTGGAATCCCAGCAACGAATGGGAGCACATGGGGCCGTAGAATCTCATCCACGTACCGCTGGCCCGTCAGTGTTCTAGGTACCACTACTAGAGCGGATTGGCTGTCGTAGGCTATGGCTCCCCAGCCCATGATGCCTGAAGAGGGGCTGATGTAGCGCTCGATAACGAGGTTGGGATTGTGGCGTAGTGCAGGGGACCTCCACACCTGGACACGCTGATCATCGGTCTCCAAAACGAAGAGGCACTCATCGCTAAACACCACACATCACCAATCTGTGACGTTCCACGTTGCTCTGGCCCCGGCACCACTGCAACCGGAGCCGCCATTGTTCCCGTGTTAACGGCAGCACACGTAAGGGACGCTGGGATCGCATAATCGTTTCCTTCAGGCGTCTAGATATAGTTCGTGGGCATACAGGAGCCTCTACGTGTGCCTGTATCGCGAATCGGTTCGGCGTAGGCTCTATACGTGCCTGCTGCACGATCATTCGATCCTATGTACTCGTAGTATGCCTGGTCCGTCCAGAGCCGGTCCTTCGTGTCTGGATGGCGTCCCGTGATTATTGCTCCCAACACCGTCGGACGGTATAGCCCGAACGATCCACCTGACGATTTATCCAACGTGCTGACCACCCTGCGGTTTTCAGCCAGATGATCAGGCCTCTCTCGAAGTCCGTCAGTTACGTATATCGACGTTTCTGGCATCTACCCACCATTCTATTCATCCCGTACTCGTGCTTGCGTAGGCCAAAGCTTCTCGCATTGATGGGGCGTCGACTACACGCCGGTTTATAAGGCCGCTGGCTTTTACTTGCAGCGCCACTCACGAGTGTACGGTCATGCGTAATTACACCAGACTGCGATCATTTGCCTACCAGCCCGCCCTCTAACTATTTACATCATTTCGCGGTTGTACCATGTTTTCTTCTTGGTGCGCAACTTTCATTGTCCGTGAGTATATATATGTAATATTGGTGAAAATAGTCCAGGGAAGAGACGTATTTAGTTATCAAAAATCTACTTTATTAGATGATACTAGAAATAGATAATAGTTACATATCCTGGACGACACCTGATCGTCTACCAGCTCTCACCAAATCTCAGTTCAATCTGCGTTGGTTCACACACAAGTGCAAATTACATTTACATCGGAGGGGGAGAGATACGAGGGATGGGGCACATGCTGTTTTCGCGTTTCATGCTTTAAAAATGTGATTGGGAATGCATTTTTACATAAGAATGTTTACACAGAGGTTAAGATTAGTGACCATATATGGTATGGTCGAGAAAAAGAGGAAGTTCCATATATGTGGATAAAGCTGCCAACAATTTCGCCATCATATGTAAAAAATATTATGTGCAAATCTTAAACGATTTCTTAAATCACAATGATATATTTAAAGAAATTTATTCTTCAGCAACATCCATATCTAAGAAATTATTGTATTTCATAAATTATTAAAATTACCTTGAAACAATCTAAGATTCCCTTATATTGTCATGATTCCAAAATTTCATAAAAATCCTATCTCTTTTAGATCTGCAACTATAGAACAAAAATCATATGCAACTGTTGCTAGTAAATCTCTATTGGTAATTCTTAATAAAATCATTTCTATAATATAAATGATAATTCAACTTCTCATATTATTAATAACAGTTATCAATTAATTCAAAAGTTGGATGCGATTAATATTTTGGGATTTAAAACGTATGACTTTAAGGACCTTTTCAACAATATTGACATAAAAGATCTATATAAAGTAGCTTGGGATATTATTAAATCTTACTATAATAGACAAAATTTGGATATAGATCATTCTTTCGTGCATCACCTTCTCAAGTGTTGTTGTTGATGAAACCCAGACCGTCCGACCTACCAGAAAGGTGTAAGTTAACTGTTTGGACGGTCGGGAAGTGCCACCCAATTTAGACCGGAACCCAGTGGGGGAGGCATCCACAGGGACCGTACCCTCCTTCTCCTACCACCAACCTCTCTGAAGGACTTTCGGACCCACATGTTTAACGTGATCGTACTCCGCATGAACACGGCGGCAGTTTTGGCAGTGGCTGGAATCGAACCCGGGGCTACCGAGTGCAACTCCAGAGCGCTAACCAATGGGCTACCGCGCCCCACCTACTCAAGTGTGGAATTTTTAATAATTACTTGACTCAAGGCAATAAAATTCATATGCAAATTAAGGGTGTTCCACAGGGTGGCTCTGCCAGTTCAGCTCTCGCAAATCTTTATCTACACTTCTGCGAGTCAAATTTTATAAACTCTGCATATACTTTTTACAGATATATTGACAATGTTATTCTCATTAAAATAGCTCCCTCATCAAATGATATAGATTTTGATTTTTATCCTCCAAATTTATCCCTTATACCAAACGAAAGCAACATCTCGTCTAGCGTTAATTTCTTAGATTTAACTCTATCTCTTGATAATGAATATTCATTTTTGTCAAACATTTTTGACAAAAGAAAAAGTTTTCCATTTAAAATTCACAAGATAATCAATTTTAACTCATGTATGAGTAAACAGGTATATAAAAATATTTTAATAAATCAATTTCATAGGATTTTTAGGTTATGTAAAAATACACAATATGATCATCATTCTACACCTATTTTTACATCTAGCAGATTTATTTCGATACTGTAAGGCTGAATCATATCCAGTTAATTTTGTTAAATATCACTTTAGAAATTTTGCATTCTATTTATAATATTTTATTTATTGTTTTAGTCTAATTTGAAATTGCTATTGTATACTTTAAACATTAAAATATTCTTTGAGATTTTATTGTGTCTTAGTAATAAGTTTTGGATACATAATATATAATTGTTAATTATTACTTAGTATATTGCGTAAACATATTTTTCTTTATTTTTATCTTTATATCTCTAATTTTTGGGTTTGAAACATATAAATTTGTATGGTCCATTGGTTGAACATTCAGGAGTATTTCCTACAATTCACAACAGATGGCGCTCTCTAGTACTCTTTCCTAATACTTTGTTTAGTGCAACGAAATATGTGTCCTGTATAATGGTGATGAAAGGTATGACTTTAATTCTATCTGAATCATTGTGGATTGTTTGTTAGATTACTTATATGTATGCTTTATGCACTTTCATCATATTCCTTTCAATTTCCTTTTGTTATTTTCATTTATGTTATTGTCTGGAAATGTGTCGGATCTTTTGACGATATTTCAGCCATGTGGTGTACCGTTGAGCGAAACGCATTTGGAACCTCTGTGGATGCAAAGATCCTTGAAAAGCTGGATCTACAGGGCTTCTATCCAATTTCATATTTTCGGATTGTATCTTTTCTCTTATTTTGTCATTTTAATATTTTGAGCCTCCAGATTTTGATAATCCTTTGATGTTTGAACTTGATTTGTATGCATCGCTCTTGAATGTTGATAAATTCATGTGTATTATTGATATTTAAAATTAAGACCATTTTGTCTTATATGGTAGCATTGTTTTCCTTTTGTCTGATATTTCCTTTCATATCATCTTTACTTAATTTTCTTCGGTATTGTTTTTGAACCAGGCTATGACAATGATCATGTTTTAAATTAGTCTAACTATTTTTATTTTATTTTTAATTTTATCTTTTTTATTATATATATATATATATATACATATGTATGTGTATGAATTAATGATTTATCTCCAAAAATTAAAAATCTAATGTGGGCAGCACATGACTTTCTCTATAAACTCATATTCATTTTTTCTTTCATAATATATAAAATTGAGTTTATATGCACAACAAGAATAATTATTTGAAACTACACTGAATTTTCAGTTTTAATTCAATTTTCCGGGATTATATGTTCCAGGAAATTTTACAAAATTACTGAAAGAGCCATGTTTAAAAGTTCCAAAATTTTTTGGCTGAGTTCCACCTCCGAAATGTATAGTTTGCTCGTTTGTGTAGTGCAAAATTTTCTTTAGGAAAGACCCTGAAATTAAAGTTCCATCTCCAAGAAGAAATAAATACAGTGACATACACACATGATTATATTTTTATCATTATATGTTTTTGCTCTTTATACAACGCTGTCTTCTATTAAATAGAAAAATTTTTTCGATCCATATAGTTTTGCCCCCATTAAAAATCATTTCAGTAATATCTATGTATCACATTTCATACGGTTACATATTTTATAAAGAATTAATATTTGTTCATTTTGAAATACATTTTATTAATTTAATCAATTTTAAATATGTTATCAAGGCATTATCCTTGTTTGTGTGCCATTATTTGGACAATTCTGCATTAGAGCTTAGATTGCATGACCAAGCCATCGAAGGAATCTGTTCGCTCTTACCCCGAGATACAAAATTGGGGAAATTTAAAAAATATATACCATTATTAATGCATTTTTATACTGCTTAAAATTGTATCACTGTCGCCATTTTCGAAATCTGATTCTACAGATTCATTTGACTCTGTGTCATATTCTGAAGAGAAGTCGGCACCTACTACAAAATTTATTTCTTCTATGGTTTCTTCCACTAAAGTGCCAATTTCCCAATATTTATTTTCAACTTTTTCTACGTGGTCACGATACACACACTTTTACTACGAGCTCCATAGCTCTTTTCTTATACTTGCAAGGACTTCAGAAGTTAGATATTTCATTGTTGTTAAGTTCAGCGTTAACATTGCTTTCTCGCACATAGCTCTAATGGAAGCCCAAGTCATTTATTTCAACTGCATTTAAATCAGAAGGATAAGGTGGCATTTGTAGCACATCATAACCTCTATCATTCAAGTTTATTAACACAGTACTTTTTAGTTGAGGGTTCATTCATTGTTACTAGATCATGAAGTTCAGTTTCTCTTACTTCAAGGCTGTGGGGAATTTGTCTTTCTTCTAAACACTCAGACAGTTTCTGTTTGGTTGCATATTTTGATGGCATACGGTTTAAATCCTTAGTATGGTAAAGGGCATTGTCCATACAGATTACACTATTAGCCAATATATTAGGCAAATTTTTTTTTGCAACCACTTTGAAAAATTGTCAAAATTCATTTAACTTTGATAGTCTCTTGAGGCGGTACCAGATTGAAATACCAAACTTGCTCCTGGTCTGAATCCATCCTTGTTACCGGCATGTAGATCTATAAGTCTATTTCCAGCAGTTCTTTTTGTAAGAGCTCCGATTTTATCAACCTGCCAACATTTACAGAAACACAGATTGCTATCTATTCAGGTTTATTCAAATAAATTATTACTTGTTTGCTGTCCCTGTACTTTTTATCTCTCGTAAAAATCTATATCGCCACTGCACAATGTCTTGTCTTGTCAGTTCTTCCAGCACCACCGTTTGTCGAATTACCCATAAATCAGAATCATATCATCCACACTTAAAACTACATTCCGATATTTCTCGGCTCTCTTTCGTTTACGTGGCCACACTAGGATCGGTGAATTATTTGCTTCTTTCTTGATGCGTGCAATTATTCTCACTGATACACCAGTTGCAGCGGACGTTCTCTTCTCGGCCTGTTGGGTGGGAATGCACTTTTCTGAAGTTGTTTCTGCTTCAAAAATATTGAGGACTTTGCGAACTACATTTCTTTCTTCCTTGGAATGGATTACTTTTCCTTTTACAGGCATTTTGTCGACAAAAGCACGGTTCACAAATAGCAGATTCTAATAAACTAAATAGACGGACGTCAGAAGTTGAAAATGGCAACAATAGTAGCAAACGCAATACTAGTAAAACTTACCAACGATTCTAAATTCCAAACAATTGGCGAAATACGCGCGACAAACGCGATGGCCAAATAGTTTTATGTATTTGACAACCATTTTCCCCTGTAACAAAGTGCACTCATCAAAGGTCATCAACCAACTCACCAGAGCCCAACAATAGCTTGATTCGCACTTCCTAGAACGTCCATAGAAAAAGTGCTCCTATTGGAGCCCATGCGTACAGTAAAGGCTGTATATTTTGCTTTTTGAATACTGTGAGATGAAGCAACACAAGCTAACTTCCCTCAACGCTAATGGCAAAGTACTTGGCACACTGTCAATGATAACAGTAAGAAAAATGTTTGCACATGCTCCAACCCAAGCAAGAATTTAAAAGTTTTACCTAATCATCTCAAGGCAAAAACATTTTTAGAGAAAAGGATTTGGTTCCCAGGCATAAATGTTCCAATTGTGTAAATCGTGAATTTCCAGTAAAACATTGTACGAAACAAACAATTCTTTGTTCAAACAATTCGTTGTTGATAGAAGAGCACTGCTGACTCTACTTCCCCTTACCGAACGCTGATTATTTATGAAAGTATTTTACTAATATTTTATGAAAGTATACAACTACTTTGCTCAAAAAAGCTATACTCGTTTTTGATTCAGAAAAATTTGTACACTATATTGGAATTTGAAACGACATTAAAAACATCAGATATGGGCAGCACATGACTTTCCTTATAAAATGCAATGAATTTACTACTTTTACAGTAAAAAAATAGGTTATTCTTATAGTAGATACTTATATTCTTTCTAAGATATTGAATTTTCGTCAATTAGTCTCCATTTTCATTGATTTAGCGTCATTTTTATCCATTTGGCGAGATTTCCTTGGCAACTACAAAACTGTGCTCCTGCAGTGTACCACGTGACCTACGTATTATTGAAAGTTATTGTAACATTACCAATAACTGTAGCAACCGCCGAGCGCAGCTTTTCAGCACTAAAACGATTGAAGACATGGCTTTAAAACACAATTAAAGAAGATCGGCTAGTAGGATTGGCTTTGCTACATGTGCATTTTGATATTGCAATTTCACCAGTAACAATTTCAGATCGATTTGCTAAAGAAAAAGCAAGAAGACTCGAGTTCATAATGATAACCATATTTAGTAAATAGAATATAAATGTGTGTTTATTTAGTTCATATTCAGTATTAATCTTTTCACGTGGAAATCTCTTACTTGTGTATACTTTTGAGTTTAATACAGAATATAATTTAGTTTCCTCTTTCGACTTCAAAAATAAGTTTGTTTCCTTATATAGTCACGTAAGTCTATTTTTCCCAATCTTCCTTGTTTCGCTTTGGTCTAAAAAAAATGATAGGCATAAGCTGCAAAGAACTTACTATAAACTTCCGAATTTGTTGTAGTTATTTCAAAAATGTTATATTTACGCATATAGGAAGCCGTTAAGAAAATCCTAAGTGAACAAACCTTGGAGCACATTTCGATCTACAGATCGCCCCCTCCCAAACAAGAGGCAAAAGTCCTCCACTGGTTTCATCTTCAATGCCTATCAAGGCTATTCTCGTGTCTCTGCGGATTATGGTATGGGTACGATAAATCTGTAGGTCTGAAAGTCTATCCGAGAGGTGATGGTATGGTTCCTATGGTTATCACCCCTATTGGGTTCCGAAATTGGATGGCAATTCCCGGCATACCTTACCCCTACGGGTAGTCGGACACAGTGTTCCTTTCAGGATATTTTGGTCAGGGGGCGAATCAAACTTTAGGGGGGCACATTTTATATTTGCCTTATATAAATATATATAAATACTGTCACATATAAATTGTAACTAGGTTAACATAAAATATCTCCCGGGGAGAAGTGCAAACCCCCCTTGAATTTTGGGGAATCTATACACCTAAACTGACTACCAACCTTCTCTCCTTTTCGCAAATTACTTAAGAGAAAAGACCGTTATATCTGACGCCAAAAGCTGCAGAATCATTAAAAGAATCGTAGGTGAAAAGGATATTCTCACGATAGCACATCCAAATCAACACATCCACAACCACTCAAACCAATCAACCACATAAACAAACAATCAACACATCCGCAATCACGAATCTAATGATGTCTGACATTGTGATGAACATCACTCTTACTTCCCTTCTTGAGTGCGTTTTCAACATACACCACTGTCTATATTTATGGAGGTAGATATAAAGCCTCTGTAACTCCATGGCTATACTGCTTTTGACACTGTTACCAACAATATGGCTATATAACTTCCGTTGTTAGGCAATAGTAAGGTTTTGGAGACCGTCAAGTGATCATATGTTTTATATGTTCCATGATCATAAATGTTTGGCAAAACTCTTACCCCCAATATGTGATTCTAAACACAAATTGTTTCGGTTTTGTTTGAGGAGTTATCCAATCAAATTAGTTGATCAAAGAAGTGTCTTTCGTGCTTGCGTCATTGTGTGTAATCGCATTAACAGAATTTTAAGAAAATTAGTTCTGTTCAGGTATCTTTATCTAAGTAATAGGTAAGTTTATTTTCGTTAAGGTGTTAACATTTACTTGAGCTACAATTTTACGTTCGAATTTCATCATATCTATAATTACCTCATTCATCCATTTGTAATGTAGTAAATCCTTGTTTCAGAAAAGGAAAGTATGAGTACTTGAAATGATCTTATTCAAGTTTCGTTTATTACCTGACGACTTTTCTTGTTTATAAACTCATTGGGCTTTAAATTCTATTATATGTATGTTATTTCAAAAAACTCAAAATCTACAAGTGTGAAAGGAGTTGTTTCTTAATACCGGATAGTTTCAATTTTAGTGAATGTTGCCGGCCCATTTATATTTTATTTCAATTTTACTTGCGATTTCTATGATTCAGCTTTCATATCGCATATGCTATTGTTTGTAAGTGTAAAAAGGAAATGACATCGAATTAGCTATGTTTAAAATTAGTGAATAAATTGCGATCCCAATCTGTCTAAGCTACTATACATACCTATATATTAAATTGTGTTAACCTTTTCAGTGTACGTCTGGGGGGGGGGGGGGGGGGGGTAGCAACATTGCATCTTATCATACGTTTTTTGCATTTCCCACAAAATAATATGCTGTAAAATGCTTTGTCCAATGCTGTAGTAAGTCAAAAATACGGCAAGTGCTCTAGTTTTGGCTGCATTGTAACAATTTTGCAAATAATTAACAATTGAATGTGTTATTTAATCAATAAATTTTGTTCTTCCATTTTGTAAACATTATTTTGATTATATGCACCATCGTTTGTTAATTATCTATACCATGGGATTCGCGCCGGAAAAATAAATTTGTGAATGTATTCTTTTTTCTCATAACTTTTTACTAAGAAAGAAGATTTTGAAATTTTTATTCTATTGTTTTGAATCATCAATTTCACAAAAGTTTGATATTTTAGCAATTAAAGGTAAGATTTGTTTCTTAATTAATTCTATAATTAAAGAAATATTTTTGGCTTTATTCTTGAGGTGGCCAAAACTGACACAATAAATTCCACATACACTCCACTTTTGGCCATGAAGGTAATCAAAAGTGGAACAACATGTGCCCCAGTTTTATCCATATACATTAACCCTTTCCGGATGGCAGTCTTGAATACATGTTATCAATCGACACGTTGACCGTCTGGAAAGGGTTAAGCACTTTAATTTGGCAATTCAATTATTTCAAACAATGCTACAATGTATATTTGTTACATAGACAATGTAATTGGTAGTTTTTGTGGTTTTATACTAAATTTGCATATTACGAGACAGAAAGTGGGCTTAGGTGTTAAAATAAAAAGGTTAAGCTGTTCTTAAGTAGAAAGTGTGATAAAAACAATTAAGGATGGTATGCCAGTTTTAGAAGCTTATCAGCATCTGGTCATCGGGGTGTAGATATTATTCCAGACTGTATGGATGACCACTATAGATACCCACTTATTCGATACCCACTATGGGCATCAGGGTATTCATTTATCTATGTTTTTATAGGTAAATAACATTTAATTATCATGACCAAAACTGCTGCAAAGTGGAAGATTTTGTTTATTTTTAAAAATTTCAAGGGAAACACAAATTTTGTAAAATATTGTTGTTATTACTTGAAATTAAATTTTCTATTCATAGTGTTTATTCAATTAAGTAGAATAAATTTTTAAACTTATAATTTTTTTAAATGTGGCCGTAACTGGAATACTCACCCTAAATTATGTTTTATTCAGAAAAGTTTAGTATCCAGGTGGTCGAATATTTTTGCCAGAACGTATAATATTAAAATTGTTGCTACTAAAATTGTCATTGCCCTTTTCTTGTCTAGAAAACCCTCTTAAGATCATATGTAAAACAGCACAATTTCTTTTACGGTCATTCCATGTGAATTCAACCAAGGTATGTCAACCATCCCCTTAAATTTTTCTGAAATTTTATACAAAGCTACATAGTACAAACTTATAATATAAAAAATTTTAGTTCATTCCATGCATTAGTTTTTAGCAATAACTTTTTAAAGAAATGGAGAATTCACTAGGTACTGCTATGTGGATGCATGAAATGAAAACAGTGTGTTTGATAAAATCCTTTCATGCTCTGCACCTAATTGTCAGAAACTCATAATTTTTTTAGTGGATATTCTAGAAAATATGCTTATTGTCAGACAGCATGCATTTTTTTTTTATAACATTTTAATTAAAATCTTGTCATTTTTTGCCCCAAAGTTGAAAAATGTAAAAAAAAATTTTTTTTTAATGTCAGCAAAAACACTTTTTTTCAAGATGAGCTAGCTCTATATTTGAGTTTCCTGATAATTTGTTTACATGTTCTTTATACAGTAACCTTCTTACCATAAAAAAAAAAAAAATTAAGAGTAACGTTTTTTGGAAAATGTGAGTTTTTTTTTTTTTTATGTGTAAAATATAAAAATTTTACTTGGCTGCATTTTCATAAGTCAAGAGTAAAAATAATTTACCTATTTAATAAATTTATGTATAATTAACTTAATTTGTTAATTTATTTATTAAAAATTAACGATGTTTATATAATTATTGATTACTAGCGGCCTTCGGCGACTAGCCTGTTCGCTACCCTTGAAAATTCTGACTGTGGCAAACTCGCTGGCGCCATAACCTCGTGGAGTTGTTAAGACCCAGACCATCCGACCTACCAGAAAGGTGTAAGGTAACTATTTGGATGGCCAGGAAGTGCTACCCAATTTAGACCAGAACCCAGTGGGGGAGGCATCTACAGGGACTGTACCCTCCTTCCCTTACCACCAACATCTCGGAAGGACTTACGAACCCACATGTTTAACTTGATCGTACTCCGTGTGAACATTGCGACAGTTTTGGCAGTGGCTGGAGCCGAACCCAGGCCTACCGAGTGCAATTCCCATGTGCTAACCACTGGGCTATCGCACCCTCAACCCCGTGGAGTTAACAAAGTTTGGTTTAGTTTAATGACGTTAAAACTAATGAAATTTTAAAATGAAAAATAATATTATAGTGGGGGTTCTTGAAAATTGATTTGTAAAGTGGATTTATTCCAAAGTTTGGGAACTGTGAGATTCTGAGGATTTCTGTACCTGTTACCCTAGGAAAGGGATCCCTTTCATGTGTACTCACAGCCGGGATCAGCTGCTCCTATGCTTTTTTTATAGAGGTATGCGCCTCTATTTTTTGTTTCACATAAATAAAATTGTATCGGGTTATCTGCATTTTTAGTATTGCATTGCAAATGACATGAAAGTATTTTTAAGACTGATGATGTTGAATGTGAATTTAGTATTGAAGAAATAACTATGCTGTTCAGCGAAAAAAGTTTTTTTTTTTAGATTGTCCCCACCACCACCCGATGCATAAATGCACCGTGACAATCTCCATAACTTTCCACTAATTTGGTTTTTAATTGTCCCTAGGCCAAAAACTGTATAAAAAGCAATCACTGATGACATTTGCAAATATAATTTAATACTCATGCAAATATCCTCATCAGGATATTCGCATGGGTATCAAGAGCATGGCCCAAATATATCAGCCAGATACCACCAAACACTAATTCGGTTCATCATTCAAAATATAACGTAATTTTCTAACAGGATGTATGCCCAAAACAGTCGCCATAGAAAAGCCGTGAGTCTGCGCGTGCATGTGGGTGAAAAATCGGAACTTCTTTCGCCCTTTCGCTGAGAAATTTAAAATCATGACTTCCTTAAAATCTGGATCGTGCAGTTATTTTTAATTATTTCTGGACCAGACTAGGCTTGTAAGTATACCTGATCTTTGAGCTTTCAAAAAATGTAAATTATTAGTCGAAATTGTCAGTACTTTTCTTGATGCGAGGATTTAAAAACGAAAGTTTGTTTTTTTTGAGCCGAAAGTGACTTTTGTTTTAAAATCTTTAATAAATATTAGAATTTGTACCTGAGATTTAAAATTGATATATTTTTACTCGCAATTGTCTGTCCTTTCTGGTCGTGTGATTTGTTTCTTTTTACGACGTCTGGATGGTGGAGAAAAAAAGGGGAAAAAACGGTCGAAATCACATAAAACATTAAGTAACAAAAAAAAATAATTCAAATTTAAAAAATCGGTTTTCACGTGTCACCTCCACCCCCCGGGTCTCGGATTGCCAAATTTCGTAGCTCTGCGACGCGCAGTTGCTGAGCCTATAGTATATAAGACAGACACACAGACATTGCCTTTTATTATTTACTAGCCGCCTTCGGCAACCAGCCTGTACGCTACCCTTGACTAGCGTACTCGCTGGTCAAGGCAAACTCGCTGGCACCATAATCCCGTGGAGTTGTTGAGACCCAGATCATCCGACCTACCAGAAAGGTGTAAGATAACTATTTGGACGGCCAGGAAGTGCCACCCAATTTAGACCGGAACCCAGTGGGGGAGGCATCCACAGGGACCGTACCCTCCTTCCCCTACCACCAACCTCTCGGAAGGACTTACTGACCCACATATTTAATGTAATCGTACTCCATGTGAACACGGCTGCAGTTTTGGCAGTGGTGGGAATTGAACCCGGGTCTACAGAGTGCAATTCCCGCATGCTAACCACTGTGCGCCCTCAACCCCGTCGAGTTAACAAAGTTTGGTTTAGTTTAATGACATTAAAACTAATAATGAAATTTTAAGGCACCGTGACAATTTCCATAACTTTCTTTTTATTTATTTTTTTATTTCTTCAGTGTTTAAGTTTTTTCATTGTGGTCCCAACCACCACCCGATGTAAACAATACATTGCCAGAATTCAATCCAGCGTAATGAGCAAAAACTTTATAAAAAGCAAACACTAGTTCGGTTTTTAATTGCCCCTAGGCCAAAAACCGTACAAAAAGCAAACACTTATTCGGTTTTTAATTGTCCCTAGGACAAAAACCGTATAAAATGCAATCACTGATGACATTTGCAAATATAATTTAATACCCATGCGAATATCCTCATCAGGATAAATATATTAGCCAGATACCACCAAACATCTGCTAGGCCAAAACCCGTTTCCATAGTAACACCGTACGTCTGCATGTGCATGTGGATGAAAAATCGAACTTCTTGGGCGTTTCAGTGCGTCTGCGCGGGCATGTGGGAGAAAAACTTCTTATGCCGGTTTACCGAGAAATTGAAATTCGTATGTTCTTAAAATCCGGATTCTGCAGTTACTTTTTATTATTTCTTGATCAGATTGGGCTTGTAAGAAAGCCTGATGATTGAGCTTTCTAAAAATGTAAATTATTAATCAAAATTGTCGGTACTTTTTCCGATGTGAGGATTTAAAAATGAAAGTTCGGGTTTTTTTAGCTGAAAGTGACTTATGTTTTAAAATCTTTAACAGATATTAGAATTTGTCCCTGAGATTTGAAATTTATATATTTTTACTCGCAATTGTCTGCTCTTTCCGGTCGTGTGATTTGTTTTTTTTTCTACGACGTCTGGATGGTGGAGAAAAAAGGGGAAGATACGGTCAAAATTGCATAGCATAAAACGTTAAATAACAAAAATAGTAATTCAAATTTGTAAAATCGATTTTCACGTGTCAACCCCCCCCCCCCCCCCCCCCCCCCCCCCCCCCGCTTGCCAAATTCCGTAGCTCTGCGACGCACGGTCGCTGAGCCTAAAGTGTATAAGATAGACACACAAACATTACCTTTTATTATTTAAGACGATTATCAGCTTTATAAAAAGAATTAAAATACAAAGAAATGTTTTTAAATATTCCTCTTGTGACTATTAATGACTGACTAAATTGCATAATTTTAAACCGTATAAAAGCATAATTAGAAATGTTTTAGTTACCATCATTCCTTTTGAAGAAACAAATCCTTTTTTTCCTTTCTTCCCGAAATGTGAGATTATTCCAAGTAATAGGCAAAGGCCAGAACAAAGAAAATAAATTTGATACCATCCCAGTAACTGAGATATTTCCCTGCAGCAATAATGCCAACTTAACTTTCAAGGTCATGACTACAGTCCAATTAGGAAAGAATTTTCCTCTAGGATGTGCCACTAGAGCAGTGTTTCTTAACCTTTTTGGCACAATGGACCACTTTAAAAATTTTAAATATGTCACAGACCCCTCTGTGAAAAAAAAATTGCTTAAACATCATTTATTACAAAATATATTCTGTTTTATTATTTAATTATTTTAATATTTTTATTTCAATAGTATAAAAAATTTGAAGAAATTAAAATTTTTAATGTGAAGGCTGTTGCTGCTTTTCCTTGATTAACAGATTGAATTGAGGGATGGTTTTCGACAAAGCAACGCGTATATCATGTTCGACATTCAGTCGATTTCGATGTTTTGTTTTTATTGTGACAAGTGTGGAAAATCCCGCTTCGCAAAGATATACTGTAGCAAACGGAATAATGGCTGCCATAGCTCGTTTTACAAGCAATGGGTAGGCTTCTCTTAAAGAAGACCAAAACTCTCCAAGAGTTTTTGAATCGAAATCCATTTTTAACAATGACTTTGTTTTCAAATCAATTAGCTCATCTTTGGCAAGGTTCATGTCATCGATACAGTCAATATCACAAAGAAAAGGATTACGAATCCACAACTCATCTTTTATATTTATTCCATCCGAATTGAAATATTTTTCAAATGAAACTTGAAGTACTTCCAGGTGTTCACAGATTTCATTTTTCAAGTTATTCAATAACAAACTATCTTGCCGAGATCCATTTTCAAAAAGCACTTCGTCCAACATTTGAAAGTTTGCATATATCCCATTTTGAATTTTAATTTTCCAAAGTGACATTTTCAATAAAAATGCCTGTAGTTTCTCAGTGGCATCCATAATTGTTGTATCAGGCCCTTGAATTGAAAGACATATATCGTTCATGTGGTTAAAAATGTCTGCCAGGTAAGCCAATTTACATATAAAATCTTTTTTCTTGAAATATTCGAAGAGTGAGTTATCTTTTTCTTCTAAAAAAAGTGATACTTCTGTCTTCAACATGAAAATTCGTTTCAAAACCTGCCCTCGTGACAGCCAGCGCACTTCCGTGTGGTACAGAAGTACCTCATGTTCTGCGTTCATTTCTTGACACAGTGTTTTAAAAAGACGATGATTAAGAGCTCTACTTCTAATAAAATCCACAGTTTTAATAACTATTGACAATACTTCTTTTAAGCTGGTTGGAAGAGTTTTTGTAGCCAGTGCATGTCTATGTAAAAAACAATGTGTAACAATAACATTAGGAGCCTCTTTTTTTACCAAATGGGCAAAACCAGATTTATTGCCAAGCATCGCAGGTGCTCCATCCGTACAAAGTGAATGAAGTTTTTGTTTCCAGTCGAAGTCGTGTTTGGAAAAGAAAACATTTAAAATCGCTAAAACATCAACTGCCTTTGTAGTTTGCAAAAGAGGCTCACAAAATAAGAATTCTTCTTTGATAGTATCAGCAGACACGTAACGAACAAAAACAAGAAGTTGACTACAATTCGAGATGTCTGTAGTTTCATCCAGTTGCATACTAAAGGGAAATGGCGATGCTTTCAATTCATCGATGATCTGTTTCAAGATATTGCAAGAAATTTCAACTATTCTTGAATGTATCACATCCTTGGACAATGGAATAGCCTCAAGTTTAGGACAATGGAATCAAGGACAATGGAATAGCCTCAACTCAAACAAATTATCGACCAATGAAAAGGCTAAAACAAAAGAGAAATAAATGAGCATGCGCGAAAAAGCGCCTCAAATTCTCTTCTCCGGAGGAGCGGAAAAAGAAACAGGGTTGCCATACAGAGCGCGCTAAGGATGAAGTAGGTCCGGGTTACCACTGCTTGCTAAATATTGATGCAAACATTTTAAAAATTAGGATCAGTCGGCGGACCCCCAAAATATGACCCATGGACCCCCAAGGGGTCCATGAACCACAGGTTAAGAAACCCTGCACTAGAGCTTCTTTGTAGATTCCAAGGCTATTAATTAATGTAGTTAAGAATGTGCAATTTCCTTCGTTCAAATAATCTTCTTGCTAGCTAAAAAGTATTACTGCAAATTTTATCTCATTGTTTTTTATATAATGGCCTCAGCAATTTTCAGTGTACAATAAATATGTATTTTTTAAAGTTATATAATAAAAATCTAAAGGACATGTTTGAATTATCTTGTAAGGACCAGCAGTGTTGTATGTAGGGAACATGATAGTAAACACCGAGATGTAACTGTGTGCCTTCATCATAAACAGAAATTTTAAAAAGAGTTTTCTATGCATCCAGAAAAAGTACTGTGATATTTTTTAATTGCCACAAGAATGATAAGAAATCAGAACTAAAATGTATTACCTACATTACAACTTGCAATAAAGTTAAAAGAATGTTTATTTTCGTTAAAAAAAATCTGTATCACATGCCAAAAAAAGAAGATAAGAAAAAGAAAGTAAAACAAAAATAAATGAAGATAAGTTTGATGTTGGTGATTCTTCTAAATCTACTACTGAAGAGTATGAAGGAAGCTCCAGTTATATACTGGAAGTGTGTAATGAAGAGAAACAAGGTGCTGAAGCACAAAATTGTGTTCAGCTACTTCTGCTTTGAAATCTAAACTAGTTCTTGTTTGCGTAGAAGTCCAACAATGAAAAGGTTAAGAAAACAGAAATATATGCTAATCATTTAAAGATTTTAATGAATTTATCACCAAAATCCAAAGAGTAAGCCAAGCAAGTTATCATGAAAAAATTCGGTTATTTACTTTAGCTCCGTTATCTTAGATGCACAAGGAAGTGAGTGAAACTTTTGAAGTGACTGACTGCAATGTTCACCAGTCCTGTAAATTATTAAAACTGGAATTTTATCTTTATCAAAGCCTAGAAAATGAAAACAAATTTTACAAGTGATTATACAGTGCTGATGAATTTTTTAGAATAATGTTAGGGCAGAAGGATAGTCAGTGTTAATATAAAAAGTAACAATATCCATAAGTGTTAGTGATAAATTAGAGTTTGATTTTCAATGATCATTTTTTGTGTACACAGTTTCTTTTAGTTTTCATTAATAACTTTCATAATCCTTAGTCAAAAATATTCTTTTTTACTAGTCAACCAATGCTAATTATACACAATTTCTATTTATTCATTACATTTGACATGCAATACTAATGTTTAAAAAAATATTTTAAATCATTTTATAAAAAATATTTTTTAAACAAATAATGAGCAAAAAGAAAGATAGGGATAGGGTTAGTGTTTGTATGAAATTTCAGGAAAAAATATGGGCCAATTTTTTTTATAGCCAAATAAAGTTGACTATCAATCCGAAGGCAATTTTTGCAATGGACAATTCTGGCCTCTTTTTTTTTTTTTTTTAATCGATTCGAAATGCTTCAAAACGGACAAAAGCATAAAAAATTTTATTCTCCGAGCTGTATTTCATGTTTTATTAGCAGTCAAAGTTTGCCTTTCTGACTGTCGCTGGAAAACGACCCATTTTGGCACACACGGAATGTGATATCACAAGGCTCATCCGTGGCTTGCGTCTTCGAAAATTAGTGAATAAGTTTGGTTACATTCGAAAAGTTTCTATAATTATAATTGTTTCTTCCATCCCAAACTGCCGAATAGTTATAATATATATTGTATTGCAGTAGTATATTGTATCGCTCCAATGTGCCCGATTACTAGTTTTATATCATCAAATAAAATATTTATATCTGTGACAAAAAATTGTTTTTTGTAAAAAATAGTATGAAGAGCAGGAAGCCAGATTGTAAATAAAATTCACCACTGCCATTCAAGAGTGTTAAGTATGTTATGAAAATAAATCAGTGACTGTACAATCCAGTTTTCAAAGCCTTTTTATGAGAAGTTATTTTTTTATGATTTAATAAACTTTGAAAATCTTTAAGGGTCACTACTGGTCACTACTGGTTCAACACTCTATTTTTAGTTTTGCTATTACGAATGAATTTAAAGCCAGATTCAAAGTGCCTTATTGACTTTGTACCCAGTTTAGTGTGTGATGTTCGCAGTTAATTTAGAGAATAGGAAAAATTCCATGCATGAAAATTTTTTATACCAGTATACTGCAGTGAGCAGTTGCAATTTAGTATTTTCATTAAGTACATGTGCTTTTGAAAAATTATAAAATAGATTTTATCTAAAAAAAAATCTGATGTGGGCAGCACATGACTTTCCTTATATAATGCAATGAATTTACTATTACAGCAAAAATATAGGTTATTCTTATAGTAGATACTTATATTCTTTCCAAGATATTGAATTTTCGTCAATTAATCTTCATTTTCATTGATTTAGCATCATTTCTATCCATTTGGTGAGATTTTCATTAATTTGGCAACATTTTAAAAAGTTTCCAAGTTGGTGACATTCCGCCAAATTCGTCGCCAAAATCTTGCCAAGCGTTATGGACGGAGAAATAAGTTATTCTTATAGCAGATAAATGACTATTGGCGTTCAAATACAAAAGTATTACTCAAAGTGTCTTTTTTCATGAATGGAACGAGTTAGATCCACGAGAATGATGTCACTAAATTTATCGCATGATATTACATATGAGAAGTGAACATGTTTCTCAACAGTTAATATATTTTTTTTAATGTATGGGATTTTTTGAAAAATTTATTTGAAAAATGTGCAATATCTCGAGAACTGTTCATGCTAGCTTTCTAAAATTTGTCAACCATTTTCTAAAGAAAAATTACAGAAGAAATGTCTATTTACGTAACTTTATTAAAGGTTTTGATTTTTTAATGACATTTTCAAAATTTCACTTGAAAATTTAGGGGGGTTCTGAACATTCGATTTCTTTTAAAAACAATAGGCTTCCAGCATTCACGGATTGTGATTTTTGTACCACATTTCATTTGAATCGCTCCATTCGTTCGTGAGATCAGGATGCTTGAAACTTGCTCTCCCATCGAAAACTCGAATTCGAATTTTTGACCCCGTTACAATACTTTCCTTATACATTATGTATATAAAGAAAGTAAAAATAAGTCACAAATTTGAAACGTTGCACAAAAGGAATAGAAATTAAATGGAAAATAGTTTAAAATTGCTTTACCTATTCAGAATCATAAATGATTTACTGTTTATTATAGGTTTTAAAATATTATAAGAAACAGTTTAAAACTGCTTTTAATTTAAAAATAAATTAAGTATTATATTTAGAATCTTCACAAATCATATAAATATAATAAAAAATATATGTAAAAAAATATATATACATATACATAAATATATAAATGTTACTTTTAATTCCGATAAGAAATACACCGCTCAATCTAAACTTTCGATTTATATTTACTGTATAACAAACATAACTATAAAAGGCTATTTGAACTCAAAAAATTGCGGAGCACATTACAAAAAAGAAACATCAGCAGTGAGTCGTCCAGTCCGATGGAGCCGAAATGGTTTTGCATAAATAATATTTTGTAAAATAAAACTTCAGTAAGATTCAATTTGTTCGATTTTTTTTTCAGACTCATTTGTTTCGTTTAGAGGCTTTCAAAATGCTGCAAATTACTTTCTAACTGTTTATAGCTAGCTAACACTTTTCGTCCCGATTTTATCTGGATACTCTGATATGCAATTTTCTCAAAATATGCAATTTTTCTATTAACTTGTTTTGCGGTATATATATTAAATTTAACAATATATTTGACGAGATTTTACATTCAAGTTAGTTTATAAATTTGTCTGGCGACACATAATTACATACTTAATTATGTATATTTCCATGTATTATGTATATGTTCAAACCTCACCAATCATTAAACATCTTTATTTCACCAAGGAGTAAGTAAAGACACTGAGCTGCAACAATCGTGATATTTTAAATATTGTAGCTTTCCCAGCTACTAGAAAATCCAGGTTAAAAACTAAGCTATCGAAATTATAACCACTCGATCCAAAACCCAATTATATACACTTGCAAGACTTTTAAAGAACTACAAATTCTTGCTTACTGTTCATTATTATCACTTTTAGTTTTTGAGATATAAGCATTATAAACTTGTAAAACGAAAAATTTTCAATCTTCTTCAACTTGACAAGATGATTAACTATTACTCGAAAACTAAGTAAGATTCAATAAATTAGCTTTTTTTTTTTTTTTTTTCCCCCCCTCCAAAAATTAGATTTAGAAACTAAATTTGTTTGCTGATACATATTTTTGTCGCTTACTATTTATATCTATCTTTTGAAGTTTGAATGAAAGTAAGAAAAATTAAGTCACTCGCTCAGATAGATGCTTTAAGTGTTTTCTAATAAAGTTCCAAAGTATTAAATTATTTTATATATTCATAATCTGGGCCAACAACAACAAAAAAATGTACATTTTTATCTATCAGGTTCAGAGAAATTGGCATCCAAAATGTTTGCATTTTTCATAATGTTCAGATTTCCACCACAGATACCCTAAACGTAAATGTAAATCACATTATCATAATAATAATATTAAACCTTCAAGAAAAGGGTATCAAATTTGCACCTCGAGTCTCAGCTGTCAGAAAATATTTAATGTTTCTAAAATAGAGCTCCATTACAGTAAAATCGATCTTAGGCAAATTGTCCGATTCCCCTTCAAAAACTAGGATCAAAACCAGGATCCATGTTTTCAATAAAATAAAATAATCAGAAAATGATCTAAATTCAAACAGACCAAGTACAAATGCAAAAATTGGATTATACACAAAATTAAACCAGAGTTTTGAAAAAAAATCTGAATTGTCCATCATTTTCATGTAATAACAATATTAATATATATATGTTTTATTATTTTGATATGTCATTTATTTTTCTGATATAAATAGCTTCAAATTTGTACCAAAATTATTTAATTTGAGCTGTTAGTTCTCAAGCTATTACATTTATAAACATTGGTACAAAATCCAAGATGGCCTACCATTTGGAAAAATAACCATTTTTCAAATGCCTGTATTTTGGTCATTATTAGGAATTGGGATATATATATACAGTCAAACCCCTCTAAACGGCCACCCCTGAGATATGGTCACCCCGTTTTTACGGTCAGTTATAAATTCCCCGGCAGGAAACTCATTCTCAATATACATTTTGAACCCCTGATTAGCGGTCACCCTCAAATATGGACGCGGACACTATTTTAATGATTCATTCCATTAGACTAAAACCTGTGTACGGACACAATCAAAATTTAAATTTTCTATACCAAAGATAGATTCCCAGAAAAAATTGCAGTTCGCATGAGTAAGAAAAACACCTGCGCCTACAACAATGGTCATTCTCTAGTGACATTAAGAGCAAGCAATTCAAAAGGGAGATAAGGAGTAACGGGAACTCCCCCACCCCTCAGTCACAAAAAAGTGGAATCCACTTCAAGGGATAAACTCGACTAAGACCACAAAGGGTACCTTGAAAGGGTTTATTTAAAGTACCTTGAAAGGGTACGAAAGTGGAGTGGACGTATTATCGTCATTCATGGGCGTATCGTCTGAAGAATATACTCCTATGGATGCAGATGTGATGATAGAAGAAAACAACAGAGAAATATCCGATATCGTCAGGGAATTTGCAACAGAATCATCGGAAGAGGAAGAAAATGAGGAAGAAGAAGTCGAGTGTGAAGAGCAAGCAGTCAGCATCAGAAATTACTCTGAAGTTTTTAAGTGTTAGACGGACTAAAGACATTTTTTGTAAGCATAATGATGGAAAGGCATTAAATTTAGTCTCGCAACTTCAAATACACTTCGAAGGAGAAAGACTGGTTGCTAAAACCCACCAAACATCAATTGATCAGTTATTTCCCCGAAGGTTAATAAATTCAATGTATACTACTGTACGTTTTCTGCATATGAGCTTACATGTTGTGAATTTAATTGTTTTCATGAAACAAATGTGCACGTTCGTCACCAAGATCGCAGCTGGGGGGGGGAGTTAACCCCTCGATGAAAGAAAAATTTAACACTGAAAAGGTACAAGGCAAATATCTAATCAGGTATAGTATCAAAAACAATGTTCAACCTCGTCCCCCACCTCCCGAAATCGAATTTCGGCTTTTGGTTTGTCCGTTACCTTAAAATTGTTTTATGTTCTCAAAAATATGTATGTTTCAATATGAGGAATTTAAAACGATTAATGTGTAATATTTGATCTGATTTAGAACGATCCCCTCTTTTACGGTCACCCCTCATTTACGGACAAATTTTTCTGTCCGGGAAGTGACCGTAAATGAGAGGTTCGACTGTATTACAAATTTAGATTTGGGTGTTTTATTACCATGTGTATCCATGGTAAAAATTTAAACAAAATTCATGGCTGTGGTGCAACAAGTTTTTCTTAAAATGGGTGTTTTCACATGGAATGACCCTTAATCAGGACTAATGCAATGCAGTTTAGGAACAAACATAGTTCTCAGCATTGTATCTACGCACTTCTGAATAACCACAGTACTCAAATCTGCTGTTAGGCAACTCTCTAAAGGCCCTATCACACTCAAGAACTTTTGGAACAACCAACTATTTCGGACAACTTTTCCCCCAATTTTTCGGCGAAAAAGTTGGCGATAGGGTTATTGACAGTTTGAAGAAGTTGTGCTAAATGACAAAACTACGGCGGTATGTTTATCGTCTTTTGGCGACAACTATACCGCCTACTTGGGCTGCCGAAAAGTACATTTATACATGTACTTTTCGGCAGGCAGCGCGTTCTCGCTTCGACTTCGGCAGTAAAACAAGACTTTTACTTAGTACTTCGTTTTGTAACCTTTATTACTTTGTAATTATAACTAAATTGCTATCAGCTGCAGGGAAAAATCAAGTATGCCTTGGCATAATTACACTAGGATTATTCCTGCTTAAGAAGAAGAAACAAAGTAAACCGAGAAGGATGTGGACAAAATCTATTGTAAATTTTTGATTTGCTCTTTTTTATATGGATTACTTCAGATATCAGAAGCTTAAACAGTTGAATGAACATTAAAAAATATTTGGATTTGTCACACATCCATATAAAAAGCAAATAAATATTTGGTGAAAAATATTCACTCTATTTTAAAATACAAAATTAGTTTAAAAAGCGATATTGCCGATATTGACTGAAATGAAACAAAGAAAAGGAAAACGTAAAATGTATTTAAATTCAAGAATGCCGTTATTAAAATATTATGTCTTCAACAAATTTAAGTTCATTACCATTTTATACTTGATTTCAAAGGTTTTCAAATACGTATCTATTTTAAATATCCGAAGATGTTCTTTGCTCGTTTATAAAGTTTAAAATATTTCTCATTAAAGTAAAATTTTAAAAATTATTTTATCTACATTTATATTTATTTAGTAATTATATTTTAAAATAGATTTAAATGTACATTCCATCTATAGCTGGTATAAAGTATACTTCAAGATGTTTTTCAAAGTAACTTCGAAATAAATTTTTATAAGCATTCAAATTTAAAAGAGTTAACTTTTCATATTTATATACAAACTTATTTTTTTTATTAAAAGTAAATGATTTTCAAATGTATTGTAAATTTCTAATTGTCTATGTGCGTTTAAAATAATAAAAAAAGTCTTCAAATGTTAGCATTAAATTATTAAAATTCCAAAGTAGTTTGATTTTTGTTTTTATTCTAATCTAAAATGTTCAAAATTACATGTCGAAAGATAACTACTACTCGTATAAGGATGTTCGATGATTTCTGTCTAATTTTACATGCACATTTTATATTTGCTAATTTTACAAGCACTTTTTTACTTAAGAATATATTCCATCTATACCTGGTATAAAGTATACTTCAAGATATTTTTCAAAGTAACTTCGAAATAAATTTTTATAAGCATTCAAATTTAAAAATGATTTACTGATATAAGGTTATTTTGTATATAGAACGTAAAATAATTTAAAACAAAAAAATTCTGCAGATTATTAAAGAAAAACTGTATTTGAATATTTTAGCAACAGATGGCAGCACTTGTAAAATTTAAAATTTGCTTGGATTCGAACCAGAGGCCAGTCGTTCGCTGATCTGATTCTCTACCACCCAAGCCAAAACTTCACATTCAGAAAACTGATGAAATATGTATATATCGCCAAAGCAAACTCGCGTACGCTCTTGATTAAATTCACAGAAAGGCGGATTTTCTGAAACGCATCTATACTGTAAACTAGCAAGCCGCTGGTAAATATAAATTTGAATCAGAAGAAACCAAAGAGATTATATTAGTAATAATATCTTAATATTTATTATATAATATTTCATGTATATAAAATCGCTTTGGAAGAGATGGTTCGTAAAGATGATATTTTCTCGTACGCATGGTTCTTCAAATTCTTTTTTAAATACAGTGGATCTTTTAGATTCCACAAAAATGATTTTTCACGTATTGATTCAATTAACTCCATTTCCATCTCGCATGACTACTTTTTTTTGACTTCGAGACGACTTCCATTGACATCCACCTTTATGACACAGAAATATTATAAATACTTAACAAAATTCTAAATCTAAACTAAAATAATACTTCGCGCTGCCTGGTTATTATATCAATATAATCTATCTGTTATTATATTCTATCTGTTCGCGCTCCACAGATTCAAACTTGCGCGAGGATTTCACGCCAAACCAGAATGTAGTAGAATCTGCACCAACCTTTCTACACACGTGATTCCTTCACTACTCATCTGTGATTGGCTGGTTGGTAAAAAATTGTCCCAAATGAACAACTTTTTCTATACCTGTCAGATAAAGTTGTCCCAATTTTTTGACCTCATTTCACCCGAGTTTTCCCCCAACTCGGCGTAAAAATTGTTCGAAAAGTTGGTTGTCCGAAAAATTGCCGGAAAAGTTGTTGAATGTGATAGGGGCTTAAGTCTCCTGTTTTATTTTAAAGGTTTTCACTGTGAATAAAATTTGAATTGGAGAATTCATGCAATAAAATTTATTTTATAATGGAAAAAATATCAAAATTTGACAATTGAATATGTTTGGCGAATACAATTTGCTATTGAGTTGGTATAAAAAAAAATTCCTAGTGATTGCTACATGACTGATAAACTGTCTATTGCAAAACAGACTTTGATTTTCATAGCCTGTTTGCTTTTGTTATATATTGTATTTTTTTAGGGTACTAAGCCAGTAGTGGACACTCTCAAGCATCTTCTAAGTTTAATAAAAGATTAAGAAAAAAAATCATATGGCTTGTCTGGAGCATTTTGATTACATTAAGCAAGTTGCTGATTACAATAATCAGTGATTATTGTATACAACCCAGCTGGACTACAGCAATTTGATAAAGATAGCTGAATGATTCTATTATCCGTGATCACAATAAGTGTATTAGGCAGGGCTAGACTAACCCTTACCCGGGGTGCCAAGTTGCCATGAAACCTAAAGCATTAGTGTTGGTG
Organism: Amaurobius ferox; assembly: GCA_951213105.1. Classification (NCBI taxonomy): domain Eukaryota; kingdom Metazoa; phylum Arthropoda; class Arachnida; order Araneae; family Amaurobiidae; genus Amaurobius; species Amaurobius ferox. The sequence goes on along the minus strand of OX578139.1, from coordinate 84,915,138 downwards.
ACTGGAAATTTAAAAGACAAATTTAGCTCTTGAGCTAAGAATGCTAAAATTCCCAATCTTCGTGAGAAAAAAGAAAAATTAAAAATTTTTTGGTTTTCCTATAAATTTAAATAGGAAACAATCAGTGCTTTAACTATTAAGTATTAATTTAAAAAAATATTAAAATTTAGTATTTTTTTAAGTATTCATGATTTTAAGTATTAATGTTAGTATTAAAAAATGTACTCCCCTACTTTCATATGAAGATCATATTTAAATTAATGCTTTTATCATTGTTTTTAATTTTCTATCATATTTTCTTTTAATGCATTAAATTTATATTATTTCAGATTAAATTTTGGGGGTTATGGCAAATCCACAAGCGCCTCCTCCTTATCCAGGATTTAATCCTCATGTTGCACCTGGAACAGCATCTTATCCCCAACAGCAATTTCATGGACAGCAGTATCCACCTGGACAGCAGTATCCGCCTGGACAACAGTATCCACCTGGACAACAGTATCCACCTGGACAGCAGTATCCCCCTGGACAACAGTATCCACCTGGACAACAGTATCCCCCTGGACAACAGTATCCCCCTGGACAGCAATATCCACAAGGACAATACCCTGCTCCTGGTACTGACAATAGTAAGCATGCTTATATAGTTCTTTTAATTTTTACTATTGTAGAATTCTAATAATCTCCACCAGAGTATATTCTTTCAGAAAACTTGATAACATTTCATATTCTATCAAATTTTCATTTTTAACCCACCCTCTGTAGTTGTATCTCAATTTCCAAGTTGTCACTGTACTACTCATCATATAATTCATCCATTTTTTTTGTCACTGAATTTGAGGTTATCACTTCAAGTTTGTAGAGAACCCAATTCTTAAATCATAAAAAAAAAAGTAAGCTTTTGCCACATTTAAATTTTTCTTCTCTGTTTTACATGTTAGGTGTCAGGAATATAAGTCAGTTTTTAAGTTAGTTTTTATTTTTGTTTACTAGCTTATAGACCTTAAAATAAACACTCACCACAGGTCGATTAAACAAGCAAGGATCCCAACAGGCCCCCTAAAAATCTCCTTTTTTTAGATTGTCTTTTTTTTTTTTATAATTGTGTCCCTCCCTAATTTTGGCAAATATATGCTGTTCCCAGTTTTGTGATAGATAGATTACTTTTATTTCAGCATGTTATTTTAAAATCAGCATCTGAAATGTCATGGTGGTAGAAAATTCAAGGTAAATTACAATGCTCTGGAGGCAGCTCTGCATTTAAGTCAGTGTCTTCAAACTACTCTGCACAGTGTTGAGTTATACTTTTGGATATTTAACAATTTTAGGAGTTTTGCTATTTGTTTAAATGTGTTCAGGGGTCTTATTTACATAGTCATTCTCATTTAGTTATTCATCTTCCAATTGTTTAGGTTTTTGATATTCTTCTGTTCCAAATATGTTCTATTCCATAGGTTTTGTGTTAAAAACGGCGAAAGTTCGTTCTTTTAGGTTTTAGCAATTTAAATTTATTTAAATTGGCTAATTTGTGATTCCATTTATTGCCCTTTTAATTCCCTTTAATTTGATTCCAAATTTATTGCTCTCGGTTAAAAATTGGTTAATTCATCGCAATTTTACAGTTTTATTCTATTTACAGCTTTTTAAATATTTCAGAATCGTCCATATTTAAATTATTGCCGAATTCGTATTTTCCAAATCGTTTCACTTCATTTCTTTTTAATTTTCGTCTGCTCTAAAATTCCATTTCTCTTCTTTAAAGTTTCGAGTTTTTAATTGGTTGATCGTAATATTAAAATCGTCTGTCATTAATTATTTTATCGTTCATTGATAATTTTGTTTACAATCTGTGGCAGCGATGTTTCGCAGTATATAAGTAAAATCGCGCGTTTTTTCGCTCTCTTTTCTCTTTTCTCTTTTGCTCTTTTGATTGGAACTAAAATGTAGTCTTATAGAGTTGTTGTTTTCAGCGCCTCGGCGCGAGCCGAGCGAAATGCGCTCCGAGGAACGAACGTCTTATTTCCCGGCCTGCCTGTAAATGTGTGTGGAATCCTGATAGCAGAGTGTTTTTTTTACTTGAAATGACGTTGCGAGCGAAGTGATTGATGTCTACTGAAGTATCGTCGGCGCCTTTGGAATAGTTGTTTACTTCCGGAGGTCAGATTTGTTCTTTCATAGTGAACTGAGTAGTTTAAATTTTCCGAGTCTTAGGACCGGACCTCCAATTTGTTTACTTCACGGTTTTGATGATGGAGCTGTCTGTTCTTTTGTTCCGAGCGATGTCCACTGGCGCTCTGCTACTCTCGGCTGAGAGTTTTATGATGTGAAGGAGCTGCCCGTTTTTGTGCAGATCAGGCCTTGGGAGTGTTCTTTTCGCGGAGTTTTGGAACACCATATTCCACTTGAATGGTTGGACTCACTTGATGTACCGATACCCTACGGGAGGTACTTCTCCGTTTGGCCTCTTCTGGAGCAGGAAGGGACTGCACCCAAGCTGATGATGACTGACATCAATTTCGTCCTCGGGACTTTATTACTGCCGTTCAGCGTTTTCCCGTTTATGGGTGATATCTTTTCAGTAATTTTATTCTTTTGCAAAATTTAAAGTTAAGTTAAATTAGCATGACTAAGACCCCTTTCACTTATATATTTTAAGTTGCGAATCCTGTGGTTATCTTCTTTAACTTTTGTTCTAAATTCCCTTTTGGCTAACTTATGTTCTTTTATCACAAATTTTAGTTTAGATAAATAATTGTATAAGTTTAATATTGTTAACTTTAAAATTTAATATTCTAACGTTTTTTTTTTTACCACTATACGACCGGCCATTCCTTTTATTTATTTATTTAAGTTGTTTATTTGATTTGTTTAGTTAATGAGATGTTGTAAAATGTTTTGAAAATTATTTTAAAAATGAAGTTTAAAATTTTAATAAACGTTAGATTTTGAAAACCTAAAATCTGTGTTCTCTCTTTTACTTTTAATGTTTTATTTTTAGGAAAGTTCCATTTAATTACATGTAGAGTACATATTTGTACACGTAGGGAAACTGGTCAATAGGTCCACTTTCAGTTTATTTAAGAATTCAGTTTATTGCTAGAATGTTTTCAGGTGAACTCACTTGGGAACTTTTAGAATGTTTTCAGGAATTTAGAATGTTTTCAGGTTTGAGGAACTTTACAAATTTCAGATATTTTTGAGTGTTTTCAGAAGAATGATTTAGAGGTTTTAAGAATTTAAAATGTTTTGAAAATCATTTAGAATGTTTTATAGTCATTTCATAAATGCTTCTTTCCCCCCCAACAATGGAATGCCAAGTGTTCTTCGAGCTATGTTCACCACCCTTGAAGCAGTTCCCAATGATTTTTGTATTTGTGCCACTAAATTGAGTTACTTGATGCTTTGGCACCTTATGTGATGAAATGCTTGATGTGTTTATACTTGATGTACTTGATGAAATGCAGTGTTTCGATTACTGACTACAGTATGATGAAATAACTAATGTTGCCGCAAAAAAGGAGCTTCAAATCAGAATAAGATTTTGGTTTGTAAAACAAAAAAGAAGTTTTTAACCTACTAATAAAAAAAAAAAAAAATGCTCGAAGTTCAAAAACGAGGACTGCTTGATCTAAGAGCATGTAATATCCACAGTGTGTATAACAGCTTACGGAAAGGCCTTCAAGAATTTGGGGAGGATTCTTGAGACCTTGTATCATTACATTACTGATTGGCCTGCAAGATGGGAAGACTACACTTCTATTCAAGAAAAGCACAAAGTATCTGGGAAATGTTTTGAAAAACATGTATCCACACGTTGATTAAATTTAGAGTGTAGTGTGTTCCAGTACAATGCTTAACAGTTTTGCAATACTTTTTGAAATTTACTCCTCTCCATCAAACTTGAAGAAAAGTTTTGCATGTAAGAAAATTGTACAGCTGTTGAAGAAGAAAACCATGAAATATGAATTGCTTTTTGTCGTATTCAGTGCAGATCTGTTTGTCAAATTCACCAAAAAATTCCAGAGCCACCTATTCAAGATGTGCACACTGAACTATGGGAGTTGTTTACATTGATTGTTGGAAGAGTATCCAGGAATGCAAAAGTGTCAGAAATCCTCCTGGTGAAGATTTTTTTGAACACTTTTACCCTTAAAAGACATGGCGAGACAATATCTTACGAACGGAAGGAGAGATTCGAACAACATTTGGTGCAAAAATTACAATCTGTGACCACTGGAACCTTGTTTTTAAAATGTTCAGAACACCCCTAATTTTTTAATGAAATTTAAAAAGAAATTCTTCAAAAAATCAAAACCATAAATAATCATACATACATAAATAATCATTTCTTATGTAATTTTTCATTATAAAATGATTGACACAAAAATTAGAATGCTAGAATGATCCGTTTTCGAGATATTACATATTTTTCAAATAAATTTATCAAAAAATCATATAAAATTTAAAAAAATTTACTATTGTAAAATATATTCACTTTTCATATGTAATATTATGCGATAAATTTGTTAACATTTTTGTGGATTATAGCACATTCCATTCATGAGAGAAGATACTTCGGGTCCTAGTTTTTTATTTGGATGCCAATAGTCATTTACCTACTGCACAAATAACCTATTTCTCGTCCATAACGCTTGGTGAAATTTCAATGACAAATTTGCCAAAATATCGTCAATTTGGTGACTTTTTTTAAATGTTGCCAAATTGATGAATATGTCACCAAATTGGTAAAAATGATGCTAAATCAATGAAAATGAAGACTAATTAATGAAAATCCAATATCTTGGAAAGCACATAAGAATAGACTATGAGAATAATCTATTTTTCGGTCCGTCCATCCATAACGATAGGTGAAAATTTTGGCATGCCAACTTGGTGACTTTTTTTATATGTTGCCAAAGTGAGAAAAATGTCACCAAATTGATAAAAATATCCCTAAACGGAAGACAATGATTTGCAAACTTTGATTTCCGTTATATGACGGGTATACCTTTTAGTACATAATAAATGCTTTTCTCTCCATTTATCTGTAACACTTGGTGATACATTTAGTGAACTTGGCAAATAATCTAGCAGGAAATCACCATCTTGGCGATATTTCACCCCAGATTGACGAAAATATCATCAAAGTTATTGAAAATGATGCCTAATTGATGAATTAATTATTAAAATATTTTGATATATAGACAATATTGTTTATTGATGATGCTATCAATATTAATGATTGTTAATTTAAAGTTGCATGAAATATAAGTTAAGTGGATACTTTTAAACAGTATTACATGTTGTCATCCGGAAAAGTGCCAAATGTATAATACAACAGTGGTTCCCAAACTGGGGTCCCCGGACCCCTGGGGGTCCGCGAACAACACGCAATATTTAACTAATAAATAGTTAGCTTTAAAAAAAATAAAATTCATTATTTTTCTCCACTCTTTTTCTTTATTTTATTTTTTTAAATAAAATAATAATGAACTTTTTTTCTAAATAACTTTGCATTAAATACTTTCATGAAATTAATTTCAAACTGATAGGTTATATCTTCAAACAGAATTAAATTGTTTGGGAGTAGGTTTCGTTTTGGCACAATGCCATGATTAATGGTGACGATACTCTGATGTAGGTTGGACGTCAAATCACTTGTAACTTCGAGCATTAATACTACAAGAGACCGGATGACGTCAGCTTTGAATAGAGGGGGCGTAGCGAACATCTCCCGCCTCGCCCGCGCTGATTTACGCGGGTGCTCCCGCAGAAAGTCACGTGACATAGCTACTAGCTATGGTTAGCTACTAGCTATTTAACGTGACGTGCTTCACTAACGTACTTTCAACCCTGCAGATATTTGTTAATTATTTGATAAAATGGATCGTCGGCTAAAATTAGGTGCTTCAAAGCGTCCTTTGGAAATTGAAAATGTTGTTGGTTCTAGTCGTATCGCGAATAATGAAGTGACGAGTCCGAAAGTAAATAGTTGTTCCAGTGCCAAAATTGTGAATGCTAACTTAAAAAAGGTTCGTAAATATTGTGATTCATATATAAACTTCGGGTTTATTTCCATTGAAAAGGGAGGTGTTATCTCCTCAATGTGTTATTTGTTACCAAGTTTTATCTAATGAAAGCATGAAACCTGTAAAACTCTCTCGACATTTACAAACAAGACACCCCGAGTTTGTTAAAAAATCTGTTGATTTTTTTCAATTAAAAGCTGACGAGTTGCGTGGCAACCGAACAATGTTGTATAAAGCCAGTGGTGGCTATAATAAAAATGTTGTTCATGCGTCATATGAGGTCTCCCTACTCATCTCTGAAAAGGGAAAGCCACATAACATTGGTGAAGAAATTATAAAACCAGCAGCTCAATTGATGGTCTCAGCAGTTCTGGATGAAAAAGCTAGTAAGTCTTTGAATTTAATTTCCTTGTCTAACAATATAGTAAACAGACGGATAGATGAAATGGCCCAAAATGTGAAAGAACTTCTCAACAGAATTAAAAAGCATTGCACATTATTTGCAATCCCGTTAGACGAAAGCACTGACATTGTCAATAATGCAAATTTGATTGCTTTTATCCGCTATGATTATGAAAAAAAATTACATGAGGATTTTCTTTTTTGTGTAAATCTACCATCACGCACAATTTCAGAAGAACTGTTTAACATTGTGAACAAGTTTACGGTTGAGAATGACATTGATTGGAATAAATGTGTAGGTGTCAGCACTGATTGAGCAAGAGCGATGTGTGGAAGGAAGAGTGGATTGGTAACTAAATTAAAAACTATAGCAACATCTATTGAGTAGGTTCATTGCTGTATCCACAGAGAAGCGTTAGCAACAAAAAAAAATGGCACAAGAATTGAAGGAATGTTTTGATGAGGTAGTCAGAATTGTAAATTATCAATTGTTTGCCATATTATGTGCGGAAATGGGCAACGATCACAAACAATTGTTAATGTACTGTGATGTACGGTGGCTTTCTCGTAGAAAAGTATTAACCAGAATATTTGAATTGAGGGAAGAAGTAAAATTATTTTTATTTGAATCTAACTTTGACCTTAAAGATAGGTTCCATGAAAGTATTTGGATTTTGAAGTTGTCATATCTGGCTGACATCTTTAACTATCTAAATGGACTTAATTTAACCCTGAAGGGATCTAGCGTCACTATTTTTCAAGTTCAGGATAAAATCAAGGGGATGAAAAAAAAATTAAAGATGTGGATTCAGAGATTGGACACTGAGATCTTCGAAAAATTTCCGTCCATGGCAGAATATATCCAGAGTTCAGAAGAAAATGTTCCACAGGAAATAATTAATATTATTAAATTACACATTGCATTTACAGCTAGATGAATATTTCCCTGAAACCAATGACGGTGACGTGTGGATATTGAATCCATTTGCTAGTGAACTACCAACCAACCACTCTCTTACACCACAAGAAGAAGATTTTTTGGCGGATCTTTCATCGAATTATTCTCTAAAATTGTTCTCACAAGTACAATTAGCTAACTTTTGGTTATCAGTAATGGCTGACTATTCTCAACTCGCAAGAAAGGCTCTTAAGTGCTTAACTCCCTTTCCCACAACTTACTTGTGCAAACAGGTTACTCCCACCTGACATATTTAAAATCTAAGTTGAGAAATAGACTTGAAGTTGAAAGCGATTTAAGACTGAAATTATCAGACATTAAACCAAATATTACTTAGCTAATTGCAAGAAAGCAGCATCACTGTTCACACTAAATTATGCTTGTTGTACATATCCAATAGAAACACGCGCTTGCAATATGGTTTTAAGGGGTCCGCGAAATTTTTTTTTTCTCTGAGGGGGTCCGCGGACCGGAAAGTTTGGGAACCACTGTAATACAACATTAAAAACACTGTACCGTGAATCTTTTCATAATTTTTTCACTGTGAAAGAAGTAAATTCATTGTATTGTATAAGGAAAGTCATGTGCTGCCCACATCAGATTTTGTTTCTTATAGGACCCAGTTTTAAATTCCTAATATTTCCTGGGATTTCTGAATTTTCTATAGTCTAATTTTCGTTATTTTGTAGGTTTTGCAATTCTTTTTCTTTATTTTTAGTGGTTTGTCACTCCTTTCTTTTTGCTATTTTTAGGGGGTTTATCACTCCTATTTTCCTTGCTATTTTCTGAAAAATTTGGTTGCTGTCCCTCATGGCATAATTATTTTAAAAATTGGATTATTGCAATGAAAACACGTATTGATGCTAAAGGCGAATATTTTGAAAAGCAAAACTATTTATATCTATACAAAAATATCTTGTGTATTATTTTCTAAAAACTTAAATACTAACCTATGTAGACTAGTGGTCACTAAATATAGCGAGTTTTTATTGCAATCAGTTTCTTAGCAAGTTTAGTGCCTGCTGCATGGTATATCTTGATAGTATAGATAGCATCATTGCCAAAAAGCATTACTACAGTATTTAGTAATCTGCTATTCATAGTGTCAATGCTTCATGTTTAATTAATTCATTAGTGGTTTCCTATGTTTTATTAGCATATTATTTATTATTTTTGACAAAATTTTATATTAATATATAATATGTCTGATTGATTTTTGTATTCATTCCAATAACATTGTATCCATTTATGTAATAATTCTATATATGCAATACCTTTGTTTTTGTACTGTTCATGTATTTCTTGCCTTTCAATTTTTATTATTTGGCCAATTTACCATTATGTTATTAATTACCTGTGATGAAGATGGTGCTTCAAATTCCCTGTCAGGATTGTTAAAATGTTTGTAATTTTTAGCACTTTACAACATTGAAAAGTGTTTCATGACTTTGTTCATTCTGTCTATCTGTCCGTTCTCATGATAACTGCCGTAAAAATGACTTTATCAAAATGAAACTATAGTATGTTGTTTAGACGGTCTGTGGGACATATGGGAATGTAAATGAATAATATCACCCAATTAGTTTTGGATTAAACCTGGTTTTGAAAATGAAATACATTGAACCCTATGATACCTAATTTTTCAAATATTTTTTAAGCAAAGTTAATATTCACAAATTGCTTAGAAAATTTTAGGAAATATTCAAATTATCCCATATAATATACAAAAAAAATTTCAGCAAAATATGTTCTGTAATTTTTTAAATAAAAATGAAAATAATAAATACACCCATATAATATGAAGAGATCACGTGACACATTTCAAAATAAAATATGGTATCCATCTTTTTTCCCAGTGTCAAAATCATGACTTTTAAAGTTCTTTTAAGTTTATATTTAGTGTTGATGCAACACTAAATATAAATTTAAAAGAACTTTAAAAATCACGATTATGACATCCAACCTAAAACTGCTTTATTTTTGTGTTTTTTCTGTGCATCTATATACTGCGCCAATGTAATTACAATATTTGAGTTTAAATGATCATCAAACTTTAATTATTTCTACAACAAAGCCTAATTTTAATGAATGCAGATTGTAAACAAATGATTGTAAGATGAGTTGAATAAGAATTGCTAAATTTTATCATGCAAAATTATTCAACTTTAGAGTCTAGAATAAAAGTGTATGAATGAAATATTTACTGCTTTTACATAAAGAGCCAATTGATTTATATTTTGATGACATCATTTGAATAAAGTTCATTTTTTTCAATAAAGCTTTATTTTCAAGTAAAATAAATTATTGTAGTTCTGTGATAATTTAAAAAAAAAATATCACAGCTGAATGTATCACATTTTAGATGTTTCAATAAAATTGTATTTCAATTAGAAAGTGTTTCATAATCAATGCTTTATGCATGAGTGATCTTTTTTGTTATTCATGTTAAATTTATAATTTTACTATATAATCTTCTTTATATTTTAGTTGGCTTTGCTCCCTATGGACCTCCTACAATGCCTATGCCTACGCATTTTAATACTGGAGATGAAGAAATTAAAGCAGATGCTATTACCCTTCCTGGATGGACAAGTTTTACAGATAAAGCTATTCGAGCTGTGTTTATTAGAAAGGTCAGATCTTATTCTTTGAATGTTTTATACAATGAATTTTATATTTGACTTTTATGACCGAATTTTAATTATCCTTTAAATATTAATTTAGATTGATTATTTTTGTATACATATAAAGACATAATTTAAGCATTCTTTGTACTTTGGGGTAATCCCATTTTCAATTTTCTCTAATTAATTATTGTACTTGGTGAATTTTGTGTAATAATTTTGTAGTATAATCAAATAAAATTGTGAATGTTATTCACTATAAGAATAACCCGTCTTACACCTTTCTGGTAGGTCGGACGGTCTGGATCTCAACAACTATAAGAATAACCTTTTTATAAGAATAATTTCTTCCTGTATCCGTCCGTCTATCTCTGTAATGCTTGGCGAAAATTTTTGGCAATGAATTTGACAAGATATTGTCATCTTGGCTAGTTTTTTTTAAATGTTAAGTAGTTTTTTTAAAATGTAATAGTTTTTTTAAAAAATTGATGAAAATGTTACCAAATCAATGAAATTGTCTTTTGAAAGGGTAAGTATTGTAATGATGTTTCGGTAATGTTTGTTGAAGTCCAACCGAACCACTTGGCGACAAATTTGTTAATTTTTTTTATTTGATCAATTTGATCAAAATATTGCCAAATTAACGAAAATATTGCAATTCAAAATTGATAAAAATGTTGTCAAATTGATAAAGATGATGCCAAATCAATAAAATGAATTGTGTTTTGAAAGGGGCTAGTATTGTAATGCTATTTCGATAACTTTTGTCTATCAGTCCAACCATCTCACTTGGTGCCAAATTTGGTGACCTTTTTAATGTCATCAAATTTAACAAAATATCACCAAATTAATCAAAATATTGTCAAATTAACAGAAATGTTATCAAATCAATAAAAATGTCTTCAAATTCATAAATATGATGCCAAATCAATGAAATTAATTGTGCTATGAAAGAGGATAGAATTGTAATGATGTTTTAATAGCATTTGTCTGTCAATTCAACCGTTCCACTTGATGACAAGTTTGGGGACTTTTAAAAATGTTTCCAAATTGATCAAAATATCACCAAATTGAGGAAAATTCAATTTCTTGGAATAAATATAGGAATCCACTATAAGAATAACCCATTTTCTCTGCCTGTCAATTTGTAATATTTGGCAAAAAATTGTGACGAATTTGGCAGGATGCTGCTAACTTGGTGATTTTTTAAATGTTGTCAAATTGATGCAAATGTTGACAAATTGACGAAAGTGATAATAAATTGGGGGTAATGTTTAACAAATTTTGAATTCCATCATATAATGGGCCTACCTTCTAGTAAAACATATTGCCTTTCATAGTTTCCGTTACTCTTGCTTTTACAAATGCAATTTTGTGCTATTCTCTATACTTTTGGGGCCGATTATAACTAAGAACATGCTCATTTTATCTTTTTAACCTCAGGTTTGTTGAATGGGATCCAATATATCTTCGAAACAACTGCATGTTGTGTTATATAATAATTTGTGTGTAATTGCATTGTTTAGTTTTAATTTTGTTGCAGTAGCTTCAGCACCTGTGGCAATATGTCTAATATTCATATTTTATATTTATTCCTCCTTTGGGACCAATTCTTTTGAAGCTGTCTTAAAATGTTATGTATTTTCCTTGCTTCAAACTACTGCAAAAAATGTTTTATTTCTTCAAAATAGCATGTAATATGTAAATTTCTTTGTTCCAAAATGCTACAAATAAACATTTTTTTCTGCTCCAATTTCATATTTTATTGCTGCAGATGTTACTACAAAATGGGATTTTCGCTGCTTCAAAAGCACTGTATGGATCATTACATTAACTAAAATATTGTCTGAAGTGTAGAAACAAAAAAGCTACTGTCCACTTTTAAATTAGAGTATGATTATCAAGCAAATTACAGTATGATGTTAGAAAAAAAATAATTTCTGAGCACTAAAATAATTTCAATTTCTTTTCCAATGTATTTCATTTCATTCAATTTTTATTGTTAATCAATTAAATTTAACTTTTTTTTTGCTCTTATTTTATTCAGTATTCCTATTTTTACTATTATTTTTCTTCAAATTATGGCTACTGTGTCAACTCCCTTTTCTGATATATATTGTTATTCCTCTGAAACTTAACTAATTTTTCTGTAATTTAGATATGTGGTATCTGTATATTGTTATTTTACAGCCTGAGTTCGTTAATGAATATAGTTGAGTAATTATTGCGCATACTACACTCCCTTTATTGATGTCTAATATGCAATTATAACTTCTTTGAAACTTAAAACAATATTTAATTTATATATATGATGAAGATAAATATTTTACATCCCAAGACCGTATAAATATTGCACATGCTACACCTCCTTAACTGTATGTTCATCATTAATTTCTCTAAAACTAAACTGATTTCTTTACAATATAGATATGTAGTGAAGATAAATGTTTTACAGGTTCAGTTCATTACTGAAAGTAATCAGACAAAAACAGAGTATGATGTGCTCTACAACTTCACCTTTTACTAATATATATTGTTCATCAATAACTCCTGTGATTCTTAATCAAATGCTCTGTAGTAGAGTTATATGGTACAGATTAATATCTTACAAACCCAATTCGTAAATGAATGTGGTCAAACAATTATTACGCTTAATGTGCACTTTTATTTGTATGTTCATAGTTCTATTATAACTTTTCAAAAGCTTAAACATTTTTGATGTGAAAGATCTTAAGGTGGTGTTGTTGAGACCGACCTACCAGAAAGACCTACCAGAAAGGTGTAAGGTAACTGTTTGGACGGCCGGGAAGTGCCACCCAATTTAGACCTGAAACCAGTGGGGGAAGCATCCA